>CM070034.1:50489399-50549807 GCA_036250615.1 Ptychadena robeensis | reverse complement strand
GGGTCGATTGAAGGGGAATCTACCCGTGTGTGCCTAGCTTAAGGTCACTTTTAGTAAGATTTCATCTTTCAACTTTTCTTCTACCAAAACCATGTAATATGGGGACCTTTCTAAACCTTCCAATCACTATGTATTCGATCAGAGAGGTCACTATATTACAGGAGGTGCCACTATCTTCTTTGGAGATGAAAAATTTCAGTATGTGATGGAGGTAGTGTTAGATGGACTTTTTATAGCATCTATGTAAGCGATTAACAGAGACTTAATCGTACAAAACATTTGTAAACAGGGAGCATTCACATTGGTTTTGGGGCTCAAAAGGGATAACATGGTGGGGTTTCTGAACACAGTGTACAGAAACCCAAACACAGGGGTAGGCGGGCGATTTTCAGGTGGACAGTCCCCAAATGCTCCTTTTTTCTGGGTTTAACTTGAATAAACAAACATTGTTAGCATTAAGTTTGTGTCATCTCTTCACTTTAAACAATGTTACAGAGGAGTTCAGAAAAATTAAAACTACTGTGTTGGGTTGTTGTGGTAAAGATAGAAGGGCTGTCAGGCTGTTGCCCACAGGCTTGCAATGGGGTGGTCGGCATCTGCCCTGTAACAGACTAAGTCAAGGCTTTAAAACTAAGTTTTTTTCATGGTTACATTAAGTTGTATGAAAGTGCCCCAGTTCGTATTGGCACTTCATAGGGATACCAATGCCCACATTGCTGAATTGACATCATATGCTTTGTAGGGCGTCAACACAATCTTTACATTTTTTTACACTGCTGAAAGCTTGCACGCAGAGAAAAACTAATTTCAGCAACTGTAATCTTGGTTGGCAAACAATAATGTTTCCATTACGCTGGAATTTTCTCAGATGTTCATTATCCTGAGCATCGTTTCTGATGTGCTCTGCATCATCCCCGATCTAAAAGCCACAAATCATTTTGCTATATGTGTTTTGCTTCATCTTCTTATCATCTCCAGTGTCAGTTTAGTCATCTATTTGTGTAACAGTTCAGGTTTGATTATTATATTATCTTTGTTTTATGTTCAACTTTCCTTTCAAATAACAGAATAACAGAGAACATATTTACATTGTATCCAACAAAGAATAAAAATTACTATAATAGATGGACATCTGAAAATATACAATAGTCATATATCGAAAGTACACTATCCTGTGGAAAAAAGATTTTTAGTGTACTCAGTCTAGGACAAACCAGAAAGAGATGGCTTCTGGCCAATATCAGCTTCTGCAATTTGCATACATTCCTTTTTTTTCCCTTTTTTTTTCTTAACAAACCCTCCCGCAGGTTCTTTAGGGGTGGGTATGGACCCTCACCACATACAATTCAGGACTAATAGTCCCCTATCGTGAGAATGCAAAGGGCCCACCCACAACTGAGCGCATAAAAAGTATGAAGAGATTGCTCCCTGCTGATGGAGTAATGAATACAGTAAGTAAATTGCTTTTGACAGAGCTAAAGAAAAATTACATTAATGCTTGTATTGTGAGTGGATCTCTACTGGGGGTAGGGATACTTTATCATAGATGGGGTATTTTAAGTACATTATTAAGCAAGTTAAAGTTTTATATATACATATCAATATTGGTGAGCTCCTCAGATGAGTACTAGGAGATGATGTTTGGTACTCACCCCATATGTAGGGTGTTTTTCCTCACTGTCCTCTGTGTCAGCCTTCTGCATGATAGATTTTGCTGCAGATGGACCTCCCTGTTCCTGATTGAGTCTCAGATTATCCATCAACGAGTCACCAGCTAGCTTTGGGTCAAATGTAACTCTCACAGTACAACACATTTGAACCCCCAGATCTCATACCTCAGTAGTGTGACCCTGACATTTTCTGGGTTAGTAACTAACCCCCGAGACTACCAGCAGTCTAAATGTCAACCTTTCAGTCATATTCCAGCTGTCACACAGTGCTTTTCTCTTCTCAGATTTTACCCTTACATATGCCTACTCTGACTTTCACCCCCCAGATCTCCAACGCCCTTGTAAGTCCAATCTTTTTTTTTTTTTTATTACTATTAATTTACATTCCGAATTTCACACCCTAGCTGCAACCTTTCACATTTATTCATATTTCCCTGCAGTTATCCAAGTGACATAAATTGTATACATGTAACATGTAGCTGTGGCCGCCCAGACACAGAGTGCCTCCAAGTTGTTAGTACACATATGAACTTTGTAACAATAATGCAGGTTTGCATAGCTAGTTTTCGGACCCTATTGAGTACCAGAGTACCACTTATGTGCACCCCTGAATATAGCTTATGCGAAAGCAGTATTATGACTTTTTTTCATTTACGTGGATAGTGGGGAAATTTGTAGAAGATGGCGTGGAACAAATATGGTTATTAAATTGAGTGACAGGAAGTCAGGAATGTTTATGTATTTCTTCATTATACCTTCAGTCAGAACTACCCAAATATATAGGATACATGGTAGTCACCTACTGAAGTATTATCTGATGGAAGTAGCTAAACTATGACTCTAACACTACAATCTAGTTGTGGGACAAGGTTGGGTGGCATCATTAGACTCCAGAGTTCCTGAACACTAAGCAAAAACCAGCTTTACAAAAAACGTTGTTGCTGTAAAAAAAATTCATGTCCTAGGAGTCATGGAATGGCATCAGAATTCTAGAACAGGTACTCATCATTGTGACAAATCGACTTTATAGTCTCTTCCTATCTCAAATGACGTCAGTGCCCAACAAAGGCATTTCAACAACCCTTCTGTTGCTTCCATATTTTATTTTGATCCAGATTGTCAAAAAGAAAAAAAATGCACCATATATCTACATATATTAACAGTTAACCAGATAGCCTATGATCTTTACTAGCTCAAAGACTGTTCAAGGACACAGTCTGTAGAGAAAAGGAGAAAAGAGAAAAAGTGCCCATACACGAAACAATGGGCGCTGGATACATGGCACTTTCAAATGCAGCATGGTGACGTCGCGATGACGTCACCATGATGCGATTGAGCGGCTATCGATTGGACGGGAATCAAAGCACACCACTTCAGGTGAGCTATTCCGGTTCAATCCTTTGGGTGGGGACCCTGGTCCCCATCCAACAGAATGCAGATTAAGCAGACATGTCTGATTACAGACATGTCCGATACCTGCTTGACTGACCTGTCTTTGAGAAGAATCGGTTTGATCCCATTTAAAGAGAGGGGTGACCGTGTAAGATGTGACGTCAGAGCTAGAAGCGGCCATCTATGCATGTATAGTCAGCTTTGATTAATAGTAGTATAAAAACTAAATATATTGAATACAGTATTGAACATTGAATTTTAATATCAGATATCTGTATACACAATGGTAGCAAATCCCAACCATTTTCTAGTTAGAGGATGTTAAAACAAAAACAATTTTTTTTTAGCACATACAAGACCATTAGTTTGTGCACAAACCTACTTTGCATACAGTTGATGTTGAAAATCTAGCCCCTAGGTGCCCAACCTGCAGCCCGGTGGCCGCATGCGGCCCTTTGGGCATTGTTTGGTGGCCCACTTTGGTCCTCCACATGCGCACCCAAAACCTAACTGTTAATGCATAGGGCATAGCAACTCACCTGTGAAGTGGTCACACGCTGGCCCGGCTTTCCTGATCAACTTAGGTGTTCCTACATAAGTAAAATTGTCAATGTTTGTAGGGGAAACCAGGGCAGGAGGGGGGGTGGCTGCTGTTGGGTTTTGACTGCCTGTCGGGATCTGGTCCACCGCCTGCTAACATATGTCGACGAGGGAGGGTCTGGATCGATGTTATGTGCGGCCCTGTAGTGATGCCAAGGGCCCTCCATATCAACTCAGTTGCCCACCACTGATCTAGCCCATAGTTCTCAAACTCTGGCTGACATTAAGAATAAAAGGTTGGGGACTGCTGGATTAGACAACACAAGAAGTCCCCAACCTTTTATCCTTAATGCCCCCTTGTTTGTGTCCAAGACAAGATAGGCCCCCCAAAACCTACACACATTAAAATAAAATTTCCCCGAAGTGATGTCACAATGCTTTTGGCGTGAGGCAACATCCCCTCCCTCCTATGAATTGTTTTCTGTGCTCTCTGGGGAGGTTGGTCATTCACTGAGACTTCCGCTGGCCGGAAGTCAACGTAGTGCAGTACATCATCCTCTGGGCCGATGGATCAGCAGAACGTCGTGGAAACAACCGGGGCTGCAGGTAGGTAATATGGATTGGCTCTGTCGGGTCCCTGCCAAGGAATGCGATTGGTGCAGGGGGACCCAACAGTGCACGAAACATAGCCTAAATCTCCAGCAATTTAAGAGATGATACTACATTAAGGGGCTTTGTAATTGAAATTTCCAAATGTAAGGGAAATTTCCAAAATAAAATGCCACCATCTCTACAAGGTTTTTACATATAGTTAATTGTTTGGGGTTTTTTTTGCTTATAATGTAACCTTTTAACTTGTTAGCAAATCAAAAACAACATTGTAAAAACAAAAATGAACAAAAACACTTCCACCTAAGGGCTTTTTTCCATTACGTCGGGAGCCCTCCGCTAAGCGTACACGCTTAGCGGGGGTCCCTGACGTAGCAGATAGACTTACCTGCTCGGCGGACGGGTCTGTCTTCATTGCGCCGACCCGATCCGCCGGTGTCAGGCTGAACGTAGTCGAGTACGTTCAGCCTGTACACCGGCGGATGTCTAAACAGACCATCCGCCGGCAGGCTGAGTCTATGGGATACGTCGGGACCCCTGCTTAGCGTATACGCTTAGCGGAGGGCTCCCGACGTACAATGGAAACAAAGCCTAAAGCCTTGGCGTTCAGGTTGTTTATATAAATTCCAGAGCTGCTCAACCAGTTCTTTCATATTACATAGCAACATCAGATAGCTGTGTGTGTATCCAGGAATTCAGCCAAATCCTGCACAATGACTTCCTATATGACACAAACTGCTACATACTGGAAGGATTGGATCTGTGTATAATATATAGATGGGTCTCTTCTGCAGTTACATAACTTTTTATTTATATTGTACGCAACGTTGTCATGTAGAGAGAGAGCACTTATTCATTTACAGTGCTCAGCGATATATTGGCACTATAATAAATAAAAGATAACAGCTGAAATAAATGCTGATAAGCATTCTTTATGGAGACTGCATTATGCAACAGAGGTAGGTTATAGGTAACACAACCTAAACAGATCTTCCTATTTTTTTTCTTCCCCCAAGCGTGAGAGCTGATACTGGCACAGGATGAAAGATAGAACAGTCAATACAGCTTTAGCTCCGGAGATCCTTTGAAGTGCCATGTGGTGCCACATAACTTGGCAATGCATTCTGTTAATAACAAGGGCAAACAGTACATAAAACTTTTGGTCATGCAGCTGTGTGTTGTAGTTTTATACTAATATATAAAAGCAGGGAAAACAGATACAAGACTGCAAACACAGCAGTGTGGATGGTATGCACTTACCATTTAGTGAAGGGGGGTTTAGAGTTGTCCATAAGTTTGTTCCATGGCTTGACCCAGGTAATGTTGTGCGCTGCATCCCCCCAGACCTGCTCAGGGTCCTGCACTGAAGCTTTGAACACATCCTCATAATAAGCCCCTTTGGTGTTCACTGTAGAGTAGGATTGACACTGACTTGTTGGCACGGTCTGTGTCCTGCTGCTGGCACAAAGTTGATAGAGACCCCTCTTGGCCCAGGATCCCTCGCTCTTCCCACCAGTCCTGGTCACAGTCTGACAGCCAAGAGGGTTAAATACTTTCTTCCGCAGTCCTCCATTCCTGAATCCTTGCTTTGAGAGCCATGTTAAACCAAAGTACATTGTTGCAGTTGACTTTTCTGGAAGCAGATGTGTGTTTTTAGTGGGTGTGCAGGGACTGAGAGAAAACCAGCACTGGATGAGGTCCCTCTGCAGGCAAAGTTTGTTCTGTACAAGGAGCTTCCGGACAATCCTGTTCAGGTTTTTTCAAAGAAACCCTCTTCCTGAAACACAAGATTATTGGCATAATGCTTTATAGGAGTCTGGGCAGGTTGTACATTTACTAACTTCATAGCAGCATTGCATTTCTCCCTGACTGAAAACATTTGAATGAATGACTTTCCCAGAACTTTTTTTCATTTCTAGAGAACCTCACATGGATAGTATAACATATGGCTATGTCATCTACTGCCTGTGTAGCTTGGAATGAAAGGTCAGTTGCTGACTTTCCATGGAAAATGCTCGGCTCTTAGTTGATCCCAGTTTAACTTCTGCTGCTTATTAGTTCCATGTCTTGTGTTTTCAGTTGGTCAGTCAGCAGTTAGCATATGGCAGTGGTTCCCAAACTTTTCTTGCAGGGCCCCCCTTTTTTATTTAACAACATTATCGAACCCCCCCCCTCCCCATTCAAAAGCAGGTTCTGATTAAGGGCCTGTGCTCCCACGGAATACCTTCACGTGCCCCAGGTTTGGAAACCAATGGCATATGGTAAGATTCAATTCTTATCTGTCTTTCAAAAAAAAAAATGTCATTATCCATGATAAACAACACACTGATATTGCAATGCTGAAAACTGTATTTTGTAAATAGAAGTAGTAGAAGAAATTAGATGTGGTTTCAGAATCCTGCAGGGCTATAGTGTGCCAGGAAGAAGCAGCACAGCAAAGTGAATTACAGCACAGCTAAGTTTAAATCTGGAGGCAACATCACGTACGGTAGTTGGAATAAGGAACTGCGAGTTCCAGATGCTGGAATTGACGTCACCGAGGTCACTTCCAGTTTGTCCCGATTGAAATTTCGATTGAAAATTGAAAGTCCGATCCACTAGTGGCCATACACGAGTCGATGCCCATGCAAGTGAGGAACCGTCACGTCATTGTCCTGTGCTCGAGCTATGAATGTTCGATATTTGGGATGGTGTCCCCATCTAAAGTAACGTTAATCATTTTATTAACCCATGTGGGTTAACCAACATGTCGATTACTTGTTCGATCAAGGAGTCGCTCGAGCGAGATCAATTGATCTTGCTTGAAACCGGTGCCCACAATCCATTCAAGCACAATGAATCACCGTGAAAATGCGAGGCAATCGATTTTCCTTGAATCAATACAACAATTTAACAATGTATGCCTAGCTTAAAGACCCCAATACACGGTCGATGCCCATGCAGTCGAGGACCCCTAGACCTCAGCGTGATGACGTCATCGAGCTGTGCATGAGTTTCCTCAAATGAACAGGGAATCGGGGTGCAGTACTTCTGCGCCCTCTACCCTGTTCAATATTTTGTAAAATAAATCAAACAGAGCTTACCAACATATTGGTTCCCAGTTCGATTGAGTTTCTTTGAGCAGGAAATGCGTGCAGCGATAGATTGTGCCCAAAGCTATACAAAAATCAAGCCGTGTATACCTAGCGTAACACTTCAAGATATTTATTGTCCCTCTTAGGGAATAGAGATGTCCCAAACTATTCGCGGCGAACATCGCAGTCGCGTTTCGCGCGGATACTGCGCCAGATGGCGCGTTCAAACCCCGCCCCTATCTTTTTCATTGGAACAAAAACTTTGACCCTTGAGAGTCTCAGTCAGCAGGCATAATCAGCCAATCAGCACCCACCACCTCACGGGACCATCCCACACTCTATAGCTTAGCAAGGAGAAAACGCCATACCATGCTGTGGAGAAGGAGGACAGTTAGGTACAGAGAGCTAGTGTGCTGCATAGAGAACCATGAGCTAGGCAGTGTTCAGTGTATCGCAGTCTACTCCTACAGTGCTTCTTACTGTGTGTCCGGACAGAGTCCTGAAAAGACCACAAAAGACCTTTTTAGGGCTATTTTTGTTGTTGCTACCCTGTGGCATCGCTGTCTGGCATGCCAGGCTCTACCAGTTGAATTTTTAAAGCCACATATCACACAGTGCCTACTGCAGCGCTCATATCTGGTGGCACTTTGTTTCCCGGGGATTTTTTCCACCCTATTTTAGGGGCTTGCATGGCTTGCATCAGTTACAGCCTTGTGCCAATGTGGTGCGCGCCACACTGACCAGTGCCCACCCATAGTTTTGTGTGGCACTTTGTTACCCAGGGGATTTTGTTCACCCTATTGTAGTGAAAATAAGAAATATTGCAGGGCGCTTATGTCCATTACAGCCTTGTGACCAACTGTGTGGGCCCAGCCACAGTTATCTGGTGGAAAGGGTAATACCCAGCTTTTTTTTTCAACCTCTCCATAAAGGGTATTAATAACAAGTTGCAGGGCTTTCCGTCCATTACAGCTTGTGCAACTGTCCAGTGCCACCCAGAGTATTCTGCTGCCACAGGGCCTGTACGCCAAAAACATAAAAATGACAGGCAGAGGAGACATCCCGAAGGGGTCGTGGTGGGCGTGGTCATGTGGGATGAAAACTTTCCTTTGGCCCTTAGAATAATGCCAGTGTTTCAGAGGCCACTTACCGTCAACGTAAGAAATGATGGGGACTTAGTTGACTGGTGTACAGGAGGGACACCCATCTTCCACATCCACCACTCTGACCCGGGACACACATCCTCTCAAGTTGCCACTCAACCGTGCCCGCCACCAATACTAGCACACAGCGCTACATTGACCCATCAGAGGAGTTATTCACACATCCTTGGAAGAGGGAGTGAGTGAGCTCAACCATTATTGCCAGAGCATGTAGGTGACATGGACATGCCTTGACAGGTTAGCATTGCACAAATGGAGGGTGCGTGTTTGTTTTTGGTGGATTGTGATGACGGTGATGTTGTTACCCGCTGCTGCGTCCTTTGCTGAGGTGTCGATACAAGTTGAAGGGTGATGATGATGACGAGGTGTCCGTGGATGTCACGTGGGTGCCCACACCAAGAGAGGAGAACAGGGGGAGGAAAGTTCAGATGGCGAGACGAGAGGGAGGAGGAGACGAGTTCTGGGAAGCAGGGGCAGGTCATCCACAAGGGATCTATGGCACAGTCAGGCAGCAATGTATCGGCACCTGGGTCAGCAGACAGCACGCCAATCAACCCATTGCTGTTGCCACCACCAGTATGCCATCAGTGCAAAGCTCACCAGGTGGCATTTTATTTGTGTGTCTCCGCTGCTGATAGCAGCGATATGCCATTTGCAACTGTGCAAGCAAGATACTGAGTCGTGGGGGAAGTCCCAAAACCCACCTCGGTAAACTGCTTTGAGAAGGCACATGATCTCACATCACAAAACGCCTTTGGGATCAACACATGGCTACAAGCAGACACACACTCGGAAGCCACCCTCTCCTCTGTGCCAGCAATCTTCAGCCCTTCAACCATTGCTGTCCGACTTGCCCACTGTTTTTTTTCCAAAAAAAAAACCCCCCCCCCCCCCCCCCCCCCCCCATCAGCCACTTCGCCTCTCGCTTTGAGCAGTCCCAGCTATCTGGGCCATTGTCAGGTGTCAGGTGATGATGAAGGACATTTTTGAACGTTAAAAAAACAAATGTCACAGAGGTCACCCCCTTGCCCGGCGTCTGACGCGGCTTGAGGAGCTGCTCTTAGCCCACAGCTTTTACCATACCAGCTGGTGGATGTCTGAGGCCTTCAAAATTTGGGCTATTTGGGATACAGTGGAAAGGGACCCGGGTCGAAAAAAAGTTTTTCCCAAACGGCAATCCCCAATCTTTATCCCTGTCGAAAAGGAAATCATGGCATCTCTGGCATACAGTGTTGGGGCAAGGGTCCATCTGACCACTGATACATGGTCTGCAAAGCACGGTCAGGGCAGGTACATTCACGTAACTGCGCTGGGTAAACCTTGCTGACGGCTGCCCAGCATGAATGCGTGGCTCTGCGCCGAGTTGGTGACACCGCCAAGACTTGCAGGTCAGGGCCTGCTGCCACCTCTTTTACATCCTCCTACTCATTCCTAATCGGCTGAAGTCCTCTTCTATTGAGCGTCTGGTCTTCACATCTATCTGCATCACGCAACTCCCCAGGGGCTATTCCACATACGGATAACACAGTGTCAGGCTGCTGTTTTCGGGCTGACTTGCCTAAAAAGCAGAGAGCCATACCGGACAGCAAATCCTGTCCGCCTTAACACCACAGGTGGCTCAGGGGCTGACCCCGCACCAACTGGAGATTGGCAACGTGGTGTGTACAACGGAAGAATCTGGTTGGCGGCAGTGAATTTGGGCAAGTTGTTCACATGTTGCCGTGATTGGCACATGGTTTTAAATCTATGTTGCAACGCTTTGTGGCCAAAGTATCCAGGCGTACAGAGGGTCCTCAAGCAGGACTCGGAAGGGTGTGCCCATTTCAGGACGTTCCTACATGGCTATGGCGAAGTTTACAGGATCCAGAAATTCAGCGGCGACGAAAAGACAACATGCCCGTGAGGCGTTTGATTTGCGACCCAAGCGTTGGAATTCAAACACTCCACATGTTTGGACCGCCTGCTAAACAAAAGAGAAAGCTGGTCCAGAGGATCTGTATAACCAGGGTGCTAGACAGGCCTCTGCGGAGCTGGTATTTTTTTGAATCCTAGGGACGCTCATGCGCACTGCTGTAGGCTCCGCGCCTTTTGGAAGAGGTGACAAACCTTGTCAGCTGGCAGCAAAGGCACACTCAGCGACCTCATCCCATTTGCCTTCTCCTGGAGCGTGCCCTGCGAAGAGTGCGGGATCAGGCTTGTGGTGTGCGTGAAGAGGAAGAGGGAGAGTTATGGTCACCATCATCACCAGAACAAGCTTAGCAGCCTCGATTGACAGGGACCTGCGGCAACGTTGGAAGAGGAGTCTGGAGGAGTCGGAGGAGGAAAGGTGGCTTTCCGGAGGAGGAACAGGACAAACCTCAGCAGGCATCCCACGGTGCTTCCTTGTGGTCACCTATCTGGGACCCGTGGTGTTGTACGTGGCTGGGGGAGGAAAGGAACAGACCCTCAATGACATCCCGTGAGGAGGAGGAACAGGATATGGGAGTCGGGCATCCATCCTTGTGCGAATGGGGTTTTTCATTTGCTGTCGTGCCTGTTGAGGGACCCTCGGATCAAAAGAAATGAGGAGAACGAGCTGTCCTGGGTGGCCACAACTACTAGGACCCCCGCTACAAGGCAGAAGGCAGTGGAAATGTTACCGCCTTCCCGGAGCGTCTGAGAGGATGGAATGCAGCAGTGAGAGCTGGCTACAAACATCATCTCTACACCACTTTTAGGGTGACTGTCACAGCACAATGTGACTCTACTAGGGGAAAGAGGTGACACTAATCCTCTGCTACCACGACCGCCCTGCAAGGACAGGGCGCTTCACAGACGTGCTGTTGATGGAGGACCTGCGGAGCTTTTAAGTCATACGTATCGCCAGCCCTTCAGGAGTACCCCCTGAGAGACCGACTCGGACCGACGATCGCGAACTTACTGGCCTTTAACTGCAGATATTGACACGCTTGAGAAGCGATGAAACCTTGACTACTGGGTGTGCAGGACTTGACCTGTGGCCAGGCATCCCAGTTTGCTCTTGAACTTCTGGCCTGTCCTTGCTTCTAGGTCCTGTCAGAAAGGACATCAGTGCTTGCAGGCGGCATAGTGACCGAGAAGCGACGTCCCTCGGTTCAAAAAAAGTGTGGATCCCTCACCTTCCTGACGATGAACGGAGGCATGGATTCCGAAGGGACTGACAGTGGGGGATACGTTTGCCTAGCAAAAGGCCTGATTACATGCCTTGGCCTAAAAATGGTCCCAAGCGGCATACTGGAGACTTCATGAATCCTCCGCCACCAACTTCTGCTGGAAAACATTCAATTTGTCTGGCCGCTGCTACAAGAGTGGCGATACAATACATAATTTTTCTGCCAAAGTAGATGACAAATTTTATGGCAAGTGTACGATGCCCTCATTTTTCTGGCCTCTGGCCGCATTAAAAAAAAGGCACATACATGTGCCATTCCCCTTCGTGATCGCTACCTTGTCGTGGTGAAGGGGCTTGCGTATCACCAATGAAGCGATCACCTCAATGAGTGGTTGGCCATGTTGGCACACCCAAGATGAGAGGCGATTGCTTCATAGTGATCAGACCAAAAGCGATCGTTTCATAATTTGTCGATGAAAAACCATTATTCTTTTTTGGATACCCAACTACGGTTGCGCCAGGAGGACTTACCGCACAAGGGTACCTCACCGGAGGAATGAGACGGTGAAAATCCTCCAAGGACCCCCTTCTAGGAGTGAGTTCAGAAACAGTCGAAGATGCAAAGTTCCAGGGTGTGGCCAGGGGTCATACAAAGGAGATAGTCCAAGTCAAACACGGTCTAAGGGTATAATCACTCATTGCCTTATTTTCCCCATTGATATCATTGAAGAAATCCTTGGTGGGATTATTTATAGTGTGGAAAAAAAAAAAATTCTGGGAGTTTGCCATGGATTCCCTTTGTCAGTCATTGTCAGGTTTGACCCCTTGAAAACTTCCAAACAACTATTGTGGCCAGAAAGGTCCCTTTGTTTTTAAAATTGCATCCCATTGAAGTCAATGGCGGGTCGCGTGATCGCGACTTTTACGGAGTTCGCATCACTATTAGGGAACAGTACTGCGGCCGCCTAACATTTTGTGACTTTATATAATGTAGGGTTGTTGTAGCCTGATGATAGGGGATAGGGACCATGGCTGATCTCTTGAATGTCAATCAATTAAAAATAAAAAAACAAAATTATATTAAGATCTTACTTTTAGTGACATATGTGTCTATTGGAAGAAAAGATTGTTACTTTACATTTTGTCATTGCATCATTTGTCAGGAATAGTAACACAGACTGGTTAGTGGTTAACTTTCTCAAGGCAAGATTTTGTGTATAGGCCACCATTTTATTAACCCACCATCCACATTAAACCAATCTAGGACTTTCTATGTCCTAGCTGAAGGAAAGAGGTGCTTAGTCATCCCTTCAAGGTGTTCTGTCCCCTTAGCAAAAAATTACCCCGAAGCATAATAATATGTCTACCTCCATGTTTGGTGGCAAGATCGGTGTTCTTGGAGTTATAGGTAGCATTCCTCTTCCTCCAAACATAGCCAGTTGAGTAAATGCCAAAGAGCTTGATTTTGGTCTTGTCTGACCAAAACATTTTCACCTGGTTTTCCTTTGGATTGTTTGTACTGCAGATGGGCCTGTACATGTCTTGAGCAGGGGGACCTTAATGGCACTGCAAGATTTCAGTACATCATGGTGTAGTCCCAGCAGCCCTAAGATCATCATTGGAACTACACAAGGCGAGATCTTGCATGCAGCCCCCGACCAAGGTATAGTCTCTATTATTTACAAATTTTCACACCAACTATTGTCACCTTCTCACCAAGCTGCTTGGCCAGAGTCTTTTGGTCGTGTAGCCTTGTGTAGGTCTACAATCTTGGACATATCATTGGTCTTGGCCATGGTGCCCAATTTGGAATCTAATTGATTGATTCTGTGATCAGGTGTATTTTATACAGGTACTCTAATAACAAGCTGGGATTAGGAGAACTACACTACAGTGTTTATTCGTTCGTCCTATATGCTTGTTACCAGAATAAAGTGAAGACACGGGGAGCCTGAAGTCTTGCTGTTTGATAGCGGATCGATCAATTATTTTGATCATTGCAATGCATAGCAATCTTTGACTTTTGAGCATTGGGTGTGTGACCCCAATAGCATGGGGCTATTTCTAGAGAGAATGTAAACAAAAATGTCAAATATGCATAACATTTTTAAGCAGTTCCATTTGGCTATTCTGCTTTGCATTGCCAAATATGCAATACACATGTGAAGTAAAATATAAAATTGTTAAAACCTTGTTAAGCTGCAGAGGTCAATGCAAAAGGCTAGATTTTGAGGGAAAATTTCCCTGGTGGGTATCCAAATTGTAAGAAATTCATAAAAATAATGAATTTGGGATTTTGAAACCAAGAAATCATTGGTTTCGAAAATGTTCTATGAAAAATGTATTGAGGTTTGTGGCGAGAGAATAAAAATGTTAAGTCTCTCACATTCCCACAATTTAGCAATAATGTGGTTTAGCACCTTCATAATTGTGGTAAGGGCCGCTGACTAATATGGTCCAAGAGCTGATCTGGGTCTGGTTACAAATCTCTATATCCAGAAAACCCCCTCATGGAGATGATGCAAGATTAAATATTATGTTCGTGCTGTAGGCTTTCTATGAACTCAATGACATGGAAAACAACAAAAACTGAATTTTGTATTACCATATGTGCAAAAATTGCTTTTGTGAGCGGATAACCCCCAGTTCTCTTTGCCTGTGTATAGAGAGGTAAGAAATAATACGCAATGTTTTTTTTTCTTCCCCTTTTGGGTAGTGTGCAAGATACATTCTCCTATCATTTTAAATGGCCCTTTCACTCTATATGCGTTTTTTTAAAGGAATGCCTTTTTTATAGGCATGAGTTTCTGCATATATACAAAAATGTGTGTTTTTTTCACATTACATCTGCATTTTGCAATTGCATTTTTGAACAAATGAATGAAAAATGCAGGAAAAAATAATCAAAAATGCATACAGCAGGGAGTTTTTAAAAACGCATGCAGAAACGCTGCATTTTTAAAAACACAATGCATACAGTGTGAATAATAACATTTGTTGTCTATGTAAAAGCGCATGCAGTAAAAAAATTTATCTAGTACAACGCATATAGTTTGAAATGGCCCTTACTGCAATCTGTGGTTCTGTTTGAGAAATTCTGTCACTTCAGGTCTGTTAGAAAAAAACATTGGCACAGGAGACATTACTTCAAAGTAATTAAACCGATCTAAAGGTTCACATACACCATTAGATTTCTCTGTCAGATTTCCTTTAGATCTCCTTTTGTTTTACCAAATCCATGGAATATGAGGGACTTTCTAAACCATCAAGTCTACCTGTTTTCAATCGCAGAGGACCCGGCGCTACATAGTTGTTGGTAGATCTAAAGGATATCTGACAGCATGAAGGGGAATGCATGACACTTATCTTTGGGCTCGTTCGCACTAGGTTCAGTACCTCAATGCAGTGCAGCTAGTGTTAACGTAAGGTAAGCAAACCTGAATACCTTTCACACTAGCACCTTGCTTGCATTTCCAATAATGAGCAATGCCCTGCGTTGTGGAAAACACCTTGCATGCATGCATTTTTCCAAGGGCAAGTGTCTCCCATGCACTTGTGTGGAAGACACAAGCGCTGGACACTGAAAACTGCTGTGTTTTTACAGGTCAAGAAGCCATACACATGCAGATAGATTTTTCGGCCAATTGACTGCCATGCACGTTCACCGTAAAGCACCTGGCTGAAAATTGTGATTGCCAGCCTGGTGAGATCAGCCAGGAACTCCTGCGATCAGACATGTTGGTAATTTCCAGGACGATCCCATAACTTTGTATGGGGACTGCCCATGTAATGTCTGGCACAAAGGGTGCCAGCCAATCCTCCGAGGGGCTGGCTGCATCACGCTGATGTCATCACGCTGCAGGCGATCCCTCATCTATTGAAGGATAATCTGCACGTCTATGGCTACCAGCCATGGTAGAGTCCATTACTGGCCAGAAATCACACTGCTGCAGTTTTATTCGAATAGTTTAGAAGATTAGCTTCCAGATCTCTGCCAAGACAACAGAGCAATGCTGATGAACCTGCAAAATACCAACTGCACTTTTTGGCAATTAGAAAAAAATAGTTAAAATTTCACCTTTGTAGATTTTCTTCCAAAACAACAGTTCTCTGGTTCCCATGTTTATGCCCAGGCTTTCAGAGCTTTTTAGGTCCCTAATAAAATAACGACCATTTAGCAGTCTGCCACTAGTGCATGCCAGGCCACAGGAAACCACATGTTTAATGGGCTTGTTGCAATGTTTCAATGGGCTTCCATAACACTAGGAAGGAATAAATATACTATACAATAAGTCAAATGCCATTTTAAGTAAAAGCAGTGCAGAAACTTATTTAATGACATCATAAAGAACTATTTGTTACCAATAATGTAAAAATTGTGTGACTATTATATGCAACAAAAAAAGAAACATCTACAAGACATCATGTGAACACAGCAGATTCTCTTCTATGGACTGAAAGTTCCTCCTGTTCCATAAGAAGATGATCTGTACCGTCTTATATAAGTATTTGTCACAGTGTATGCATATAGAAGTGAAATAAACATACCAGAGTGGAGCTGGTCAGTGAATAGTTGCTTTTCCTTACTTGTTTCTCCTCCTTAATCAATTGTCCGGGGGTGTGACCGAATCTGAAGAGGCAGGGTGGAAAGTTTAACTTCTTCTGATCAGACTGCAGGCTGAATTGTAGTTTGCTGTGTGCACTGAAACTTAGGACAGGCATGAGTTAATCCTTCACTGCTCTACCAGATTCTTGAAGTATTGCCTAGGCTGCTAAGAACTAGAAGGCCTTGATAGAAGCAGCTATGGAAATCCACAGATCCCTGGGGCATGGTTGTACTGTGTTGGCCTGTTCTCACTAAAATGTTAAGACAGTATTAGATTATATGGATATAACTATGCTTCAAAACAGAATCTTTATAGACATATAAAGCAGTATATTACAGAATATACAGACTTTGGAAAGGTGGTGAATATAGAAGATCACATCAGGATCAGGATTGCAGTGCAGTACAAATGAATATAGCAGTGGTGGGCAATTGAGTTAATATGGAGGGCCACAAGTGCGGCCCTCGGCATCACTAAAGGGCCGCACATAACATTTTCAATCTATACTGTCTTGTATAAAGATTTTATAATGACAGTAGGTATAGTAAGAAGACATTTTTACATAACAAAACTGGTTTTAAATTAAAACATTAGGAACACTGTAGTATGGTAATGCGAATTTTGTGATGTATACATTGTCAAGCGTAATCTGCCTCATAGATATCATCAAACCCTATGATGATATCTATAGGGCACATAACCTTTGATTCAGAGGTTATGTGTCCTTATTCTCAGGTAATGCGCTACAATATTATACAACCACCCCCCATTCATTGGTGTAATAGTGGGAGCATAGCCACTCACCAGCCTGCTTATACCCTTCCAACACTAGAAGAGAAGAGGAGGAGATCTGGGTCACTGATGGTTTTTACATACACCCATAATGTAAGTTTATTGTCACTCCTCCTTTTCCCGCTCTTAGAAGATCCCGGGCAAGGACCTGTTAGGTTTGGGGGTCTGCAAGTGGAGGACCGAGGGGGGGGCGCCACAGAACATCCAGAGGGACGCAGGTTGGGCACCTTGGGTATATAGCAAGGGGTAATGTTGTCTATAAAGTTATTTGGCCTCAATTATGCAGAGAATCTGTTAATAAAAAATCTTACCTGTAATTAGATAATCAGAAATGTAATTTGTCACTCCTTTAGTATAATCAGGAACACCGTTGTATTTTGAAAGTTTTACAAGCCTACAGAGCTATATTTTCCCACTAAAAACCGGATATAGTGCCATCTAATGGCCATATGCACCACTGCACTCAAAAAATATAAATAGGAAGGCAGAAGATACAATGCATGGCAGCCACACCTCACCCCATATTTTTGTGTCAGCTTCCAGCAAAACCCAGAGCCTAGCCTCAGTGGCAGCAGCGCAACAGTATGGGAAGCACTATAGCACCAGGGGGGTCAGTGTGCCCACCTCCCCTGAACAGATATACCTGTATGTGTGAGCCCCCACCCCCAATGTTACTGAGAGTTTATTCTGCTATCGACAGGGGACATGTAGAGAGGGAGGCTGATCTCAGAGACAGAATGGGTCTCTGTAGATAGCAGCAGCACAGCATAGAGTCCATAGCAGAATGAACAGTGACAATGGGAGGTTGATCTCGACGGGTCCCTTGTCCATAGCAGCAACATAGCAATTGTATAAAGTAGATCCGCTGGTCATTTCGACAGGGGGCTCAATCTAATGGGACATCGGCACACAAAGGGCGCAGGGCCGATTCTTGGCACAACCTAAGTATGATGATGTCATCACTAGCGGTTGATCTGCCCAAAAAACGAGAAGTCTATGGTTGGCTTTACTTATACAATATTATTTCCATCAGCAGGTGGGGGTATCCTATAGATCAGAAACCAAGCATCACACCTCACATCATATTCCAACATTGTATGAGTGCACATTCTTAACAGATTAGAGCTGTGCATGGACCAGCCAATGCCAAGAGGATCTGGGTCTCCAATAGGGGTGTCCATCTCAAGAGAAGGCTGCCAGAGTAGTCACCCCAGCTTTCCTGCCATGTGCTGTTTAGTTTCCATTGAATGAAAGTCAGTATACAGTAAATTATTTAATTTTCATATTAGGTATAGGAAAATGACAGGAATACTAATAGTCAGGAAACAATCCCTGCAGTGCTTGTTTATTCTCATTAACCCACGTTTTATCAGATTAGGTGATAACTGTATTTAGATCCTCTGCTGTACTTGCATTGGGTAATTTATCCTATGCTTCTGTTTTTACTGATTTGATTTTAGTTTGATTCTTGGGTTGAAATGTAATACTCCTTTGGAGTAAATTGGATCACAGTTTAATATGCGTGTGTATATAAAACCTATGAAATTTATATGAGAGTGACACTATATTGCGGCACCTCATTTATATGTGATCTTTAATGACATCTCATGCTCAACCCTTTTAATATGGAATTATAGCCCCCCCCCCATTACTCAAGGCCCTCATGGCTGCTATGATAGCCTGTGTTTATAGGAGGTTTTGGGAACGGCTTTTCTGAGGTCATCTTCCCATCACAGCACGATTTTAAGTGGAATTTGTTCTATCTGGGTCTGAGTGACTGCAGGAAACAGTAGTACCATGTATGTGTGTTCACCTGAATGGCTAGGGGGCTAAGAGCGGAGAACTTCCCTATACTACAGTCTAGGGCCAAGAGACTTTATTCCACTACTTTACGATCATCAGCACCTTCCTCCTGGGTTAGAGCCTCAGCTTCGAGCTTGGCAATCAATCTGCCGCAAAATTGACCGCAAATCTAGTTGGGCCACCTGGGCCAGAAATCGACCAAGAAATCGATCTGACAAATAAGGGACATGTCCGTAATTTTTTGGTCGATCTCATTACTTTGGATGTGGAACAACGTCCCCATCCAAAGTAAATGCTGGCACACAAAGGATGCACGTTCATTTCCCGGTACGACCGGCCATGCTTGATTACCTCATAATTTTATAATAAATCATGATCCTTTTGAGGACTTTAGCTTCAATTCACCTTTATTTTATTAATCATTAACGTTTAAATCAATATTTACCTTAATTTTATACTCTGATTTGCCCATTGTGTTTTAATGAGACCTTTAGCTTCAATGTCATATAGTTAAGGATTGCTAAGCTGAATTAAGCTAGTTATGCAAAAGCTTCTCTGAAAAACAAGAACACCTCGGGTTTGATCTTTTCTGGGCCCATTCACACTTTAGTATTTCGTTGCAGTGGTTTTATGTTAAAGTGGTTTTAAACACAAAATAAAAACACATACATACAGTAAACAGACCCAAAACTCACCTGGCAGCAGTTCAGATGCTGGAAAACTGCTACACAAAAAAACCCCACAACATACCTATATTCTTTACGTTCAGTTCTGAAGCCGGCATATTAGCTCCAGGAGAAGAGCAGCTGCTCCCCCCCCCCTCCACTCCCCCTCCTGTCTCTTTTCTGTCGAGAACTGTGGGGGGAGGGGGGGTGGAGGAGGAATCAGCTGCTGATGAGTTCCTGCCTGGGATAGATATCCAAGACACCATTTCAACTGCCTAGGCGCTACGTAAGGCAGTGGGAGGTGTGCACCCAGAAAAAGCACACCTCCTGCTGTCAGTTGTTTACAATTTCGGATCTCAGCAGTATCGGCTGAGCTGCAGCCAATACTGCAGAGTGACCTCCCAGGTGGTATGTCCGCTTTAACTTGTAGTTTTAGGGCAACTCTTTCATAATTGTCCTGCTGAAAATTCATACATGACCCTTCACAACCCAGTGTATCACAGCTCAAAATATACAGTAGATGTTGTTATGCAACGTGGTGAATAACAAGTTGATCTCTACTTCAAATTGTGTTGTGTCATTCACAAGCATGTTGCCATGTTTTGTGTCAACACAAATTGTCCTAATACACAAGCCTGATTGGGTCCTTAAACATTTTATTGCATTTTAACATCTAAGTACAATAAATGCTCAAGATCATACAGCATCATAAACGTTACAGTAATGTGCAGTACAAAAACACTTTAACTGATTATAAAAGCTGTAAAGAGGAATAGACTCTTTGTTGGCCAAAGCAGAGAATTGGGATTGCTGTCAGTTCTTTTAGTGTATATCAAACAAATGATTAGGCCCATTTCATTAATTTGGATTCTAGTTTGCGCACAAGAAGCTTCAGAAACTGCAGCAGGAACATTGAACCCATTTTAGTTGTTTGATGGAATTAACAGGATCAAGCCCTCTCCTCTTCATCTGTGTTGTCCCTCTTCAGCTTTTGTTTTTATTTCAGTTATCAAGTCTCTAGATATGTAATGCATGGCTATAAAAGCTTTCCACATATTCACAGCTCTTTTCTTATCTTTAACCCTCTTCAGAATTAATTGCAAACTCCATTCAAGCTTTGGAATATAAGCTCTTCTCATGTAATGGTTTGTGGCTCTGTCCTAAATGCCTTTAGTTATTGATTCAAGACTTTAGACTGACATGTCAAACTGTTTGGCAATCCAATAGGTGGATCTTGGTACTGGTCTGACTGCAATGTGTCAAGTGTAAAACTTAGTGGAGAGGGTTCCCTCAGGGATTGGCTCCACATCAGTGCCTCTAAAATGCTCTCCTGGAAAAATTGACAAAAAAGTACCATAGCGCCCTCCTAAACCCTTCCCAAAACAGAAAAGGTGACATAGCTGTAAAGGAAAGAAATTCTTCTTTTAACCTTTAGCGGTAAGCATGTGTAGCTCACGGTATATATTTTTTTACCAATAACAGTAACCCCCCAACTTCAGTCATGATAACGTCTCTGCTCCAAGCAAGAACAAGCTCCCTGACATTAGTAATGACACCGGGAGGTTGGGGGTGCCCTGGCACCTATGTTGGGAGGAGAAGGCAGGAAATATGAGCATTTTTGACAGCGCAATGAGTGTACCGCCTAGGAGGTTAAACACTCAACTGCTACTATGTGACTGGAAGTAACTGGATGAAATGCTTCAGGATGATAGGACGAACATAACAAAAGAGGATATTTTCTTGTTGATGTGAGTGCGCAAGGTCGGGAGACCTTTAAATTGCTACATGATGATGTGTTTCCCTCTTTATGCCCTCCAGTTTCCTGGAAAGTGGATTGGTAGTCGTGGGCCAGTTGAATGGCCCCCAAGGTCTCCTGATCTGACCCCCTTAGACTTTTATCTTTGGCATCATCTTAAGGCAATTGTCTATGCTGTGAAGATGCGAGATGTGCAGCACCTGAAACTACGGATACTGGTAGCCTGTGCTAGCATTTCTCCTGCGGTGTAGCTATCAGTGTGTGAAGAGTGGGAGAAGAGGGTTGCATTGACAATCCAACACAATGGGCAGCACATTGAACACATTTTATAAATGGACAGAAACTTGTAAATAACTCATGACAGAATAAAGTCATGTTAAGACCAAGTACACCATTATTTTTCTTGTGAAATTCCCAATAAGTTTGATGTGTCACATGTCCCTCTTCCTATTGAAAAAACAAAAGTTGGATTCGAAATGGCTGACTTCAAAATGGCCACATGGTCACCACCCATCTTGAAAAGTTTCCCCCCTCACATATACTAATGTGCCACAAACAGTAAGTTAATATCATTTTATTAGGGTGTATCCATATAAATGGCCCACCCTGTACAGCATTATACAGCATATATTGTACAGTATGTACAATATACAGTTATGTGACCCTACATCATTGTTGGATTGTAAGGATTTACGATAAGGATTGTAAGGAAAAAAATTAGCAGGTATATTAGTAATATCTTATTACAGGCCGTATAAATTACCTAAAAATGCTTTTGAACTGTTTTAGTTTTTTTAGTTGATAGTAAGGTAGCACTGATTGCAGTACACATGGAATATAAATGTGTGTAAATATAAAAGATTAGGTCAAACTAGGGCACCATCAGATGAGATTGCAATGCCACTAGACCTAAATTACATCCAAAAGATCAGAGCAATGTAAGCTTTCCCAAGAGGATGGCTTTTGTGTTAGATTTTTACCTCCTCAAATCTCATGCCATCTGTTCTCTGTAGCTTTAATACTTTTATTGCATACTTGGATAGGACCCATAAAGGCAGCTTTGTGTTTAGAAAATATGATCTCACCAATACAGCTATCTCTAAATTCATATCATAAGCCCACCGGCAGCTATTGCCTTTCATTATACACCATATTTGTATTCATAGATAAGTATTTCAACTTGTTCATATATCCAAAGTCATTAACTTATTTTTAAAAGAGATGTAAATTCTTTATGGTAATGCAATATTGTACAATTGTTATTTGACCATACTGAAAATTATCCTGCTCGCTACAAGAAATAAAAAGAGGGTTTAAATTCGTTGTCTTGGCTGTAGGAGAAAACTGCAGCTTCTAACTTCTTCTATCCAGTATCATTACTAATATAAATCAAATAGAACAAAATATATTTATAGAATATAATGAATGGCTACATAATAGTACAGATTTTTGTTCTACATTTTATTATGCAAAAGTTTATGTGTTTGGTAATTGCAGTCCTTATGTCACATAGTCAGTTTAGTGTGTTGACTAAAGAGCATTCAGAATTCAGTATTTGGTGGAATAACCCATATTCATATCTTTTGGCCTGCTGTCCACCAGTTTCACACATTGTTGTTGGGTATCTTCATACTATTCTCACATCAAATTCACGTAGCTTTGCTTAATAGTTTACTATGTATCTTCCTCTTGATGTCATTCCAAAGCAATGGAAAATGGAGATTGGGCTGCCAAAGACAGACTCTTGATTTGATGATCCTCCATCCAAACCTTTATTCCCTAGTTGTGTGGCATGGAGAATTGCTCTGCTGGAAATACCAATCCTCTGAATATAAGTATGCACCAGGAATCAAATGTTTTCCTAGGATAACCTGGTAGGTAGTTTTATTTATGAGTCATTCACAAGGACGTCACTTCAGGTTTTTCTGGTCCAAATTCCCCGCAGACAGGCGGACATTGGACATTTCTAAAATTGGGGGATGAGCGACATAAATGCCCAAGGAAGCCTTTAAACTGGAACACCCGCTGCAAAGAGTCAAGCAGTGGAATGAGTTACCAAACTGAAAAATTGGCCTACAGACTTAGGACATTGGCAGGGACTGCCCAATTTTATGGGACAATTGGATGGTCGGGACATAGAATGTCTATTTGACATTCTGGCCCTCCAGCTTCCATGAGAGATACACCAGCTCGTCCATGCCATGCAGAGTCTGGAAAGCTCTGAATCCTTCATAGCCAATGTGGTAAGAGTCCCTCATGGGGATGAAGTGTGTCCGGAACCAGGGAAAGAGCTAGTGGTAACCATGACTGTATGCTCCAATAACAGCAAGCAGAGCAGCAAGGCCTCACTGTACTGGTAGAACCTACACTTACTGACGGAGCCCTATACATTGCTTGATCCCTGGCAGTGGTTAGACAGGGGACAGTGATGAATGCCTGCCTCCAATGTATATTTTGTCAGGGATTGGGGGAATGAAGTAGGACCCAGCACTTCCCCAACGGTTCCAGCAGTGAGTGTTTTTATTTACAAAACAGTCCAAAGTCAAACAATTGAAAGGCAAAAATCAGGTAGCTTACTTCAGCCTTGGACCTTCAGCAGGAAAACCAACCATACTCTTCCCAGCAGTCAGAGTCTCTTCCTGTCCCAGCATCCCCTTCTCTGGGATCTCTCTTCCTGATGAGAGCAGCTGAGCCCATACCACTCAGGCCTTAACTCCTAACTAGCCAGTGACAGGAGCTCACCCTGTCACATATCCCCTCCTCCTCTGTTCCGACCCAGGGTGCAACACAGCCAACACCAAGCCGGGACCCCAGGCCAGTCACCAACCAGGGCGAAAGGGATAATACCTCCCAGCATCTACAACCCCTCTCAAGGGCCTATCAGTGGTCCCATCACCACCCTCTCCACCCCTCAGTTCCACGTCAGACGACATTTGAATAGGGCATCAGTAACAAGGTGGAAGGGTCACCCTAACAAATATCTGAGGCTTTCCAAAGCCAATTTATTGGCCAAACATTCCCTCTCCACTATGGAGTAGTTCTGTTCAGCGGGTGTCAATTTCCTATTTAAATAGGCTACGGGGTGTTCTGCCCCATCCACCTCTTGTGACAGTATTGCCCCTAAGCCTGCCTTTGAGGCATCAGTGTGGACCAAGAACTGCTTCCTAAAACCTGGCGCTACGAGCACCGGTTCTTGGCACAATGCCTGCCTCAAATGGCAAAATTACTCTTCCGCAGCGTCGTTCCACTAAACGATGGTGGATGATTTACCGTTTAAAAGATCTGTTAAAGCAGTAGCAACGGTGGCAAAGTTAGGGATAAACCTCCTGTAATATCCCACTATTCCCTAAAAACGACCAGATTTGCTTCTTGGCAAGGGGGCGGGGCCATTTCTGAATAGCTTCAACTTTGTTCAACTGAGGCTTTAAAACCCCTCTACCCACCACATACCCTAAATACCGGACTTCCTCCATACCAATGGCACTTTTCTCAGGATTTACAGTAAACCCATGTTGTCCAAGAGCATCCAGTAGCGATTTCACCTTTCTAAGATGACTTTCCCAATCCTAACTGAAAATGACAATGTCGTCTAGGTAGGCCCCTGAGAATTCCTGGCAGGGTTTTAGCACCTTGTCCATTGCTCTTTGAAACGTGGCAAGAGCCCCATGTAGCCCAAACGGCATTCTTATATAGTGAGACAGGCCCTCCGGGGTGGAAAAGGCAGTGGAATCTGCCAAACCCTTTAGTTAAATCTAGTGTATTTATATAACGGGCTGGCCCCAATCTTTGCACTAACTCGGGGCATCGGGTAAGCGTCACACTTCGACACTTCGTTGAGTTTACGGAAATCTTTATAAAACCTCCATGTACAATGAGCTTAGACACTAGAACTATGGGACCCGCCAAATTACTAGTGGACTCTTCAATTACCCCAAGTTTTAGCATCTTTTTGACCTAGGATGATACAATAGTAAGGCAAGCCTCCGGAATAAGGTAGGGTGTTAGATTTACTCGAACTCCCGAATCTGTGACAATATCATGCTGAATCACCCGGGTTTCACCTGGCAAGTCTGAGAATATCTCTCTATTTTTTGTAAGAATTCCCAGGATTCCTGTTTTTGGTAAGGGGACAGAGTACCTGCTATCCCTACTTTCTTTATCTGGGTGTCTGGCTGTTCCTAAACCGTCAAAGTCCCAGCTAATGCTTCCCTTTCTTTCCAGGGTTTTATTAAATTCACATGGTAGATCTGGTGGGTCTTCCTCTTTGAGCGCAGCTCGCTGCTAGATGTCCAGTCTGGTGACAAGTCCAGCAGCGGACCTCTCTGGGTCCTCTCTCTACCCATTGGGCATCTGTGGCCCGACCCAGAGAACGACCAGGGAACTGTTATGGAACTTCCCCTGACCAACTTTTGGAAATCTTCCCGGACTTGTGGGTTTAAGAGGCACCTGTCTCTGAATGCTTGACTGCCAGGTAGGTAGCAGCACAAGTGTACCGCTCCATTGCAGCTGCCAAATCGTCCAAGTTTTTGGGGTGTGCCTGTTCTACTATCTGTGTTAGGGTTAGGACATCTGGCTGTAGCCACTCCCTCAGCAGTCTGTGTAGATTGTGTTGTTGAGCATGGGCTGACTTTGCTTCTTTAAAAGGCCAGTCCCTTACTCTTCGGGCTCGTATGGCAAGTGTGACCCCCATCCTGGCCAGGATCTCTGCTTTCACCATTTGGTAGCTCCGTGATGCCATTTGCTGCTCCTGGTGTTCATACATCTGGGCAATGGCCGCCTGCTGCTGTTGGGTCAAGGCCTCCTCATATTGCTGCTGGGCTTGTTGTTGTTGCTGCGCCATTGTCACCTGATTTTGGATCTGTGTTTGAGCCTGAGCAGCTATGAGTTGTTTTAACACTTCCTCCATCTGAACGGCTTGGGAAGTCATTGCAGTAGCAGCTATAACCAAGGAAATACAGACTTACCCTTTTCTTCAGCTGGGTTCTGTCACAAAGTGCCAATAGCATTATCCACCAAATGTCAGGGATTGGGGGAATGAAGTAGGACCCAAGCACCTTAACGATTTCAGCAATGAGCAGTATTTACAAAACAGTCCAAAGTCAAACAAATGAAAGACAAAAATCAGGTAGCTTACTACCACACTCTTACTACCACACTCTTCCCAGCAGTCAGAGTCTCTTCCTGTCCCAGCATCCCCTTCTCTGGGATCTCTCCCCCTGATGAAAGCAGCTGAGCCCATACCACTCAGGCCTCAATAGCACGACTTCCCTGTATAAGGCCCAGCTGCTTGCCATACGGACCAGGCTGGTATCATTCCAGATATCCAATAAAAGTGGGGTGGTGTAACCCGTGAACACTGAGCACAGACTGGTGACGTTACAAAGTGCCCTATCCTCCAGTGAACAAGCTCTGCAGACTTTCGCTATTTCCAGTGGCGTGCAAGTATTGTTTTTCCCTGTTTCTGTCCCATACAAGAGACAGGCTGAACTATTCTAGTTGCCAGTCCCCTTTCCTGAACTATTCCCCTGTGCTTAAGCTTCGTTTCATTCCCCAAGTTCTTGTCATTGCATTTAATAAACAGTTTTGCAGTACATCCGCCTCCTGTCATTAGTTGATCCTTGAATCTGTACCGATATATGGGGAGTTTAGTGTATCCTTGGTGTATATGGGGATTTTCTTGTGTCCTGGATGTAAATGGGGATTTAAGTGTGGTCTTGGGACTCCTAGATGTTAGTGTGCCTATTTTTATACAGGGATTTTTTGCATCTCCATTTATATATATTGGATCTTTTACCTTTGTGACTATTATTACTTCCTGTGCCATTGTTTTCTGCTATTATTCCTTTATATTGACTATAATTGATTTTAATGAAATACACCTCTAATTTTCTCATGCCCTATTTCTGGAACAGTCCAATTTTCCAAAGTATCAGTATGCAAGGTAAAATAGATGTAACTATTCTCTCTATTCACACAATTAGTTTCACACAACATTGACTTCAAATATCACTCATTTATTAAAATGAGTAAAAATAATGCTCTTGGGGAAATTTTTATTGTAGACAAAAAGTGAAGAGAATCCACTTAATGGACTTTTTTTTCATCTCTCTGTGCACATGGTTAGATTCAGTGAAACAATAAGTGGCAGAGCTAGGACGCCTGTAAAAGACAGATATATAGCCCTCAGCTATTTTACAACTGGATAACAAGGTTGCTAGTTACTCAGAAATCTTCTTTAAACACTTGGACCTACTGCTCTCAGAATTATAATAATATAATTATATAATATATATTATAATAATATAAAGTCAGAAACTGGGGAACATGCAATATACATGAATATTTCTAAAAGCGCAATTCATTGTTACAGAATGTGATATGGTAGTTTGAATATATAAAGACAAGTGAATCACTGGTCAGTCTTCTTCTTACAATTTGTAAATCTGCACTAAAAATATTTTGTGATTATTCACATCAAGTATCTAATCATAGAAAAAAAACATCTGTATGTGATTCCAGTAGTACAATTAAATAACTATGAAAAATCCCTCCATGACCATCAGTCACAGTAGAAACATCTAATAGGGCATTAAAGGCACTCAACACTCAAAATGGTCATATGGAATTATTATGGTTATAAAAGCATCATATTATTAAAACCCCTTAACAGCCTCCTCGGGGGGGAGGAAGACAAGCAGCCCAGACTAAAGATCATCTATATTATGTTTGTTATATATATGATATATGTCTACTTCTCTCCCCGAGGAGCCTGTTGAGGGCTGAAACGCATCGGCTGGCTCCACAGAAATACTGCAGTGCTGGCGATCATAGTGGTTCAAAGACTTTACCAATTTAATATTTTGTTATTTATTTTGATTTATTATGTTTGTTATGAATTTAATTATCTTTTAAAAATGTGGTCCTATCATAATTAAAGACCTTTTTTTTATCTTAATAATTCCATATGATTTTTTGGAGCATTGAGTGCCTTTAAAGCCCTAGATGTTTCTGACTGATGGTCAGATAGGGGTTTTCATAGTTATAATATGTCAAGGGTGTGGCACATTTGATTTTACTTGAACCATACACTCTCCAAGCTCTTTTTTTGTACGTGTACAAGTAAATACTCATATTGTGTTTTTAATTCTGATACTCAACTTTAAGAACAGGTTGAATAGATATAATGTGCACTTGTTGGCATGTGTAAAGATTTTGCTCATTTAAAACAGATGGATATGAATAAGGCTTAAATCATATACCCAATTCAGGGGTATTCATTAAGTGTAACAGATTTACTACAGAAATTAAAAACTTCACAGAAAAATTTTTGAATATGTAATTCTCCAATCCTTAAAAAAAACTATTTTACATAATTGAGAATTCCTCACCTACAAGGATTTTCTGTTTACATTATTTGATAAATTAAATATTTTTTCTTAATTAATTAAGTAAATCATTTCCAATAACTTCTATTTCTCCAGCAGTTCTCAGACAAGATCCAGCCGCTAAAGATTATTGATTTCTTGGTATATGATTTACTCTTTTAATCAAAAGACTATAACATAATTATATCCTGCCGCATCTGTAATGTACGTTACTGGGTTTCATAGGTTTTTTAATTATCATGAGTATTAAATCAAACTGACAATAACATTGAAGGGTTCGTATCAATGGGCATTCTTAACAAATACAACATTTTTATTGGAATGCAGCACATGCTTTCAAACACAAGGCTCACCAAGAAGCAGCCTACAGAGGCAGCAGTTCAAATCCACCTCTATAGTGTTCTTTTTCTAGAGAAACAGTGTAATGTAGGTCAGATGCAGCCACTAAATGGTCATGTGTATTATGCCATTGATGTAAATGGGAGTTTGCCACGTTCCTAAAGCATGTCAAATCCAGGGAAACAACAGCTGTGTTCATGACCTCACAAAGTCAGCCAAACATGTACACACAACAAAACCGCACTGTATTATGTTCTCTATAGCAAACCTAAAAAGGGGTACACGGTTACCAAAGGAAATAACAACATTGAAATTCTCACCACAAAACTGAAATTTTATATATTATGTAACTTTTAGATACATGTATATGATTACCTTGGCAAACACAATGATATTGTGTGGTATAGTGTCAGTTATTGCTATGACTAATTCTGTGATAATTGACCTCAAGACCATGACCATGATGTTTCATATTTACCTATTAGAATCTTTATTTTTTTTCTTCTATTGTTATCATTCTAAGGTTAAGATATATTTTGATTAAATAATTGTAATAACGCTATTAATAATGATTGATGAAGGTTTTCCATGACTCTGTAGATTCTTTTTTATTTTATTGGCTTCAAGCTACTTTGTGAGGCCCTTTAAGGAAGTCAGGGAGACTTCAGTTCAGTGTCAATACAGTCTTGTATTAATAAAGCCGAGCAAAAAAAACAAAAAAACAAAGCGCTTCGAGCTCCACAATCTACTGCTGGTGCCTTCATAATTGACTGATCGCGGGATAAACCCCATGGACACCCCATATCTATAGCCTCTACCTGTTTCTTTAAGATAGACTTATGTTGAAAACATTTTGCAATTCATATAGCTAGAGTTCTATATATATAAAATCCCATAAGTAATTCACAAAACAGTGTGCAATATACCAGTTGGACAGAAAAACATTTCTGAACTGTTTTAAGCCCCCCATACACCTTTAGATCGATCCATACAATTTCCATTAGATCTACCAACAACTGTGTAGTACAGTGGCCTCCCTGATAGAATACATAGTGATTGGAAGGATTAGAGAGCTCCTCATATTACATGGTTTTGGTAGAACAAAGTTTGATACATACAGAAATTGTATGGAAAGATTGTAAGGGTCCCCATACACCTTTAGATTTCTCTGTCAGATTTCCTTTAGATTTCCTTCTGTTTTACCAAAACCATGTAATATGAGGGACTTTCTAAACCATCAAGTCTCCCTGTGTTCAATCGCAGAGGACCCGGCACTACATAGTTGTTGATAGATCTAAAGGATATCTGACAGAGAGATCTAAAGGTGTATGGCCAGCTTTAGGTGTATGGGGGCCTTTACTAATTTGTGTTAAAATAAAATGTTTTTTTCTTACTTCTTTAGAAACGTCTTTCATAATTTGTTTTTCTCCTTCTATTCAGAATATTATTTCATATGTGTTTTCGGGTTAACTATGGCAGTAGAATAAAGGTATATATTGCAGTTCAGTACCTGACTAAAAAGCATTTTTACGGTTTAACCTCCCTTACTAATAACGACATAGTCAAATTATTTCTTTTATGCTTTTTGTTCTCTCCTTGAGCATGCAGGCTAACTATAAACTTGATGATGCTTTCATGGTGTACTATTGTACTAAAAACCTTCACCATGAAGTACATAAATTTCATAAAATTCTTTTAAACTGACCTTGTTCTGCCTTTTTTTGCTATTTGTGTGTCAATTAAAATTTTTGTTTTGTACAGCATGGGCTATATCTGCCCAGTAACAGGGGAGGTACTGCCGTGTCATATAAATAGGGTTAATAGGGGGAGCTTCAGGTGGGGCTCCAACTTCTGTCAGTCTTTGCCATCAGCTCTTGTGCCAGGATATCCCCATAGGACTGGGCCTCTCCACCAGGCTTAGGGACCACAGACCGTATTACTTTCCTACTGGGTTAAGGGTTGAGATTGGTCTCACTATTTAACATTAAAAATCAATTCTCCACTCCTTTACAGAAAATTAGCACCTCTTCTACTGGGTTAGAGGCTCAGCCAATATTCCCTATTGATTTTTGTAACATTTGCAACTGCTTGTACCCTATGGACTGTACGCTGTGGCCTAGAGAGATAGCGAAAGCCTGTGTGTATATATATATATATATATATATATATATATATGTGTGTGTGTGTGTGTGTGTATATGTGTATATATATATTACTGCTAAGAACAAGTTATTCCCTTGCATTCTACCAGTGTCTGTGGATATTCAGCCATATCAGCAGAAGCCTGTGTGTAGTATACTTTTCTTTAGGTGAGGAGTCCATCTGTCTGGTGTCTGGTGTCTCCTAAATGACCCCAGGTCAACACACCAAAAAGATGTTGCTTTGCTTCTCCCTTGCTGAAGCAGGTATGTGGTATACCTGCTCCACCATTGTCCTCCCATGGTATTTCATGTTACTACTAGTGATCGATTAACATTGGCCAAGTCTGTTCGTATGTTTGTGGCGAACCGCCATTCACTTCAATCGAGGGTTAAATTCTCAAAACTTCAGGTCATATTTGTAGCCTCAATACCAATAAAAAATTATCAAAAGGGTGCAACCACCTGGACAGTGTCAAGCCAGAGGGGGATCTATGGTTAAACTACGGTCCTTGACTGAGGGTTCCAGCAACCTGTTAACAGCAGGTGCTGCCCTTAAAGGGACATACACCAACTTAACAAAGCACTATACAGCAATAAATTACAGTTCATTGTACACAGTTTAGTGGTCCTTTCTCGGGTCACTACACAATCAGCCAGGGTATTTGAGTTTCATTCAAGTGGAATGGGACACAGACACATCATTGGATGCATCTTGTGGAATTACAACAGGATGCAGTGGCTTACATTTTCAATGATTTATGAAGTTTTTTTGGTGATGGCCATACTTGCCTATGTGCTCATCCATAAGTGTCAATATGGCCTATATATCTCTGGAACAACTGAATATATTTTTTTTTTCCAAAATCAACTTTATTTAAGAGCATAAAGTGGGAGATCATTCTCACCGTAGACAGAGTACCCAACTGAATATATTATCTGAATATTCTGATTTGGCTTCTGTGTTCTTCTGAAACCCATTTAAAAATGATTTACTCCTGCTTCTATTTCAATATGTGTATTCTATGGTTAGAACCGACAGTATATTAAAGGTAAAATTGTACAGTTCAGCTCCTTACTTAACTAGAGAATGCTTTTATGGTTTAGCTGCATTTGAAAATAATGGTATTATAGTTGGATTCTCTCTTTGCTTTATGTTTTCTCCTTGAAGATGTAGGTTAACTATAAAGCTAAATTACACTTTCATGGAGTCCTTTTGTACTAAAAAAAAAATCACCATTTTGTAGCTTCTAAAATATATCAAAGTTTTCAGTTTCATAATAAAATCCGTGGTTTAAAGCGATCATGTCACCTTTCTAGATGTCCATTTGTTAATCAGGTGCTATTCCTGCTGCTGCAGGTATTCCCCAATTCTAGGTGATTAGTACTCCCCTACTGCACTGTGTTTGTCTCACATGTTACCAGAAGATATATGACCCAAAGGAGGTGTCTTTATATGACCACGAAAGCTGTCTTTTAAAGTGGCCTGGTTGTAACTAGAGATGGTCAATGTTATTTTTTTTTTTTTATTCGACCAGTGTGAGTTGATTGCAATGGCCCTGAACATGGTATCATCACCAAACCTGCTGGAGGTTGAGGGTATACTGCAAAAAATTATTGCTATAGCAAAAAGTTTCATAAATTAAGTTAAAAGTTAAGACATGGGATATGCTGGGTGTCTGTGTGGGGGGTGGCGCCCAGGAAAGGGAGCATAAACTGACACCAGAGTTAAGTGTAGGGGTGGCGACCAGGACAGGCAGTACACACTGACACCAGAGCAGAATGAGCACACACTGGCACCAGTGTAGAATGAGGCAACAGTGGTTTAATGAACTTAAAGGACAACAGGAAACACCAAAGGTTCAGATTCGCTCAAGTTACAATCAATCAATGCTCTGACAAGTGTGGGAGGTGGTACCCGGGACAGCCGAGATCCTTACAATAGCATCCCGCTTTTGGTGCATATTTGTTAGCTGCCCGTAATGTGTATCTACTGTTCTATCACATCCCAAAGGAGCTCTATTAGATTCAATTAGATTTGGTGAATTTATTGTATTGTCATGTTCAAGAATCCAGTTTGATGATTTGTTCTATGATATTGTGGGATACCCTGCTTAAAGTAGTCACCAGTATATGGGTACCCTAGAGTCAGCAGCATTACACAGGTAGGCTGTGATATCTACACAATGCTTAATTGGTTCTAAAGCCAGAAACACACGTTCGAGGTTCCCGGCAGCAGCGCAATGACGTCATCGAAGGAGCAGTAGGCACAGCACTGTCTCCAGCTCTGATGATGGAGACCCGTGGTGATTTACCGTCATGTCAGATATCCCTGTTTTGGAGCGGAATTGATTGGTCCAACTCTCCAACAGGGATGACCGCATTAGATATGGGCAAGATAGATGCCTGTGAGCGCGCATGGCACTCGAAGTGGCCATCGATCTGGCCCATATCCATGTGTGTGTTCCCTGCTTAAGGGGTCCAAAGAAACTTTACCTCATATGATGCTGAAGAAAATTACAGAGGAGGGGCAAGTGCATAAAGAGGTGATTATATTTTTTAAAAGGAAAGTGTTTTCTCAACAAACATATCAGTTCAAGCATTGTTTAAGTTGTAAGAAATATGTTTATTGTTGTAGAAAATACATCACGTACGCACGTAAAAGTTTAATTAAAAATGTGGCCATATATAGGGTCAGCATTTAATCATTTTACTTATTGAACATATGCAAAATAGGTAACTAACTAGAGTGGTCTGGCTCCTTATAGCTAGGGCTTTGAGCTACATGGGTGTTGAAACAGATACTATACAATAAAGGTAATTTATTGGAGAGCAGCCAAGGAGAGCAGGAGTGTAATTTAAACAGAGATCCAGTGAAGTCGAGGTCAAGAGAGATATAACGATCAGCAATTTCGTAGATAGAGTACACTAGATCTTGGTGAACTTAAAATCCCTCGGTTCACGCAAAGCTGACATTGAAGACAATCTGCAGCTAGAAATAAACTAGAGTTGTAACTAACACTTTGCTTTAGAGGCAAACAAGGTTTAACCCATTTGAGTTTGGATTCAAATATGTGTAAGGGATGTTTGCATGATCCAAAATACAATCATTGATATGGACACTTTAAGGTGAAAAAATATACGGTATACATATGTTGATGGTAAATTGATGATACAACTGAGAAGCTTTTTATAGCAGAGCTGAAGAAGGAATAACTAAAAAAAGACTAATGTTTGCTTATAGGCAGTCACTGTTACACACTTGTGTGTGTCAATGTAATTATTGTAGAAGTAAAGCAAGCATGCATTGCATGGGGAGATTTGTCTATTTTATTTATATAAAAAAAATATTGAGGGATCCTTTAATAATATTAACATTAGGCCAATCAATGCCAATAAATGTGTAATTTAATAATAAGAGGCGCCCAGATTTTCACCCATATACCCGGGAGGTACAGTATTTTTCTGACCACCAGCATCTTTGCTCTCCTGTCAAGAAGATTAGCTGTCAAGAAGCTGTCATCTGACAAAGAAGCTGTCAGATGGGAGATCTGGCTGTGGGCAACTATATTGGTTATATCACCTGAAAGCTGAACTCACGTTGGCAACTTCCTCATACACACAGCCTGGAGGGGTGCAGCTGTTCCCCTGCACCCCCCTTTCCTGTGTGTGAGGAAGATGAGATATGCAGTGAAGTGTGCCCTCTAGTAACACCATTTTCAATTGTGGTTGAAGTTGGCACTGCAGGGGATTTTCCCCCAATTGATTTGAACACTTCAAATATTTTCCCTCTGTTTTTCTTGCTCTTTAAACTGGGTGCATCTTATAGTCTGAAAAATACGGTACTTGGCATCCTTGGCATACTCATTTCCACAAGGGTTACATCCTAAACATAATAACAACAAAATTGAAAAAGAAAAAACTCCACAAATGAGTCCTCGGAAGTAGTTCAAATTATGTGGTCTAGCAAAGTTCATCTATTTCAATCACAATGACCAAATTGCTGTCTGCGGAATGGCTGATTCCCAGCCTCTGGTAGACTGTCACTACCAAAAACAATTGCCCCTAATTTCTTACCCAGTGACAACTGATACAAATAGGCTAAACGGGATAGTAACCCCACTGAGTGTGGACCTTTATGGGCACAACATGAACTAGCCTTTTTTGTGTGTTATATTTAGACTATGAGCACTTTGACTAAGGCTAGGTTTACCTAGGCCTGTATGACTTTCCAGGCCATACCAGGGCCCCCACCTAAAGCCTTACCAGGCCAGGGGCCATGCCTCAATGAGGGGGTGACCCCACATTAAGGTATGAGTTCTCTCATCTAAAACCTGGGCGGTGTTGTAAGGGCCTGGCGGTGGGGCACTTATTGCGGATTCCCACTCCCAGTGCCGACAGTGCTACTGTCAGAAATCCTGGGGCTCCCCAATCAGACAGACTTGGTGAGCTGGGGGGGGGGGGTTGGTTGGTTGGTGCACCACCTCCCTCTCCCTTCATGCAGAGCAGACTATGACATAGTGAAGAGAGGCTGCCAGCTGTCAGGGGAACACGCTTGCCAGCAGCCTGAAATGCGCCCGCCGGGCCCCTATATGCTGAGATGAGAATGGCCTCTGTCCCCCCCTGACGGCGGCCCTAAGTGACTTACCCTTTCCTGAGGAGCATATTTTTTAGTTCTACCCTTACCTGTCGCAGTCTTTAGCTGTTATGTTATGGTTGCATTATGTTGCATGACATGTAAAGCAACCGTATAATTTTAAAGGAGTCTGCGAATAGCATCTCTCAAATGCCCACATAAGGATTACTGATTTTGCAAACTACAAGACGATTTTCTATTCCTCAAATACTAGAAATATGACTTGTCAAACAACTGTGTGAACCTCATAGAAAAACAGCAAACTAAAGAGAAACACATGGTTAAAATATAGAAAATAAATTCTATGTAGCTCATCCCTTTGAGGAGAATAAAACCCAGTATCTTAAAATGACAAACCCCTAGCTACTGTACTGCTCTCTACCAAATAAATGACCTCCACATTCTATTCCAATTAGTACAATAAATGCTTGGCTTAGACATCAAAGCTTAAATTAGATTTCATGTGTTCTGGATCTACTTAGTCTTAAAGCAACCTAGAATTTCACTTTTTACTGTGATAAAAGTCAAGTTTTCGGAGAAGTTCTGCTAGAGATCTGACTCTGTTTGTTGGCTTCTATGGTTTCTGATTCAAAGTAGTCATGTCCATGCCACCACTATCACTGACTAGTATGTATGACTTCTTGCAAAAATATAGGTCGTTTATTGGCTTCCCTTCAGACATTTTCATTAGGGATGATCAAAGAGATACAAGCAACATTACATTAACACACAGACTGCAACTGAGCCAATCCAACTCTGCAGCCAATCTGCTTGTCATTAGTCCTCTGCACCCTAGACTGTACAGTTATTAATCAGTGGTGTGTCTATGGGCTCTAAATGGTGCATCTATATAATACTTATCTGTAAGTTACCGTATTTTTCTAACTATAAGACGCAATTTTCCCCCCAGAAATGGGGGGGGGGTGCCTGCGTCTTATGGTCTGAATGTGAGACCAAGGGAATAAGCCAGGGAGCTGTCAGTTGAGAGATCTGCCCATGGCCAGATCTCCCATCTGAACTGTATTATTGCTTATGCCAACAGAGCCCAGATCCCTGCTGATATAAACAATGAAAAGAGAGAGAGATGAACTGCCATCTATTTCTCTCTCTGTGTCTATTGAAGCTGCAAACACTCTGCAGCTTCCAGTGACACATACACAGCCAGAGAGGGAGAGGAGACACTCTGCAGCCGTTTCCCCCATGTCCCCCCTCTTCTCCCGATCAGTGAGGAAGAGGAAGATGACCTGTGTGGCATAATAGTAGTAGTGCTGCTAGTGACATCTAGTAACGGAATTTGGTATTCCATTGGTTTCATCCATTGCATTGATCTTATTGATTTTAACACTTCAAATATTTTTTTTTCTGGTTTTCCTGCTTTAAAAACTGGGTGCGTCATATGGTCCAAAAATATGGTACTTTTCTCTTTATGTGCATGAAATTAAAATAAAAAGGTTATTAGCGTGTAAGTCTGTTTGGGTAGAGTCTTTAATTCCTCGTTTTTCATACAGTAACTAGAGATGGTTGAATTATTTTTTAAACTAGTTCAACTTTGTAAGTTAATTGATAAGCCCTTGAGCATGGTATCATCACCAAACTTGCTGGAGGTGTAGCGAAGGGTTAAGGGTATACTACAAAAAAGAAAGTATTGCTCTCACACAAATAGTTAGGTTCAGTCTTCACTACATCTCCAGATTGTTGTGAAAATAGCACATTTAGACTTTGCAATTAACTAACAAAGTCAGCTAGTGGAAAATATTCCACCATCTCTCAGAACCTAAACCAGAACCTTTGTTATATCATTTGTTGCATCTCAACTCTTATTTCATGTACAGCGCTGTGTAATGTTGACACTATATAAATACATTTTAATAATACTAAATAATATTTAAAGTGTGAATGCATGCTGTATGCCTGCAGTTTTAGGGCATGTTTCCACTAAGGCGATCACCCGCGATTCTAATCGCTAGAGATTTTTCTTGCTAGCGATTGGGCACGATCAGGTGTGATTTGGTGTTGGTTTTGGAAGCATATTTCAGGAGACAATTGAGGCAGACATGATCGCCCCCGATCGCTCCCATTATGAATGAATGGGGGCGCATTTTAAAATTGTGTTGCAATTCAGTGAGACGCGATTTTAAACCATACCCATTCATGTCTATGGGCGCGATCGTCCGCAATAGCCCACGGTCTGTGATTGAAATCGTGGTAAGCCGTGTTTCAGATGTGTAATTTACCCTACCCTAATTTACCCTATTAAAATGATTGCCCACGATCATTAAAATCCCGGAAAAGTGGAAACAAGCCCTCATGCATTATGTATTTCAATGAGCTTCAGTGCAGCTTCAGGCATGTCCCCCATCTACACAGCAATACATCACCTGTAGGGAAGGAGTATAGCGTTGTCACATAACAATATATGGATTGGAGTTGTCAGTGATGATCTCAGCCATCAGAAGGTGAACATATTTAGGAGGATATACAGCCAGCACAGGGATGATGGGTCGGCGTTGCTGTTACCAAGGGAACATTGATGGATATAGATCGATGTGATGGTGGCCGTCAGTGTACCAGTGGTGTGTATATTGTCGGTGCTGTCAGTGATTGCGAAGAGATCGTCTCATTAGGAGGATCAGGTCTGTGAGAGCCTTGCCTCTCTCCATGTCCCTCCCCTCCCCCCTCTCTCCTCCACTTCTGCTGCTCTGAGCCTCACTCTGCATCCGACCACAGACATGGCGACAGTGGTCCAGCCCCTGACATTGGACAGAGGTAGGGATGATGTGTGACTGTGTGTGATGACATTGCTGCCTATGATGGACACATCAGGCTTTTCCCTATACGATGTACCCAGGCTGAATCTGTATCCTGAGTATCTGAGTGTGTGTGCTGGAACCAGGAATCCATCCATGGAATAGATGACAATGGGGAACTAGATTATAATACAGCACACTAGACATGCAGAGAACATTTTTCATTCTCTGACCTATAACCTGATCTTCCAGAAGAATTAAGGAGAGATGAATGTTCTGCATGTTTCTTCCATGACCATTGAGAAGTTTTCTAGATGCACACTGTGCCATACTGCTTGGCATGACACAGAGGGTGGCTGGGTAGGAGGCATCAGGTCTTCAGGAGAAGGACCAGAGATACCAGGAGCAAGGACGGGCACAACCAGCTCTATCACAGATCGCTTATATATGATTAGAATGAATGTTTGTTAAAGAGTAAGAGATGAAAAGCTTAAAGTCACTGAAGTCTACAGGAGCTCACAGACCTGAGATGACTTTTGGACTTTCCAACTAGGGAACAAATATCATTTAAAGTGATTGTGATTTAAACAAGGGTGCTTGTGTTATGACACCTTGGACTCTGGTCTTGAAAAAATGCTCATCTTGGGAAAACGTAAGTTAGGGTCCCCATACACCTTAGATTTCTCTGTCAGATTTCCTTTAGATCTCCTTTTGTTTTACCAAAACCATGTAATGTGAGGGACTTTCTAAACAATCAAGTCTACCTGTGTTCAATGGCAGAGGACCCGGCACTACATAGTTGTTGGTAGATCTAAGGGATATCTGACAGATAGATCTAATGGTGTATTGCCAGTATTTTCAATCAATCAGTCATATTACTAAAATCGTCGATTTTGGTATGGAAACGATTGAAGTTCAGATTGAAGTGGTCTATGTTATTATATCGAATCTAATCGATCCAGGAGAAACACCACAAACATCGACCATTATAAAACGATTTTGGCACAATCGACGATGATTTTCCAACATGTCCGATCAAAATTCGATCAATTTTTCTGCCTTCATCGAACAATTATCGTCGATCGTACCATGTGGGCATTTCTCGATTTTCGTTCAATCGATGAAAAAATTCATCTAATCGAGCATCGGTTGAACCAAAATCGAACCGTGTGTTGCCTGGCTTTACACTACCCATAGACATGGACTTAACGTCTGATCATATTTGATGCGGCTGGATTGGGTCCTAAAAATATCTCCTGGATGCAGGTTATGAACGAGGCTGGTATATAAATGTAGACTATTTACATTTTAAATGATTTACTAAGTAGAAACCTATAAATATGCATTTTTTTAAAAACAGATTAGATGTTTTTCAGCCAACATAAGCACTAAAGGTAAACATTGAAATCATTTATTCAATATTCATCATGTGTTAGAAGGAATCAAGTACATGTGATTGTTGATGTACAACACATGTAACATATTTTTTGTGGGTCTGTGTGTGTCAGTGAAATAGTACATTCTCCCTGGATGCTGCCATGTTGAAGAAAGATACATTACCTGAGCACACAGCACAAATCATGAAGCTGCTGCAGAGCTTATATTCAAATAAGATATTTTACTTATGAGGCTTTACTTGTCACAGATCAGTGATGACCAACTGCACATACCTTTGTAATGACAATTTAAAGTTATTGATATAAGCATTCCTTCAAATGTATGATCTTTCCTACTAGTATCCTATAGTGCTACTATTTCATTTTAAATTGCATTGTAATACTTAGGTGTATTTCATGTATGGATGATAAGTATGGGAATAGGTGTACCTGACTAAAGATGTGTGTTCTACAACAGTCATGCTGATCCTTAGCATCTGTGATCACTATGTCACATGTACCATGTTTCCCCGAAAATAAGACAGTGTCTTATATAAATTTTTGCTCCCAAAGATTCCCTATTATTTTCGGGGGATGTCTTATTTTTCCATGAAGAAGAATACGGCACTGGGATATCAGGGTGGGGGTCTTAAAATGACACAGGGGGGGGGAGGTCAGAGGGGGAATCAAAATGACTCAGAGGGGGAGATTACCATTTTAGTAACCCCTTCTGACCCTACTGTGTCGTTTTGATTGCCCCCTCTGATTCCCCCTGTCCAGAGGTACAGTACCGTATCTTTGGGGGTGCCTTATTTTTGGGGGGATGTCTTATATTTCAGCGTGAGGCAAATATTTAAGTGTGCCTTATTTTTGGAGCATGCCTTATTTTCGGGGAAACGGGGTACATAGAATAGTTGTGTCTTTTTAGATTTCCATCTGTTTTTGAGCTCAGTATTGTAGACTACAGGTACAGAAAACACAGGAGAGACATACTGTAGAAATGAGTATTCTGTTTCCCCACTGAGAGCAACTCAACCAGAAAATTGTACTTTTCATTATACTCTATTTTATTGTTATTGTTATTATTACTACAATAGACACATGATATTTGAAGATCCTTTTGTACGTTGAACGCTATGTACTGGTTTGGACCATAAAGGGTTGTTATTTATTTTTTCATATAAATATCTTCTGTGGTTATGTAACATCTTGCCCAATCTACTGCACATTTATATACTTTTATCATATCAATTATTAATGGCAAAGGAACACTTTGCATTGCCAAGCCGAACTTTGTTGTAACACTGCTCTACCGCGGAGTGAAGGAAAATCAATGCGAGCGAAGTCAGTAGGCAACTATCACATTATTGGAAAGTAATCGAAGCATGAAACATAAGCGTTACATCTCCATTAACTAGCCTTGGGTCTTTTTCCTATTCATCGAAGTACACGTCCATTCATAAAACCATTGCTAATGTTATTACTAGGTCACTGGTGATCTAAAGAGTACCTAAATGTGTCATTTGAACGTATGTTGTGCGCTTTTCAGTACCTGGGCAGAATCAAGGATTGAGTTACATGATCAGAGCAGATATAGCAGATGTCTAAACAAGCGCAACAGGTCTTTCTAATTTCGTTATAATGTTGTTTAATATATTTATACACTCCAAATATACTTGTATAGCTGCTGGCTATGTGTTATTTCTGTTGACTTACTAAGTATAAGGGTGAGAGGCTTTGGTTTGCTTTGTTGGATGTTGGATATTGGTGCAAACATTAGATTGTGAGCTCTTAGTCCGTTTAAAATTAAAATAGTCCAGCACTACAATAGACATACCTGGTGTACAATCCAGGGTAGGAGCTGCTTTCTATCCAAAATGTTGGTACAGGAGGATTCCATACTAGATACTTTGAAGGCTCCTTAAAGTGTCATCAGTTTGCTGTTGGGCTGCCATGGTAGGTAGTAATAGCCAGCTACTTGCAACAATGGTATAATAGTTAAAATGAACATGATTGTAAATTTGTTGTTAGAAAAAATAAAAAAATGCTTTACCTCTTTAACCAAGGAATACTGTATCAAAACCAAAAAGAGAAATAATTGCTCAGTGGTTACATCGATAGTATGGTTTAGTTTATACACATATCCTATAACATAGACCAGATGTAAACCACCACAAACCAACCCCAAAACACACTTAAACATAAGACAATGCTGTCAATTGCACCCTTACCAATACACAGTTCTGGACAAATTACCAAAGTCAGGTTTCCTGACACACAGTATAGAGCCGGGTCCTCAAACTTTATAAGCAAGGGGTCAGTTCATGGTCCCTGAAATTGTTGGGGGTCTGGATTTCTGTAGAATGTGGACTAGGACAGGTATAATGAATGACACAGAGCGGTACTGCAGGTCAGTATGCTCAGCCCCAGTTCCCATATGTAAGAGGTTACTTGAGTAATATTACCTTCCCACGGGTATTGCTATGTGTTTTGCGATGCACATTGATATGTGTATTGAAATATGTATTGATATGTGTTCTTTCATGTGTACTGCCATGTGTATTGCCATGTGTACTGCCATGTGTATTGCCATGTGTTTTGCTATGTATTTCTAATTGGTGATCCCCCCCTGGTATAGAGAAAGCAATATGTCCTTTTCCAGGAGTGTTAATTTGCTGTATCAGACACACAGTTGAACACTTTTACTCGCCTGCAGTCAGCCGGCATTGGCACTGTACCTGGAGTAGAGTCCGAGTACTCTTCATAGTCCTCTTTACTTAAAGCGGACCTACCACCAGGAATCTATGTTTTCATGAATACCTGAAGTGCCAATAATAGGAGGAATGCAGTTAAACAACCCTCCAAAAACTCTACACTTGTAATGAGCAATTTAGTAATATAATCAGCATTCCTGTTCCACTTCTCTGGTTACATGGAGAAAGCAGACCCGGAGCAGTCACAACACAATTTTTCAGTGTGAGCTGCTTTGCCATAGAATATCACTGAACGCCCCCGTGGCCCACCCGCGATAGTGCACCACCCATGTGTGGATTACATGAAAAATCACGTGCGCTGTGACGTTCTGCCGGGTTCCTGCTTTCTCCACACCCTACCAGGAAGTGACAGAAATGCTTGATTTTTATTACTAAATGCTATTACAGTACGTTTTTGGGGTTTTTCACTGCATTCCTCCTAGTGCCATTAATGAAAACATAGATTCCTGGTGGTAGGTCCGCTTTAATAGCACATGAAAATAATTTATACTACACATGTACAGTATCTTGAGTTAATACTTTACCACCGGCTCTGCTCTCCCAAATGACACTACACCCATGGCCACATTAAACAGCAGACTCAATAGGCTCCAGTAAAAGCAATTCATCTGTTTCTGTCCACTCCTGGGCTACAGAAGATCATTTTAACCTCCATGCTAGTTTGTGCTCACTCTGACCTTCCATCCAGTAGGAACGCACTACATTTGTCCACACATATGTAGACATTCAAAGTGTTCACCACTTTTGCATATGGGTGGACGAAAGTTGGTGCATTGTATGGTATACCCCATGTACAGTCAACACGTTGCACTTCATGCAATTATAGTGTTTAATTAGCTGATATAGCTAATGAACTCCCTTGCAAAATTACATATTGCTTGCTCTATACTGTGTTTTATGAAATGCAATGTTTCAGACAGTGCCAGGCTCTCCAATTATATCCATCTAGTAAACTTTGCAAACAATGTAAAACATACGGATGCACTGATTTATGGTTAACTTATACAACAACATTCAACAGTGTAGTCAAAGCTCATTTATATTCAAAAGTTTATTACGGATATATGATAATACTCCAAGGACACAGCAAAAGTCTTAGGGCTTATTTCCACTACGTTTTTCAGTCCGTCCAGGTCCCTCCGTCAATGAACCCATGATGCGTTGGGGGCATGCAGTAAGCATCCGTCAGGCATGCATTAAGCTTCCGTTAGGGCAACTAACTTTTTTTTTATGGGGAAAATAGTCCGTTACTGACGGATGCCCATGGTGGTCTACATTGATTTTAACGCAATGGGTCACAAAGTAGCAGGCCAATGCAAGTGGAGACCGAGGGATTTTGACGCAGTGGAAACCCATCCTGTGTTTTATGCAGTTCCTAGTCATATTAAGGGTACAGGTGGATGGTTGGGGGGGGGGGGCTGGAGATGGTATTCTTGTGAAAATGAAGGCTATAAGTAATTATGAGTACCTTTTATTAACCTTCACAACTGACACAATGTCATTGGTGCACCACAATGCACCCTATTGAAATAGGTCAAAATGCGTTATGTAACGTAGTGTGTAATCGATCAGTGCTATGTTAATCAATAGGAATAATCCCAACAATTTAAATGTAACAAGTTCTATATTTAATAAACAGTTGGCTGCCAACTCTCCTGTACAGAAAGACCCTATTTATGCTTGGCTGTGCATCAAAGCAGCTGTTTATTAAGTCCTCTATGTAGGGCTTCAGAATTAGCATATACCGTTTATCCTGAAATGTCACCACATACATAATCCTCTTTTTCTGTCCCAATGCTAAGAAACTGACATGACATGCGTCAGAAATGCATGTTTGCATCTCTGTGGAGTTGTTTACTGCATTCATTCATTTAAACCTTAAGAATTTCTTCACACATCTGATAGAAAGCTATTTGTTGGTAGAAATATGTGTCTTTTGTAGGTTTCTCTATCCATTAAATACAGAGAGCTGTATAACAAAGTAACAATGGATGAACAGTACGTTATATACTTGTTAACTTCGTGCGCACTGATATAGCATAGGGCCTGTGTTGGGGTTGGCCTATGTGCCATGTGCACACATTGTAAAATACAGTATTTTGTTGTCCTGTGTTGAAGTATGATGAGGTGTTATCCAGAGTTAATCCATTCTATTCGAAACATAACATATTCATATCATAAGAACTTTGTTACAGCAGTGCATATGGTGCACTCTCCTATTCGCTTAGATAATATGCTTGCGTTACTGCAACCCATATGTGTGAACTGAATCGTAAACTAAAAAATTTTTGCTTTATTTCTGGTTAAATGTACAATGTGTCTCTTTGTTACCCAACTCATCTCTAGCCAAGTTTGGGCTTCTAATTCAAGTAACACTAATCACATTCATATGTGTCTTTCAGAAGTCTTTTCACTCTGTTATTTTGTTAATGGTTGTTGACAGTCCACCATATCTCTTAACAATTGCCAACAATAAGAACTGCAATTTGAGGCTTTACAGATGCATAGCACCAACAGCCACATGAACCGAGCTCCAAGTATTGCAAGTAGTACAGTTGTGTAAAGGAGAGGCAGGATAATGAGAACAGCGATATGACAGTACTTTCATATCTTTAGTAAGTGTCAAATATTCCTTATCATTTGAATTTGTTTCGACATGTCTAATTACATTAAGATATCATTCATACTGTATTGGCACAGATGGTGGTTCGTATTTGTTTATATATAATAAATTGACTTTAAATCAATTTCATTTCTTGCTAAATACATGCAGCCATACAGTTCGTTTAGTTGCAACATAAGTAATTGGTGTTCACAACCATTTATAGCAGCAGTTTCATGTTTAATTTTTAGTAAGCCCTTCTCATAGAGGAGTACATTGGGGTATATTTGCACTTTTCAGATTGGTATAGACAACCTATACATAACTGCAATGGCTCACCAGATCTTACACTCTCTTTTGTCTGGTGGACTTCTGATTTAGCCATCAGACTAAAGCAGGGTACAGACGGCTCGATATTCGAGCTGTCCGATGTACCCTGCAGCAGCGTGATGAAGTCATCACGCTGCTGTCAGATATTGGAGAAGCCGGGGAGAGCAGAACTGCCTCTCCCCGGCTCCTCCTCCTCAGCCGAGCTTTGCCTGGAGACCCAGGCAAAGCATCGGACATCACTGTATTAACGGTCATGCCCGAAAAGGCTGTTCCCGCTCGTAAACAGCCTTATTGGACATGACCGTTTAAACAGTGATGGCCCCATATTATATGGGTCGGATAGATGGCCGTGAGCATACACGGCACTCGAAACAGCCATCGATTTGACCCATATCTCCATGTCTGTACCCTGCTTTAAAGCGCACCTAAACTAAACTGTGTCCCTTGCTGGCAAACCCCTTATTATTGGAAGGATGTATTAAAAGAAAAGATAAAAAATCCTTAGGCTATGTTTCGGCAGCGTTATCGGCTACGTCGGGTCCCCCTGGGGCAAGCGCACTATTTGGCGTGATGCGCCGATCCACATTACCTGTCTGCAGCAGAGGCTGTTCTCATGGCATTCTGCCTATCCGCTGGCTGGAGGTTGACGTACTGCACTACGTTGGCTTTCTGGCCGGCGGATCAGCAGTACGCCGTGAGAACAGCCTCTGCTGCAGACAGGTAATGTGGATAGGCTCCGTTTGGTCCCCCGGTGCCAAGTGCATTCCTTTAACGAAGCAGATAGTGCCGCCAAAACATAGCCTTAGCTGTATGAAGTTATACCTCCTTTTTGCTCTATACCCTCCCTTTTGCTCTATGCTGCAATAGCAAAGACAGTAGGGAAATCTTAAACTGCAGGTCATTATGTCTCTATGTTGCTTTTGTTTTGCAAACCCACAAAAAAGGGGGTTTTCTCTCTTTTCGGATACATGAAACTAGTGCCAGGATAATATCTGTATTCTTGTTACACTTCACAGCTATTATGTATAAAGGCCCCCATACACGGGTCCGATTCCCAAGGGATTCCGGGACGATCGATTCAGGATCGTCCCGGAATCGCGTGAAGCCCACCTTGTCCAATCGATCAGGTCCGATCGTTCGGGGGCCCAGAATCGGATCTGCCAGAGAACCAACATGTTGGTCTTTCTGATCCGATTCAGCACACATCAGGGGGAGTTGCCATTTGTGAAGTGATCGATGGGGCACGGAATCGTCCAGGAATCGGTGGCCCAAGGTGGTAGGGACAGGCTTAATTGGGCGATCGATCGGACATCCGATTCCCTCTGGCATCGCGGAATCGATCGGATGGGTGATCGATCGGCCATGGAATCGGAACATGTATGGCTAGCTTTAAACATTCATTCCTGCTACAAGTTGTGCATGTGTGGAAAATCCTGTGCAATCAATGGCATCCTGTTTTCAAAATTAATTAGGTGTAGGCTTCAAGACAAACCTAAAGAATAATGTGTTGAAAGAACACTTACCATGGAGGAATACTACGCTGATAAGTGTTTTTATGGGCATTGCCTTTGCTATGGCGGTTTTTTGTTATGCTTTCTTGTAGTATATAAAGGTGGTCGAATTTTTTTTCAACAATTCGACCATTTCGACGATTTCAAGCCCCTGAACATGGTATCATCATCAAATTTGCTGGAGATGTACAGAAGGGTTGGAGGTATACTGCAAAAAAGAAAGTATGTCTCTAACACAAATTGTTTTTGCACAATATAAGTTCAAAGTCAACTCACAATTTTGAAAATCTGAATTTCAGCTTTGTTTTTAAACTTAATTTATGCAAAAACTACATATGCTAGAGCAAAACTTTTTTTCCCCCACAACCCTTTTCTACATTTCCAGCAATTTTGGTGATGATATCATTTTCACAGGCTTTGCAATCAGCTCACAAACTTAGCAAGTCGAAAAATTCTACCATCTCTAGTAGTATATAGTAGGTAACTAGGTTCATGCATCATCCTCATGATGGTGGAATTACATCTTTCCCCATTTACAATGAAACACATAGCTATTGTTAACAGTTAGCTATTATTCTTTGTCTTCTGTAATAAAAACATGGAAGGAAGTTGGTGGAGTATTTTTTGCCTTTTTGTAGACACTGTTCAATCTTCATCCCTTTTTTTTTTTTGAATGGGAAGTGGTCAAGAAACAAAATAACTGCATAACTGACTCTTGGATGTTTGGAGCCTGTGCACTTGCTGAATTGTGTTTTTGTTAATGCACTGCCCTGCAGGCTATATATCATGTGTCAGAGATGATGCTGCAGTCCCTTTATCTGTAATTCTTCTGTCACTAAAATGTATGCTAATGCAGAAACCCTGTAATGGAAGTAGGAAATGAACACAAAGGTTAATTTTCTGATATAGCTAGCTGTCTCTTTTGCTAAATGTTACTCAGGCTAAAACTTTATTTTTAGCTTTTGACAGAGTTGGAAAGAAACAAAACCCTTTTCAGATGTATAGTCGAAATAATAGAGTAATAAGCCTGAATCAGCAGATGCAAATCAAAAACTCTTTATAAGTATGACAGATTGGGTTTCATCCAGTGTTAACAAACACATCTCCCCAAATAAAAGAGCTGTGTGGTGAATAATAACCAATTAGAATTTATAAAAATTGATTGTTTGGAAGTCGATTTTTACCTTTTTACCTGTTTCAGTCAACTGAAATGAAAAATAAAACCAATCGAGCAGTGATTGGACATTTCAGTCAGTCGATCGTACAATTATTTATTAGGTATTGTGATCGATATTGTATTCAATGGCACTATAGAGAATGTGCATGGAAAGGAATTGATCGGTTTTGAATTGAGCACACTGTGTGGTAGTACCATCCATTGGTGCCATCAGTACCATTGACATGTTTGTCAGATCTTCTTCTATACTGGTGTCTTCAGTAACTTATGTATTGTTTTTGCACCCAACATGTCTTTTGGAATTATGGGCAAAAAGTTCAATCTTGGTCTTATCAGACCACAATTTTCCTACATGCTTTTGGGAGGCTTCAGATGTGTTTTTGCAAAATGTAGCCTGGCTTGGGTGTTTTTCTTCACTAGTAAAGGCTTTCGTCTTGCCACTATACCGTACAATACTGCACATCACCAAAAGAACACCATACCCACAGTAAAGCATGGTGGTGGCAGCATCATGCTTTGGGCTGTTTTCCTTCAGCTGGAACTGGGGCCTATTTAAGAGAGAGGGAATTATTAACAATTCCAAATAGCAGTCAATATTGGCACAAAACCTTTAAGCAGGCCATACACAGGTCAGATTTTCTGTCAATCGTCTTAAAACGATCCATTTTTAAGTCGGTATAAAATTGTATATCGATTGTATCATGCCCATATGTAGTACAAGATTTTTGATTGATTTTTTTTTCAACCGACATAACCTATGTCCATCAAAAATAGTCCGATTAAAAAGTTCAATCGGAAGTAATGGGAGTTGACAAAAAAATCGATCAAAAATTGGTTGACCACATTTGGTTCTCAAAATACCGAACCAATTTTCAAACGACCGATCAAAATTTACCATCCAGTCCGATCAAAAAACGACTGAATTTTCACTAAATTTTTTTGGGATTAAGTTGATTTAACCAGGTGGGCAAAACTCAATTTTCAATCAATCGACTTAAAAAATTGATAGTTTTAAGTAGATTGATTGAAAATCTGACATGTGTATGGCCTGCTTAAGTCTTCTGCTAGAAAGCTGAAGATAAAAAGAAACCTTATCTTTCAACATGACAACGATCCAAAGCATACATCCAAATCAACAAAGGAATAGCTTCACCAGAAGAAGATTAAAGTTTGGAATGGCCCAGATCTGAATCCGATCCCAATCCCAGAAATCTGTGGGGTGATCTGAAGAGGGCTGTACACAGGAGATGCCCTCGCAATCTGACAGATTTGGAGTGTTTCTGCAAAGAAGAGTGGGCAAATCTTGCCAAGTCACAATGTGCCATGCTGATAGACTCACACCCAAAATGTGCCATGCTGATAGACTCATACCCAAAATGTGCCATGCTGATAGACTCATACCTTGAATGTGCCATGCTGATAGACTCATACCCAGAATGTGCCAGATGATAGACTCATACCCAAAAAAACTGAGTGCTGTAATAAAATCAAAAGGTGCTTCAACAAAGTATTAATTTAAGTGTGTGCACTCTTATGCAACCTCTTTATTATTATATATTTTCTTCCCTCCACCTAAAAGATTTCAGTTTGTTTTTCATTTGAGTGGTACAGGTTATTGATCACATTAAAGGTGGAAAATGTTCTGAAATGATTCATCTTTGTGTCATGTTGGTACAGCACAGGAACCATTTTAGCCTTTGTGTAGGTGTGTAGACTTTTTATATCCACTGTACCTTAAGGAAACTCATTCCTGGCAGGCAGAATAATTTTTTCTTCTATAAAAAAATTTTACATTTAGCTATCTGCCTATACCCTTGCAATGATGGCCACAGAAAGCAAGGGTTAGTTAGGGGTAGAGCAGCATAGGCAATATTTGTATTCACAAAATAAAAAAAAATTTGGCCTAATATTCATAAATTGGTAAATTCGACATTTTGTGTTCTGCAGTCATTATTACCTATATTGCAAAAATCGACACTTGTTCAAGTGCATAGTGTGAACGCAATGCATGATACTTTCCACAAAATCTTGAATATTCCAAATTAAAAAGATATATCACTATATTCAAGATCTTACAGAGTGCCGAAATTCGCAAAAAAGAATGGAGATTTGATTATTCGGGATCAACACTAGTTAGGGGAGGTTTATAGAATCTAAATGGGGGGTTTAATATTTAGTCAACTATTAGTGTATTGACTTTATACCATAAAGAGTTTACTGATAATACTAAAACCTATAAGTTTCAAAAAGCCATAGTACATTAGGGTATATTTAACTGCCCACATGCCAAAGTACCTTTAATGCCTTAAAGTTGTAAAAACAGCCCCATTTAAATGTTTAGGGCACACTGCAAATTGAAACCTCAAGATCTGTATTAACCCCCCTGCCGTTCCTGACGGTCCCAGCTCGTCCAGCTCTGACCCGTTAGAACTGCACTGAACGAGCTGGGTTCGTCAGGCAGAGATCGGAGCAACAGGAGCAAAAACTCACTGATCCGTGTGGCTCCGATCTAATGAAGAGGCAGCTGCAGGAGAACGGATCACTCCCCCCCCCCATTTGATAATGTTGCATTGGGACACGGTTGATTCCCAATGTAAAATACTCACCTGAATAAATGATCCGGTGTCCCCATGCCCTCCTACAGCTGTCTTCATTCTGCTTCTCTCCCGTTGTGACAGATGTTCTGGGGGCGGGAACACCAAGTATACAGAACTGTATGTACACCGACTTCAATGCATTACAATGCTCTCCTATGTAACCTGGCACATTTGCAGCGCCATCTAGTGGTTGCAGTGCTAATTTACCTGATGCAGTTTCTTTTGAAATATTCATTATCTGATATTGTGAGTTATTCACAAAGCATCTGAACATGTTATTATATTCAGGATGTCTACCAGACGCCTGCATGGACATACTTTGGGAAGTTACAGGCCTACAATTTAAAAAACTTTTTTTCCATTAAAGTCTATGGTGCGCTTTTGGTACAAAAATCTGTGCCTCAGCAGTGCGCTAGGGAGGTAAAAGGAGTGTGTATACCATATCCGTGGGGAGCGTAAAGATCCTGCAGACAGCATTATTCCCTGCAGGCGTTAATATACTCCAGGTTTGCAGTTTCCAGAATCATTTTCTCTACATGGCTCAACCTCAGAACATTAAACTCAGTAGCAGCTGAATAATTTTTACATAATAGGTATGTATAGAACCTAAGACATGTTTTATCCCACCACGCGCTCTCTTCCTTTCTTTCAGTGCGGCTGATTAATTTTCTACAATTGGAACAATAGTGAATAGCTGATCTTTTTTAAGTTTTCTTTTTTTTTTTTGTTAAAGTGGAACTAAATCACTTAGGAATCTTGGGCTGCTGGAAGCTTCTCCTATCATGTATTCTGAATAATATGTGATTGCATATTATTCAATCCTATGGCTGCTGTCTCCCTTGTTTTCTTTCGAGTTTGGTGTCCTCCACAATGTTGATTGCTCAGTTGGAATGCCGATGGCAGGTACTCTGTCCCAGCACAAAATTCAATAAAACTGAAAATTTTAAAAGACAGAATGAATCATTTATGAGAGAAGATACAAAGTGTCAGCAATCCAAACAAATCCTATCTGTTATTCTTTCTTCAAAACAGAAGTTTAGTTCCACTTTAAATACCTATTATTTCACCATTGAGCCATAGCGGTATTTGTGAAGGATAACAATACAGGTTGTCTGGTATTTTCTCCATCCCTATGCTCTAAGCTACGGTGCCAGTACTTCATATTTCCTTCATTTTCCTGACATTTTGCTGTTCAAAAATAGTTGGGAACACAAACCATGCAAATAAAAATGAAAAAGTAATTAAAGACAAAATCATGAAATGATTGCTAGCTGAAGTATAAAAAACTTGTTAGTTAAATGAGGAAGTTTTCTTTTTAAATAGTATTAGGTACAATTCACACAGTCAGTTAGGAATGGGTTGTTTCTGCCACTCAGCTGCAATGCAGTAGACATGCATTGTCACATTTGCAGGGCGGTTTTCAGGTGGTTGCCTATAGATATAACATTCAGACGGTTGTGTGGTGTTGGGGAAGTGCAATGTGTAATGCTACTCATGTGACTCTTGAGGTGAATGTTCTCTGTTCACGCACCAGGTTTAGCTCACAGCCCAATAAAACCAAAGTCCATGCCAGCTGGTAGGGGGCTATTTACAGTTTATTGGTAGGATATGTACAAGCTTACACCACCAGCCGGGGGCAGAGATGGGGTTCACTCTTGGGAATAAACTTTCTAATAGTTGCGTGGGCAGGGTGTTGTGGACTTTCTCCAAGATGAAGCACTGGAGGCTTGTAGTCATCTAGGGAGCCAATGCAGAGAAGCCCAGAATATTCTAAGGGACTTCTATTTATGTCCTAAGACAGGGGCTGGCATAAGGCCTGTTACTGGGCAGAACAGATTAGCTACTTTTTGGAGGGAAAGTAGAGAGTGGTTAAACACCCATTAACCCTGCCCATGACTCATGGTTCCAGCAACTCGTAAACAACAGCTGCAACCCTTAAGGGGACACACACCAACTTATAAGCACTATACAGGCAAATATAACTGTGCATTATATAAAGTTTTGGGTCACTACAGTTGTAAGTGATAGGATAGTAATGGGATAGGAAAGCTTTTCCTTGCAGGTTATGACATCGTAGACCATAGCTGAGAATGGCTAATACAGACATAACTGCAAGGATCTGTGTGGGTTGGACTAGTAGAGGTAGTAGATCTATACTATACTCTTCACCTGAACCTCTAACCTGAGTTCAGCTTTATGCTTTATGCCTTGTGTCTATTGTTTTTTGTTTTTGTTTTTCGCAGGCATAACACCGCCCATTTAAGTGAATGGGACGCACCCTAGGGTAACTGCTAATATGTTGATTGATATTCAAGGGATGCTTCCCCAGCAACCCCCCATGTTTCTAAAAGGGAAGTGTCGTGCTTACATCTTTTGCATTGGAAACAAGCCCTAAAATGGTCTGTGCCCACGTAAAACATTCTTGTGCACACCTTCACTGCAAATGAGATCTCCATACATCTTTCATTACTAGTTGCCTCTACTAATAAGGGAATTTTCATACTAGCTGCACTGCAGCTTCAGTGTGATACAGTACAGAACGCAGTACGGCTAGCGGTAATGCAACTTTCATAGTGACCCCATGTTTGAGGTAATGCCTTACACCCTGCAGCGTGCATTTTTGCAGATGCAGAGCTTGTATGGGACACGCAACTGCAACACAATGCAGTAGCGCAGGGTTTTGCAAGTAATGGCCACGGTAGCATTACTGCTTGCACATCTGTTATCACCCAAGAATCCCACTTGTGGTGTCAAATGGGCCTTACTGTTCTAAGTCATTTATTACAAAGCAGCCAAACTTCTGCTCTTTGTTGTACTTTAATACTGGTTTAGATTAATATATTTCAGTGCCATTTAGCATACTTCACCGCAACCTCTGCAGTTAAATAACACAACCTTTAAGTCTGTAATGAATGTAATATATATATTGGTCTCCCATCAATTTCAGTTTGCTAATTATAGTCCTTTTTCTAGAAGAAGGGGGATATGACTATGGAGCCTCATTTGCCTGTGGCTTTAAAACAATGATGCACATAAAGACTTCTGCTCATTTGTCCCTGCAGCAAAGCTCCAGGCAAAACAGGCAAGGCACAAGCTGTGCATAGTATTTCAGTTCATCACAATGGAAGTCTAAAAATAGAGTAGTAATAAAACTGTGCCTGAAATGATTCGCTGATTTAAACACTGGTGCTGATATACACCTCCTGGAAATAAAATATATAAAACTACAATACAAGCTTCCAATGTTGGTATTTACTGCTATTGAAACATTTGTGTCATTGTTTCAGTTGGGGCTAGGAGATGGTATGTGAAATCTAGCTGTCTGATCACTGTAATGTTGATTTATGGTCATCTGGTGAAAGTACTTGAGCTCCGGCTCTATCCAGAAGGATTTCTTAGTTGGAATATAACAGAGCCTCAGTACAACAGTATATTCCGAGGTGTATTATGTGTCATCTATTTTTGTTCCATGCCTTTGCATGCCTTGTTTTGAAAGTAAAATGGGCATATTTGCGTGTGATTTGTCACCTAAAATGATGCTTTTTAAGAACTGCTGTGCATCTGCTACTAGATTACAAAAGTGGGACTCTTGTTTTATGCCAAGTCTAACAGCAAAACATAAATACAATCTGTTCATTTCAGAATATTTTATACATCAAAAGATATGTTCAAGTGAGAATTACAACGTGCAACTTTTAGTGAGTTTACACTTTTGTACATGTGTAGGATATTGAGATTAAGAGACCATTACTTTTATCTATTGACACCTCTCTTTGCTTTTTGCCTTTAGTTGTTTGATTTTCATTTCACAAAAATACTAAAATATAATGTATTTATTGTTAAGGCCCCTCAATGAAAAGTGTTTAATTTATGTAGACTAAGGGCATATTTCCACGTTAGCGATCATGCATTTGAAAGGGGTTCCCACATCGCGATCAGCCACAAGCAGTTGGGGCGCGGACTGCAGTGTTTACCACTTGCAGTCGCGGCAGATCGCTCCTGATCGCACCCATAGACATGTCTCCATCTATTGATTTTTACTGCGCCCATCCACTTTCTATGGGTGCGATCAGGCAGGAAGACTGCGGGACATCGCTGGGTGCTAGTGATCTCCCGTGGTCTCTGCGCCGCGATTGGAATCACAGTGGAAGCCCTAACTAGTAACTATTCTAATGCAATGGATATCCTTTATTATAAGCTTCATATCCTTTATTTGTGTAATTTTAACTTATTGAAATTAATGTGTTTTTTTCAAGACTACTTGTATTTTGTACGTATTGTATGCTTCTCTATTTTGTCATGAACGCCAGTGCTAGACTATCCAGCCACAAAAGGGCCTTTAGAGGAATATCATAATTTTTTTAATGTGAATGAAGCCTTAAAGTTCACCAAAATAATAAATCTAAAAGTATCTATATCTATTGTCATTTTCTGATTTGGTTGCAATAGCAGAGGATTTGAACCTTTTCTGGCTCCCTATTTCTTTATGATGTACCTAACTAGTTTTCCTGTAATTTTTTGATGGGAATTGACATAGGTGTCTTATATAAATAATAAGACCATGAACAAGTGGCATTTTTATTCTCTTTTTTTTATTTACATTTGACCAAAAAGTGTCATGTCCAAAATGATTCATACCCTTCTCAATAATCAATAGAAAAGCCTTTATTGGCTATTACAGCAATCAGACGCTTCCTAAAATTGCAGACCCCACAGGTATTTTTGCCCATTCATCTTTAGCAATGAGCTCCAAATCTTTCAGGTTGGAGGGTCTTCTTGCCATCACCCTGATCTTTAGCTCCCTCCACAGATTCTCAATTGGATTCAAGTCAGATTTTGGGCCACTCCAAAACGTTAATGTTGTTGTCTGCTAACCATTGCTTCACCACTTGCTGTGTGTTTTGGGTCATTGTCATGCTGAAATGTCCACTGGTGCCTAAGTTGCTCTGCAGTCTGCCTGATGTTGTTGTTGAGAATCCTCATGTATTGCTGGAAACACCATTGTGACCAAAGTCTGCATCTGTGGAACCCAGCAGTGTGCAGTGTCCGTTGGATTGTCTGCCTTGAGACATTGCCACCAGCAGAGCCAGGATGGCATTGGTGATGAGCCTTGGATTCTTTTTCACCTTTATCACTCCTCTCCCAAAATCCTCCTGGCCAGCACAGGTGTCACTTTTGGTTTACGACCACGTCCTCTGAGATTTTCCACAGTGCAGAGCATCTTGTATAATATTTTGCACTGTAGCCACTGAAACTTGAAAACATTTAGATATGGCCTTGTAACCCTTTCCTGACTTGTGAGCAGCCAAAATGCGCAGCCGCAGGTCCTCACTGTGCTCCTTTGTCTTTGCCATGGCTGTCCACAAACCATCTGCAGGGAGCTGCTGTTTTTCACCTGTTGAGTTGATTAAAATAGCTGTTCTCAATTAACCAGGGTAATTAGGATGCTTAAGAACAGCTTGGACTGGATTTCCCCAGAGACTGTGACAGTTTGTGAAGGGTATGAATCATTTTGGACATGACACTTAATGTTCAAATGTAAGTGAAAGCTGGGAATTTTTTTTCCACAAAAATGCCTCTTGTGCATCATCTTATTATCTTTTGGGAGACACATATGTCATTTCCTGTTGAAAAATAACTTGCTAGTTAAATAACTTTAAGTCACAATTTGCCAGGGGTATGAATAATTATGGGCTCGACAGTATGCGGATGTTGATGCTTTCCATGCTCAAACTACCTTATTACATCTGCGGGCAAGTTACACACAAAACTATCTTGTTATAAAAGGCTCTAAACTGTACTTGCAGCCACTTTCCAACTGTGTAAAAGATTGCAATATGTACAGATTTGGCCTTTTATTGCCTGCTACAGTATATAAGTATGTAATTGCTGCTTTATTTTGGCAGCTTTTAGTCTCTGCTGCAAGCTCCCATTTTTGCTGCAGTTTTATTTTTAATATCTAACATAGCAGCCTATAAAAAGCACTATCTATTTGCATTTAAATGTCTTATCCTTGTATTCCCTTTTTGTAATATTGTCAGGATGCAGTTAAAATTTTAAATAAGAGCATTGATGTTGCCAATAAATGCTTTGTACCTTTTAGTTTATACCTTATATCAGTGTGATTATCATTATGCAGCCCGCCTATTAGTGTCAGGGAGATCTCTGCAGACATGTATGGGGTAATAAGTATTTTCTATTTTAAATAGTCCAAAGGTCATTGGCACAATTTATAATTTAAAAGTGTCTTCATGCTTAATATGTGGTGGCAGTGCCCTAAGGTACACAGGCAGGGCCGCCATCATACATCTTGGGGCCCCCTACTAGGTGCTTACCCAGGGCTGCACATTACTTTTTAAGTGAGCTCCTCAGATAAGTACTAAGAGACGGTGTTTGGTACTCACCCCATATAAAGTGTGGTTTTATTAAGTGCCGTCTTCCTCACTGTCTACCTCACTGTCCTCTGCGTCAGCTGCTTGCATGGTAGATTCTGCTGCAGACCTCCCTGTTCTTGATAGAGCATCCACAGAACAGCACTCTTTGAACCCCCTGATCTCATACCTCAGTAGCCAAACAGTGCTTTTCTTTTGTCAGATTGTATGCTTACATATGCCTTCTCTGACCTTTAACCCCCAGATCTCTAATACCATTAGAAATCCAATATTTTATTTGGGGGGGGGATTAGTAAATTACGTTCCCAGTTTGACTCCCTAACTACAACCTTTCATAGTTATTAAAGTTTCCCTGACCCCCTAGATGGCTAGGCCCCGGACGGGAGTGGCCCCTGTCCCCGCCTGACGCAGGTATTGGATAAGTATCTATAACTTGATCCATTGATCTCAAGTTTGCCTTTTTAAATCTCTGAAATTTGGCATTGTTTTTGCAGTTTAATAATAATATAATAAGGTATAAAAAAAAATTCTTGCTGCAAAGATAAATATTGGCCTATAAGAAAAGTCTTATATTACTATGGAACTGGTGAAATGTAAACTGAACTGGTTCCAATTGATTCAATATATGTCTTAAGCTGGGCATACACGTTCTGATTCCCGCACGACCCGACCGCCGATCCGATGCCGTGCGTGCATCCCTTAGGGATCGGGTCGTGCAGGAATTGGAGGCAGCAACTGACGGGAATTGGGCTAAAATCAGACATCCTGTTGGATCGCACATTGATCCGACAGGACGGTAAATTTTAGCCCGATCCCATTAGTTTGGCTGGGGACGGCTGCCCCCATCCGAAGTAATGAGCTGCACATAAAGAGTGCAATCCGATTCTTGGCACAAGCGGGCGGGCACGATGACGTCATCACGCCCGCTCCTAGTGCCGAAATCGGATCGGGAATCAACGGTAAATCTTACCATCTATTCCCAGCTTTAAAGAATGTATCATTAATATGAATACAAAGCAATTAATTAATACCGGGCCAAGTGATCCATTGTGTCTGATATGTTAAAGTATGTTAGACTGAAAAATTCAGAAGCAGGTTTAATGACCACATAAGTATAAAGACACTTCTATTTGCATGAAAATAGTTTTCTATGGAGAAAAATGCTTTCAGTGTGGTTCAAAGTTATAATATTGCCACCAAAATAAAAGATCTGGTGTCCCAGATGTGCCCCTTTGCAGTTAACCCTCTCTCCCCTGGTGTATTTAGGGAAAGGGAATTGTACTGGACACAGTGATAACTGTATCCAATACAATTCAAAGTAAAAAAACACATTTCCAAATAAATAAATGTTTTTATTATAAACAAAAAACAAATATAAATGCATACTTTTTTAAATCTATCATACAAAATAAGTATCTAAGACATTTTATAATTCAAACATTATTATATTCAGGATTAGTGATGAGCGACTAGGCAATATTCAAATTCGCGTAATTTCGTGAATATCCGCCATAATATTTGATTCCATATTCGTTATCTCGAATATCCGCACTTACGACATGAATTGCGATCTAAAAATCGCAATTGCGATCAAATATGCGCAATGCATGCAAGTCAGTGGAGCTCGGATATTCGACGGGGAGAATATCCGTCATTTCCGTTTTAAAAAATCGCATTGCGATTATATAATCGCGATCCCATTCATTGCAATGGATTGAGATGATATAATTGCGATTCTAACATCGCAATAAAATCGCGAAAAATTGCGATTGCGTCGGATATCCGATGATATATTCGTGAATATTCGCGAAATGGCGAAATAGCGATATTCGAGCTAAATGTTCGAAAATTGAATATTCGAGCTCAACACTATTCAGGATGTCTACTAGACCCTTGTACGGACATATTTTGTGAAGTTACAGGCCTACAACATATGTATTAATTGGTTGCTCTGTTATTTTGAATATTTTCATTGTATTCAATTCAGTGCACATGTTGGCCTGAGGGGTCTACCTCTACACTATCACACTGTGCCTTAGGCCTTGTCTTCATTGGGCTTCTGGTCACTTTAAACTCTAATATGTCCAAAAACGTATTAAGGTGTGCTAACATATGACAACATAGCAGCAAGACACATAGTGGTGCTAATGCTTCTGAGGGTGCACGTCCATTGAAATACATTGAATGCGCATCAAACACCAGGGTTTGGATGCAGTGGAGACAAGGCCATACTGGAATACACAGGTATTAAACCAGGCTAAAACAAGTTTCAATCATATGTTATAAAACATTATGTAAAGCTGGTTCATGGTCCACTGCAATTGATCACAAATCGATGCATGCCCAAAGTGATCAATCGATCGATTTGACCCAAAATTGCACGTTTAGTAGATTAATTGCAGGGAAATCTAAACGTCTATGCCCAGCTGAAGTCATTTTCTGTTGGCTTCATACAACCATATTTCTAAATAAAGTAAAAGGTTTCCTCAAATGCCTCTGAATAAATCCTTAAAGAGTAGCAAGTATAAAAAATTATTTTGAGCCTAATCAAAAATAAATTCAATTGGTTTGTCTTAGTAATACAGATACATGTAATCCTTTCCCATTGGGTTTTTAGCGGCTTCCATTTCTGCATCATAGATGCACTTGTGGGAATTACAAATCGAGTAAGTGCACTGAACGTTGAAGCTTAAGCAAGAAAAGTTTATCCGCCGCATCTGAGATTGACATCTGCTTATATATAGGTCACTGATAATATCAGAGACTGAAATAGTTGCTTCTTGGTCAGAAAACGCTTATCAAGCACTATAGCACTGTAGCAATGAGAGTATTGGTGTCTAGTGGGGATTCATTGTTTTAGTGAAGAAAGACATTAAAATTGCTATGAAATTCAGTTTTTTTTATTCATTAGAAAATGCTACTGTGCATACCACAATCTGTGTCTGTACTAGACTTCTGTAATCCCCTGTATATTAGCATTCAGACTGGGAGAGGAAAAGAAAGCTCTGTAAGCCTGACAGGCTTTGCTTCATTGTACACTGGGTTGAATCTATTGAATTGAGATGTGTGGCTTCTGTCATGGATAGATGTAGACCCTCTGTGTTATCAACAGCTCTGGCGGAGCTCACTGACGAGCAGATATGGCCACATATTAGTCATGTACCATTTCCATATACAGTGGCTTGCAAAAGTATTTGGTATGA
>CM070034.1:50476161-50489299 GCA_036250615.1 Ptychadena robeensis | reverse complement strand
TGCACTCAGACCAAAGGGGGCTGAATAATTATGCACACCCAACTTTGCAGTTATTTATTTTTAAATCATGTTTGGAATCATGTATGATTTTCGTTCCAATTCTCACGTGTACACCACTTTGTATTGGTCTTACACGTGGAATTCCAATAAAATTTATTCATCTTTGTGGCTGTAAGGTGACAAAATGTGGAAAAGTTTAAGAGGGCTGAATACTTTTGCAAGCCACTGTATGAAGACCTCTTGTATGTCCCTTTCTTTAGATCAGAATATCTAAAGCAGAGTAGAGATGGCTCGATATTCGAGCTGTCCGATGTACCCTGCAGCAGCGTGATGACGTCATGACGCTGCTGTCAGATATCGGAGGAGCTGGGGAGAGACAGCTCTGCTCTGCCCAGCTCAGCTGAAGCTTTGCCTGGAGACCAGCGGTCTCTATGCAAAGCATCAGACATCGGCCATATTTACGGTCATGTCCAAAATGTAGTGATGGCCAAACTGCCCGCAAGGCGGAAAGTTCGGCGGCGAACATGGATATTCGCCCTCCTTCTCGCCGGCGAGCAGTACAGGTGTTCGACCCGCCCGTTAGCCGTCGAGAAAGAGATCTCTATTCTTCCTCCGGCAGGATCAGCGAGATCATGCCAGAGGAAGAATCTTTTCACTAGAAGACCGGGCATGAAGCCGGTCTCCTAGTGAAAAACCGGCTCAAAAACAGGAAGTGATGTCACATCTGGCTCCCTTAACCAGGAACTATGCGTTCCAGGTACTGGATGTGACGTCACTGACGTCAGTTCCGGTTTTTCTTCAATTTAAATTCCCCGCCTAGAGGTGGGAAATTTTAATCTGTCTGCAAACAGGCGGACGGCGGACTTCTTTAAAAGTCCGATTCGCCCGTTCGCGGACAGATCTGGCCGATGTTCGGCCATCACTACCGATATGGCTGTTTTCAAGCAGGATTGATTAATCCCGCTCAAAAACAGCGATGGGCGCATATTATATGGGGCAGATAGATGGCTGTGAGTGCGCACGGCACTCGAAGCGGCTATCGATTTGGCGTCTGTACCCTGCTTAAGAGTTAACACTGTATTTAATATGCCATATAGTGATGGCGGAACTGCCCGCAAGGCGGACAGTTCGGCCGCGAACATGCAGTATGGGTGTTCGACCCGCCCTGTTTGCCGACGATAAGGAGATCTCTATTTTTCCTCCATCGGGATCAGAAGCAGCGAGATCCCACCAGAGGAAGAATCTTTTCACTGAAGACCGGGTAGAGAACCCGGTCTTGCAGTGAAAAGCCAGCTCGTAAACCCGTAAGTGGCGTCAGTAGATCGTGTCATTTCTTTCAGGGCATTGCACAGTGAGGCCTTAGGTCGGTGGTTTGGGACCCCCTTGAGGTCGAACGACCATTTCACAGGGGTCACCGAGTTCCACATCTAGGGAGGTGAAATTCCATAGGTATAATAAGGCTGATCCATAACTGGATAGCACTATACATCACAAATAGAGATGATGAATGAGATATGGAAAATTTAACATTGGCTTAGTAGCAGTTTTCAGGCCATTTGCATTCTAATATCTTAAGCCAAATGTGCCTTTTTTTTACCCTTTACCATCTGTTTTCCACGCACCAGGCTAGTGACGCAACTGCCTGTAATACCTGATATTTATGGATTATGCATATATGAAGATTACACAACTGTCATTTATTAGTGTGTGCTTTGCTGCAGCGGATCCTCATTATGCTGCCTTGTCTGTTTTTTTCAGTACATGACCTTATATAGTGTAGAAATCAACATAACCTTAAGAAAATAATGCCATAATGACCAGCACAGTAGACAGAACAGCGAAGAGTGCGCCTTAGCAACTAGTTAATGATAAGGAACGCTTTGATTGGTTGCCTGTTACCGCGTTTCCCTGAAAATAGGACACTGTTAAATATGAATTTTTGCTCCCAAAGATGCCCTACATCTTATTTTGAGGGCATCTTGTTTTTCCATGAAGAAAAATATGGCACTCGGGTATCAGGATGGGGGATCACTTAAAATGACACAGGGAGGATCAGAGGGGGGAATCAAAATGGCACAGGAGACTCAGGGGGAAGATTACCATTATAGTAACCCCTTCTGATCCTCCTGTGTCATTCTGATTGCCCCCTCTGATCCCCCTGTCCAGAGTTACAGTACTGTATCTTCAGGGTGCCTAATTTAAGGTGGATGCCTTATATTTCAGAATGAAGCAAAAATTAAGGATGCCTTATTGTCGGAGGATGCCTTATTTTTGGGGAAACAGGGTAATTAGGGGTGCTCATCAGTTTAAAATGATATTTGAAAGGTCACAATCAATATATTGATTGCATATTGGTCTAAAACAGGGGTGGGCAAATAAAGACCGGGGGCCGACCCATTTAGCTTGCTATTCCGTCCCTTTGTCACCATATTGAAAAGATGCTCCCCTCCACTTTTTCTCTGCAACGAGACTATGTATGTGCACCTAATGCCTAGAGGTGTCCAAACATTCCTTGGGGACGATGCAGTGATGTGATCATGAAACTGTGGGCTCATCCTCTTGGCAACATCAGGTATTCTTAACGAATTATTGCAATGAATGAGCATTTCACTTCATTTGTAAGTGAAGGAAATGTAAAAAAAATAACAACATGTCCCTGTCACTTATTACATGAAATTGCCACATATATGGGGGGTCGGCCATTACAGGCTCTTGGTTTGGCCCCTTTATAAAATTCAATGGGCCAATTGTGGCCCATGGGTCAAAAAGTTTGCACACCCCTGGTCTAAAATAATGGTATTGGCTGTAAATGAATTATTCTTTACCAAACCTATTTTAAAAAGTTGTTAGCTTAAGGCTGTATGACTATAACAGTTGTGTTTTAATGTACATGAAATTATAAGATCAGCAGTTTTAAAAGTAAGCCGCATATGCTTCCAGCTGCTATATGTCTTACCTGTACTTCTGCTAAAAAATTGTTTCCTATAATTAATAAAGATAGCTTCATTACTGAGCACCTCTTTGAAGTCAGGGTTCTTCATATTAATAAAGCAATTTGTATTCTCTGCAGTGAAATCTCCAGAGTTTCTAGTCACTCAACAAGGCAGGGTGCTAAAAATAGCTCCTTTCCCCGGAACGGCAATGTTCAGTCCTTGTACACAGGAGAGGATAGTGTGATTATTGTCACATATTTTGCAGTGTATGACTGCGGTTCTGTGGCCATCACAGTGGCCAACAGTCAGGCCATGGAGAGTTCTTGGATTCAGCCCAACAACTGCAACTGTGGAATGTTAATTACTGACAACACTGGCGGTGTCTTTTGAGTTTCCGTTTGGACGGGCAAATATGTAAATTGGCTTACATGCCCTGAACTATTAACATTGTCATGTAGGTTTTATTTTTATCCCTTTCGTGTATAATTTAGCTTAAAGGCATGTTTCTGTCAAACTGAAAAATTGACATTGAAATCCATACAGGGGACACAACATTCTTGCCTAGAGCTTTTGTCTTTCATTCTGGTGTTGCCTGTGTGCACCAGGCCATGAAATGTTTGGAAGCGCAAATAATGATATATTGAGTGGGCTTTCTAATTTTAGAATGTATGTAGGGATTTCTGGGCAGCATTAACAGTTATTGATTGATTTCACTGCTCATCTCCAAAGCAAATGAGATTTAACAAGTTCATTGCGCCTCTTCACTTAACATCTGGGCATAAACCTTATATAAGGTCCTATATGAAGCTTATCCTGGTTAGAGACAATGTTTCCCATCTCTATGTAATAGTATTGGTTCACCAAGTGAAGAGAAAGGGAGTGAGACTTGTACCTTAATATTTTTTAATGTTTCTCAACTTTCTTTTATGAGCTTGGGGACTGACTAACCATTGTCAGATGTGGGTGGGTATAACATTCTCTGCCCTCTCTAAGCTTCTAGTAGAACAATTTGGAGGCATTTTTGCTTGTCTCCCCCAACCAGGGGAGGTCCTAGAGTGATTGATGCCCTGGGTGAACACCCCTTCTATAGTGCGCCCCCCCCTTTTCCCCAAGAGAGAACACAGGGTAGGGGTGCAGGCAAGTCTCCTCTACTCCTTCTCTCTCCCGGTTGGTGGGGAGAAAGAGTAGAGGATGCCCAGATGCCCCATGCCTGGATGTTCTTCGGGCTTGTGGGGGGAGCATCAGTGGTTTTGCTAAAGGAGAGTGGATGACTGTGAACGTTCTGCCACAGCAGCATCCCTACATATCCTCCAACCAACCTTTGTCCCAACCCGTTGACTAAGCTGGAGTCTGGAGTACAATTTTGGCTGCATTCAGAGGAGATGGGCGGTTTCACACCCCCCATGATGCCCCCCTGGGCAACTGTCCTAACTGCCCATATGTAAGACCGCCACTGCTCACAACTTCCAGGCCTGAAATCTTTCTAAAGTGAACGCTACAAATAGTGAGGAGTTCTTATCTGCACACATTTCCATACATCTAGCAGTTTCAGAAGGAAAAGGAAGAATGCCTCCATTTTTTTATTGTTTTCTTTTAAATGTAGACATTGGAATGGAATACTAGAAATGTGATGAAAAAAATAAGTAAACACTTCAAACTCTTAAACAATGGTTGTGATAACCGATATAAACGCTGAAAAAAAATATAGCTAAAAAGTATCAGTGACACAGTCACCAGTAAAACATACATTTCTAATTTCACCAGTAAAATGAGTGATGAACGTGAAAACCATTATCTTATTATATTTATCAGGCATACCTATCGGGATAAAGCAGATGTTAATGAGTTTGACTACTTATAGAAGACGCACGCTGAACGTATATAACTATGCCGCTGCAAAGATCTGCTGTCATGGCAACGGCACGGAAAAGTGCCAATACACTTTGGATGGCAGTTGTCTAGTGCTTTCTATTTTGATAGATTCAATGACAGTTGAGTATAAGGAAGCTGAAGAACGACTGCAGAGCCGAGGTCAGAGGAAAGGTCTGTCATCTATGTTAGAAACCTTTATCTGAGCATTGTTCTGCTGTGCCAGTAAAGGCAATAGCATGGCACCACAGTTAAAAGCCTAGACACACTCTCTAAATCCAAATGTTCAAATTATCCTGCGCTCACCATCTATTGTCTATAAAACAAACCAGCAGTCTAAAAGCAATTCTAACTAAAGTCAGGTCCTTGACAATACTGGCAGGAGGTCAAGTGAATACAGCATCGGGGATGAAATCCTACAGTGATTGGGGAATAGAGCTTTTTTGTAAGCTTTTGTTAATTTAAATATGTTCTTTTTACTCAAGTTAATTAACGGTACAAAGAATTCTATGGCAGTGATGGCGAACCTATGGCATGCATGCCGGAGGTGGCACTCTGAGCCCTCTCTGTGGGCATGCGAGCTGTCAGCCAGCACAGAGGAAAGAACTGCAGCCTATTGGCACTCAATGCTGTCAGTTCTATTCCCCTCTCTTCTGATTGCACACAGCACCACATACCCTCTCCTATTCGATCTTATAATAAAGTAGAGTGTTTTGTCTACATGTTTCGTGTGTGTATATAAGTTGTGTGTGTGCCATGCCTGCACTTTGAGATAAAAAAGTGTGTTTTGGGTTTCAATTTGGGCACTTGATCTCTAAAAGGTTTGTCATGACTGCTCTATGAGATGTGATAAATTCTAGGAACAGTGAAGGAAATCTAATGGGTTGGGGGGACCTTTTCCACATGTTCCACAAACAATCACCTTAAGGCAATCTTCCTTCCCTCACTTTTAGAGTAGTGACTCTCAACCTGTGAGTCCGGGCCCCCTTGGGGGGTCGAATGACCATTTTACAGGGGTTGCCGAGTTGACTGAAAGTATCAGAGCTGCTGCTAACAAGTGGTATGGGAAGACGGGAGGGAGAATAATTCCCCCTCCCTCCTAACTTAGATTTGCTAATTTTTTGCACATTCTGGGTGGGAAGATATAAGGGAGGGAACATAACACTTACTTGACGTCACAGAGTGCCACTGCCGTATGTGGAACACGGAAGTGACACTCTGCATCGGCACTTCCGTGTTCCAAGTATGACACTTTACAGAGTCCCTTCCTGGGGTCGCAGATCTGAGAAGGTTGAGAACCACTGCTTTAAGGTACTAAGGGATATGCCACATGAGTCTCCAAAAACAGGAACCCTGTAAATAAAATAGTAAGGAGTTTTGGCAGTTTATTTTATACTCTATCCATCCGTTCATAAAGAGTTATGAGGCTTCAAATATATTCTAAATTGTAATAATAAAGAGGTTTAAAGCTCACCTTCATCCTTTAAGAGGGCTCCCAGGCTTTCTATTGGCCTCACTGGACAAATCTTTTTTTGTATATCTTTATACCTACCTTCCTGACATCTAGGGGTGCACCTCTTTATTATGCAGGGTATCCACCTCTTATACACTTAACATAAAGAGAACTGTAGTGATTCCTGCTAAGCTAGTGGGTCATAACACCCTGAACTCACAGTCTACTGGAATGAGTGTCACTGAACCAAGAAGACTGAGGACATCTTATGGCAACAATAAGTACTGCACGTAAAACAAAAAAAAAAACAAGTAGCCTGGAGTTGGACTTTAGTTTTGTGCTTGGCTACAAACAAAATAAATTAAAGTGACACAAATGATTATGTTTTTCTTATGCAATGTAAAAACCATTAGCACAAAAAAGTATAACAAATACAACACCAGCGAGCCATGACATAAACTTACCTCATTTCATCATGCAAAAAATCTATTTGATCATCCTACTATTAATAAGAAATCTATGGTATATAAACAATGCATTAACACTGAGTTTCAGTGTTCATTGCATTCATTAGTACAGCATATTGGATGTAACAGACTTTTACCAGCTGTAATGGAAAACATTGCCTCTTTTTAGGCGTGCGTTGCTTTGATGTTTTATGTTACAGAAATTAGCAACAAGGCTTATGTGTACCCAGCGATGTGTAGATAATAGCTAATGTGCAGGTGCTTCTTTTAACTTATCAAAGTAAGTGCATGAAAAGGACTTCACAGCACTGCTTGCTAATGTAGAATAGGATATCTGAGGTCATTGAGTAACACATAGGGATGAGGTTACTGTGGTCATGTGTGTATCTTCAAAATTGGCACATTTTGTTCGACTAGCTGATTTTGTGAGTTGATTGCAAAGCCCCTGAACATACTATCATCACCTAAATTACTGTAGATAGATGTACATTTGTAAAAAAATAAATAATAATAATTGTATGAGCATATGTAGTTTTTGCATAAATTAACCTCCCTAGCATTCTGCCTGTTAAATACAGCACAGTATGGGCAATCATGGCAGTGTACATGGTAGTGAGTCTGGACTGTGAATTATGTTCAGGAAGGTAATTTTTGGAATCCACGGCCATGACCTTAAACTAGCAGGGAAAAGTTCATAGTGACATTAGAAAGTTTCATTTTTCCAGTTAAGATAATGAGTCATTCTTGGAATAAACACAGATAACTGTGGTGAAAATCCCCTGGTCAAGTTAATACAATGAATGAATGAATTCCAGTGAATAACCTCCTTGTGCAAAAATAAAAACAGGATATTTGCTAACAAATTATTGGATGAAGTCAGCAGACCTTCACTTGATTTACTTAGCTTATGGAACGTATCCTACACCTTTAGCAAATTCAACCCATCTAACCTCATTGGCTTCAGGCAGCAAAACATGTGCAACAAGTCATTCTCCAAATCTTCAAGTTAGGCTATGTTTTCATTTGCTGTTGAGAATGTCTGTCGGTCGGAAGGTTAACTGAAGGTCAACAATAGAATTGGCTCTTGATTGTCCTATAAGTGATGCCACATCCCAACTTCAATAAAATCAAACCAAAAAGAGAAACCATAACAAATTGTGTTCTGCCGAGCCCTGCCCATGTAGGTACTTCGGCAGCTTAGGGATTTTAAAGGCAATCAACATAACACAATTGTGCGTACAAATAATTTATTCTGAAGTCATCAGAAAAAAGAAATACTTTAGCATGTTATATTATGTCACAGAAAATATATTCTAATACTAATAAAGTATATACTCAAAAATATACCAAGTCAAAATGACCTACCAAAAAAAAGGACATAATTATTTATCTATATACTTTATATTTAAAATGTATATTGCCTACCTTGGATAAAAGCATCAACATGTATAGCAAAATAAAATCCGCTATATTTCTGGCCAATACCTTACAGTAGGTAAATGAAGATAAGAAAAAAAAATGTGATTTACTTCAGTTGCAACTTAGCGCTAATTCACCATATTACTTCACATTATTATTATCCCCTTTATATAGCACTGACATATTATGCAGCACTTTACAGAATAAATATAGTCATATCACTAACTGCCTCTCAAACGAATGTCCCTATCATATGTAACTAACGCAGTCATATGTTAGAGTCTAGAGCTGGTAATAGATGTCTTAATGCTGGGCCGATTTTTCTGCAGATCAGCAATCTGATCTGCAAATCTAACCGTCTATGGCCATCTTAAGTCATGTGTAACTAACATAGAAGCCCTAAATTAACCTAAATCAACATGCCTTTGGAGTGTTGGAGAAAACCCAAACAGACACAGGGAGAACATGCAAACTCCTCGAAAATAGTGTCCAGGCCAGAATTTGGACCCAAACACATTAATCTAGTATAGAAACTTACATAAAGGAACAATGTTGCTTGCAGAGTGTTAAGTTGTGTATTCTATTATAATAAGTATTATAGCTGAAGAGACATTGGTACTACAGTAGAATATCACTCTACTGCTTTTTCTAATTAGTTAGTAAGTCAGTTTAGAACATCTGGCTTCCAGAAGAAAGTCCGGTAAGGATGGTGACATAATGGTGCCACATCCAGCTGGCTGGCCAACCCTCTAAGATTTGAATCCTCAGTGTAAGAGCTTGCAGTTGCAGGATTTAGATGAAAGGACTGTAAAATACCCAAAGGTAAGCACTTTTATTGTTAGTAATTATATGGCTTTTGGGCTGCTTAACAATATATTCATTTTTCAATTTTCAGTAACAGTTTATTCCAATATACATTCAGCTGTTCAAAAGGACAATCTGTGTGACAATTTGCATTTCCTGCCTGAAACGGTCTTTGTATAATCCATGAGTTATTGCGAATTGTAATCGTCTTTTCCTCTGTGTCTGCTTTCAAAGGCTTTATATTTGCTTGCTTGTGCATAATGATTGTTTCTTGGTTTATTCGTTCAGATGTTGCCCGAGCTATAGATTTGCTGGAGAAACTGGAGACATCGGGGGAAGTGCCAGTACATAAGTTACAGAGTCTGAAGAAAGTCCTACAGAGTGAATTTTGTACCGCCATAAGAGAGGTAAGTACATGCATGGAAAACCATTCCAGTCTTTTAGGGTTAATGCATATGTTCACCCACTTTAGCATCCACACCTGTGCCTTCTGTGGACTAGCCGGGACAAACAAGACTTAATAGGTTAGTTAATAGGTTAATAAAAAAAATTGTTAATAAAATAAAGACAGTTTTCTGGTTGTTCTTATTTAATAATACAATTAAAAACAACGAAAAAAGTAAGGTAAGGTCAATTGGAAGAAGGTGTTTGTTAGGGCAGATTAAAATGCGCTATGGGTTAATACTTTGTTCTAATGTGTGCCTTGTCAGGTGGCTTTAACTGACCTCATATGCAGATTGAATCATGCTTTTAGATATGCAGATGAGCTAAAACAAAGTGAACACAACTATGGGCTTGTTTCCACTTATGCGGCCGGCGGCGGCACGATTGAGTGGCCGTGGTTAAGAACCGCATCTCATGCCGTGATCAGGGGTGGACACCTGCTCGCGGTCAAAAACGGCAGGGGACTAGTCCATGCACAACATGGGCACGGACGGCACGCATAACTGGAAACAAGCCCTATAAGGTCAAAAAGTAAAGCAACCAAAACAGCTCGGAATTGATATAATACAAGCTTCTACAAGCTTCAGCTCTTTTTCTGTCTACCTAGGTGTTTTTGGTGTTGCCTATCTTGCATCTTGGAGTATCTCTTGCTACATTCTCCAGCATATACAAAAATTCAAAAAATGCAAATGTCTTTCCAATGGAGCATACAAAAAATTGTCATGTAGCGTAAAATATGTTCAAGCCCATTGTCACCTCGAAAGCATGTGGGAAAATCTAAATTTCTGACTAGGCAGTAGAACAGAAAAGAAAGTCTTCCAATGAGTACAAACTAAGAAAGAGAATAGATAGTTGCGCACAACCGTCAGCAGTGATTACACAGTTCCAGTGATATCAGTGGCCAGAAAGGCCCTCAGTATGTGTATGGGTGTCTAGGCAAAGATCACAGAGTAAACTTGGGTCAGTATGCGGGGTGGGTGTTTAAGTTGCGTGTGCAGCTCTCAAAATGGAGGAGTGTGGCCCCCCGTAACAGACAAATAGCAACAAGTACAAAAGGCGCACAACCTAGTACAACAAAGTAAGGTACTGTAAATAGTTAAAGAATATGAAATAAAATAAAACAAATACAAAATACTCACATTAAAGGAAGTTTACAAGGATTGATCTCTCAGGGCCATGTGTTTTCCAGAATGATCTTCCTGTGATGTCATCCTGAAAAGCACACAACCCTGAGAGATCAATCCTTGTAAGTGCCACCAACAGAGAGTGCCGCTAACAGCTGAAAAATGCCAATTTCCTAGGCATAGTAAATATGTATATACACATTTCCAATCTTCATGTGTTTCTCCATGTGTTCTCCTGCAGTAGAACATTCCTAGGAGAACATTTCATACACATAGCACCACAACCACAGATCTAGTACTTCACAACAATAATCTGATTGTTAGTGATGGCCGAACTGCCCGCAAGGCGGACAGTTCGGCCACGAACAAGCATGTTCACCCTCCTTCTCGCCAGCGGACAGTACGGGTGTTCGACCCGCCCTGTTTGCCGGCGAGAAGGAGCCCTCTATTCTTCCTCCGGTGGGATCATAAGCAGCGAGATCCCGCCGCAGGAAGAATCTTTTCACTGAAAAACTGGGTACAGAACCCGGTCTTTCAGTGAAAAACCGGCTCGCAAACCCGGATGTGATGTCACTGACGGCGGCGGGATCTCGCTGCTTATGATCCCACCGGAGGAACAGGGCGGGTTAGCACACCAGGAACTATGCGTTCCAGGTGCCGGATGGGACGTCACTGACGTCACATCCGGGTTTTCGGATTCGCCCGTTCGCGGACGGACATGGCCAAAGTTCGGCCATCACTACTGATTGTGAGATCTGCAGGATAGACCTTGGCAACAGGATATGCAGCTATGCTTTGACCTACCTATTGTCAAGGAAGATGACAGTCTAGGACACTGATGGCGAACCTTTTAGAGACATTTTAGAGTGCCCAAACCTGAAAACCAACTCCCACGTATTTATCTCTAAGTCCTGGCATGGAGATTTAACCTAAATTACACACACAACTCATATACCCACACGAAACATGTAAACACACACTCTACTTTCCTATAAAATGGAATAGGTGAGGGTATTGGGCACTGTGTGCAATCAGAAGAAAGTGGAAGAGAACTGACAGTATTGAGAGCCAATAGGCTGCAGTTCTTTCCTCTTTGCTGGCTGACAGCTCGCATGCCCACAGAGAGGAGCGCTTGTGCCATAGGTTCGCCATCACTGGTCTAGGACTTCTGGGCTGTTTAACATTAGCAGCTTTCATGTGTCCTCTCTTCAGTAGATCCATAAAACCTTAACTGAATGTTGTTTTAAATATCCACACACACTTTTTTCATTCAAGTTGAGATAGGAGGCTTCAGTTGAGTTTGGAAATTGCTTTGGCTGTGAATTTATGGTTGCATATTATGAGAACTATAGGACATTGATGATATTCACAAATTATGATTTATCTGAGTTCATATCCTATGGAGTATCACTATAGGCATGCTGTCATTGTTCAGTTCTTTTTCTCCACAGCACAATGTAAAATCGTATCATCTTGGTAGTTGGGGGCCATGTGTCAGTTTGATATAATCTATTACAGTCTCCATGCTGTTAAAACCCATGTTGAAACTGGTAAATAATAAGTTTGAAGTAAGCAACATTTAATGCATCTTTACAAATCTGGGGCTTCTGTGCATGTGTTCTAAAACGGCAATAAATAATACTGAGTGGAAGCCAGGAGAAGGTTAATTGAATATATTTCAGCACTGCTTGGATGCTTGGAAGATCACTGATTATTTCCTAATGCACTGACTTAACTTCCCGACATAATGAGCCACTATGAAGCATAAACCGCAGCCAAGCAATCCAGAACCTCATGTTTGCTATGTTTATCCCTGCTGTTGAGGCCTAACATCTAAAGCCTGTCTCTTTTATGAAGTAAAACAGTGTCTTAATTAATTGGCATAATATATATAACAACTAGACTAGCCATTTGGTATTGGATGTTAATAAAGTGAGCCTTGTATGCATCCCGGTCCTGGCAGCATGCTGGAAAGATGGGTTTATTGGCCTCAAATCTGCTTGATTAAAACACAGAGCATAGTGATCTCAACCCACAGTCATACCCAACAGCCCTGCATTGTAAATCAGGATGGTGAGGACTCCCTGCACCCTAAAGTGCTGGATAGATCCATCTACTATGGAGTCAAGGAGGAGGTAAATACAATTTGTACGGAATGGAGGTTTCTTGACTTTTCTTGCCAACTAAAGTTCCCCATGTCCGGTCCTATAACCAGTAGCACATTGCCATATCCCAATAAATAAATAATATTAAAAAAAAACTTATTGGCTGAACCGAACCAAAAACAAGGGGGAAGCCTCTGGAACTTTTAAGGCAATTGAGGTCAAGTTCCAGTCAAAGTATGGGTTTAAAATCAGATTTTTTCATACATAGTTAAAGGAACACACAACTCCTAATACTCTAGTGCAGTAGTGGGCAACTGAGTTGATATGGAGAGCCACAAGTGCGGCCCTCTGCATCACTAAAGGGCCGCACATAACATGTTCAATCTATACTGACTTGTATTAGCATTGTTTTGTGAAAAAATTACAGCTAGAAGACATTTCATTTTTTAAATAACAAAATTTTTTAATATTATACTTCAACCATTAGGGAACACTGTAGTATGGTAATGCACATTTTGTG
>CM070034.1:50417317-50443113 GCA_036250615.1 Ptychadena robeensis | reverse complement strand
GACAAATAATGTATTGCAGTTATTGCTTCTCAACTGTCTGTAACAGCACCTAAGGCTGGACACTTTAAAAAACATCTCAGTTGTAGCTGATCAGGCAGAATCAAGAGCGATGGTAGGGGATAGTTAAAGGCCAAACACCCTGGTCTTCTGGTCCATGTTGACAGCTTTCTGGGAACCTTTGTCTGATTCATGTGAACATATAAGCACTACCTAGTTCTCTATGTGAACTATTTCTATAACAAGGCAGGTGATATATAAATCTGTAGTGGTCTTAACGCATTTGCTGTCATTAAGACTAAAACATTGAAACAAAAAATGTAGCTATCACACCAAAAGACTGGTAGGAGGCAATAACGTTTTTCTTGGATTTCTAATATAGAACATACGTTTAAAATGTTTAAAAAAACAAAGTGGAAAGACAAGACACACACAATAGTGTAAAGAAGCATCCCCGTTAAACTGGAAAAAAAAAACATATTCCCAAATATCTGAATTGTGAAATAATGTCACAATTCTTAAAAGGAACTTAATGTCATCAAGTTCTGGGCTATCTTGTGGCAACAAAGTTAGGTGATGAGTATTCCAAACATCTATACAATAAAAATGAAGTGGGATAGAAAGAAGATAGAAGAATAGAGGAAATAGCAGAGTAGCAAGGATAAATTCCAGCCTGTAGAACCATGTCTTATGGTACCATTCTTCCTTATGGTGCATGTCAGCGGTGAGGTCATTTGACTAATCTTATTAACTGTGGAGACCCACTGGCTCAGTGGGGATGATCTAATCTCCAGTGTTATTATTGGCTACATTAATAAAGTGTGTGAGCAGAGTTTTCCCATACCTATGGGCATTGGTTGGGGCGAAGTAAAGTAAAAATCACCCAAGACCATGTCTTAAATGTAAATCGGATCGGTTCCCAGAATGCTCAAAGCATGCTGCTGAAATTGACAATACCCAACTTCCTGGACAAGTTGGTTGGAGAAAGGAGAAAGGGTAAGTTAAAAAGTTTGACAGACATTAGGTACTATTAGAGAGTAAAATTATAGAGGAGTGATTTAACCTCCCTAGCGCACTGCTGAGGTCCATATTTCTGTACCAAAAGTGCACCATAGACTTCAATGGTAATTTTTCTTTATGTTGTAGGCCTGTAACTTCCCAAAATCTGTCCGCACAAGGATCTAATAGACATCCTGAATATAATAATGTTTGAAACAAACAATTATATAAAAATAAAAAAAAATGTAATAAAATTAATGAGAAAACACAAAGGGTTACTGCAAATGGGAACATCTGGGGCACCAGAGACTTTTAATTTTGGCGATATGTTTGACATAGATGCACATTGAAAGCAGTTTTCTACAAAGAAAACTAATTTCATGCAATTTACATTCAAATTTCCCGCCGCCAAACAGTAAGAATGCGCTGTCGGTGCCCCGATGTTCACTGAAGGGCACCATCTCGTTCAGTGCAATAGCGGGAGTAGCAGCGCTGGACGAGATGGTGCCGTCCCGAACGCTAGGGCGGTTAAAGTTAAGAAATGTATATAATCACAAACACCAGGCCAGAAAAAATAGATGGAAGCTCGTGTAAGAAACACTATGTATGGTGTCAAGAAATCCTAAATTAATTCTTCATATACGCAATCAAAAAATGAAAGTTCCATGTATACATGTACTTTCTTCTGTAATCATATTTGAGGTAGGTGACATAGTCATGTTCTAGCAAGACCCTGGAAATGCCAAGCACCCAAATTTACGAAGCTATCACTCAGCCACAGAGCAAACACCAGATACTTGATTACCAAAGGAGGAGGGCCACTATTTTTTGTACAATGTATTATTTAAGCAGCTATTTTATTGGGCTAGAGCCTTAAATACAAAATATACATACATACATATTAGATAGATAGATAGAGAGATAGATAGAAGATAGATAGAGATATGATAGATAGATAGATAGATAGATAGATAGATAGATAGATAGATAGATAGATAGATAGATAGATAGATAGATAGATAGATAGATAGATAGATAGATAGATAGCTAGATAGATAGATAGATAGATAGATAGATTTGTTAGGAGAGATAGGTAGATAGATAGATAGATAGATAGAGGAAGATAGATGTAGATAGATAGATAGATAGATAGATCGATCGATAATAGATAGATAGATAGATAGATAGATAGATAGATAGATAGATAGATAGATAGAAATATATGATCAGTAAATCTGATGAGTAGTGCATGACATTAGGGTTGGGGTTCCCTGCAGAGCATTTACCGTATTTTCGTCAATGCTGTAACTGTAACTATAACTGCGCTATCCACATTTACTGCCAACACAAGACTTCCATATGTTATTGTACAATGTGGAGATTTAAATGACCAGTACACAGATTATGGAGATGACCCTGACCAGATAAGATAATCAATAGATAAGCACCTCCCTTTTTGCCAACCCTAGAACATGCATAATTAAGCATGATATGGATTTCACTTGTGAAGTTATGGAATTCTGTTGAAAATAAAATAGGGAAACCTGCGTTTAATTTAAAGTTTTTTTATTATTATTATTAAAAGTAATAGAAGAAAATATGTGCAAAACATTATCTGCAAATATACATTTGAGAGCTTTCATACAAAGATAAAGAGAATTGGGAATATGTACTTAATTAGAATGATATTATTATGGTCCTTTAAAGCAGAAGACAGAGCAATACTTTTGCAGTGATCCATCGGAATAAGTTTTAGTAAAAAAGATTTGTACCTAGTTGCACTAGTTTGGGTACTACATGGTTTAAATTAACAGGTTTAATCTTCCCTTTAACAGGTATGGTCCATTAGCTATTGTATTCCTATACTTTAAAGCTTGCTTTCCACTTTAAAAAAATAAAAATAAAATAATACAAATGAAAAAACACATTTCACTATGAAAAGGATATTACAAGCATTTTGCACGTTTCTGTTTTCATTAAAACAAATAAAACTATTTTACAATACAAATGTAGCTCTCATTTTAGAATACAAAAAAAAAACACTTTTTAAAGTTTGGTGGATACCACAAATCGATTTTGTTATTCATTTCTATATCTAAATGACAAAGTGCACTTAATGTCATTTAAATAGAAAAAAGAAAATAGTGTAGTTTTCCATTTTGTACCTAGGAGCTTGTGTTGTTGATAAAGTAAATAACACTGAGAATAGAAGATTAGAAAAAGTCCAGTTAAATAGGATTGGTAGGCAAGGAAAAATATAATTTAGCTTTGTTTAAAAAAAACAAACAAAAAAAAGTCCTTATATACACATTTGGTTTGCAGTCTTTATGACAAGCTATTGATCCTCATTAGGAAATATCTTCATGTAATTCACAAGGAGCTGACATCACTGAACTTAAAGCACATGGTACACAGGTCTGGAATCTGGGGTCTCTGGAGTACTTGGCAAGGAGTCAGTGCTGTTGGATGGAGATAAGGAGATGGAGTCTTGCAGAGGGAGAACACACTGCTCAGAAGAGGCAATGCGGTCCACTATACTAGACAGGCAGTCAAGGCTGGAGAGTGCTGTGAGCTTGTTTGAAGGAAAAGCTGTGGAGCAAACACAAGAAAAGAAATTAGATTTGTATAGGGATCTATGTATTGGTACATATTCATAAGAATTAGTTAGATCACTATTAAAGGAGGAGGTGGGGGTAATGGCTATAAGTCTTTTGAGGAACTACAAACCTCAACACATTCTAACATTTTATTCCAGGGCACATAATTCATGAGACTATGAGATGAATGTTGGAACTTCTGAAAACTAAACATGAAAACATTGCGTTTATATGAAATACTTACAGGTTGGCAGGTCAGAGCAGTAGGTGTTATCAAAGCTTCCATTCCTTCTCCATTGTGGGCTGATGCATTCTGCCTGAAATACACAAGAAAGGGCCCCATGAAACCACTGATTCAAAGAGAAGCATTTTAAAGGTCATTGGCTATAACTGTCTGTGAGGCACATTAGCAGCACTCTGCGTGACACCTTGACCGAGAGTGTCGGAAAATCTCACAAGCTTTTATGACATCAACTGATGCTAATTCAGAGGTTTTGTGAAAAACGAGCCGCATGGCAAAATTGAAATCTCACAAAAATGTGTAACATGTTAAGCATGAAGAATGGATTGAGGACGGGGGAGGCCACACTGATTTCACTGTAGATTTGTTTCACAGTCTTGTTTAAATCCTGGTCCATGTACTCTAAACGGTAACAATATACAGCTTCTAAGAGCCGCTTTACATGGGAAAGAATTGGGGATTTCTAGCTCAGGTTTTGTGTCCATACAACCCAGACACAGTACTGGTGAGTGGGTTCACTCCTCTATGAAACAATCTATATAAGGTATGTATGTCTAAAAAGGTGAAAGTGAAATGCACATTCTTTTAGGAACTGATTAAAAAGAACTAATACTATCACAACTATAGCAACTAGTTAGACAAAAATAAATTGCATGTAATGTGGTTGCTTTGGACAACAGCCCCATGGTTGCTGTCATCCTCATGCACCATCCCCCCTGTGAAGATGAATGACACATGATGCAGAATGCTAGGTGCTACACTGTCTTTTCCTACTCACCATGCCTTCCGAGCAGCTGGATGCTGGACTGTTTGGCTCAGAGCAGCTTTGTCCTGGAAGGTTGTAGTAACTTTCGACTTGTTCTCTAAGTACATCTTGGAGGCTTTCTATGTATTTGATGGCATTTCTTAAAATCTCCACTTTGGGCAGCCTTTGGTTGGGGTTTGCTGTGGTGCATCTTTTAAGGGTTTCAAATGCATGATTGACCTTCTTCAGCCGCCTTCTCTCCCTCATTGTTGCTGCCTTCCTTCTGTCCATGGTGGAGGACTTTCTTTTGCAGGCTTTGCATGCCCACATAAGACAGTGGCCAGCCTGATGATGACCTGTGGGTGCTCTGACATGCTCATCTTCATCAGATTCCTGGAAGCCTTTCTTAGGTGCACCATAGACTGACATCCCATGCTCAAAGTCATCTGTAAATTCCTCCTCCGGAGAAGGGATGCAGGAGCTGTCGTAGAAGAATTCAGATGGGGAAAAATGGCAACCATCTACTATCTCCATTTTCAGTGTGCTGCTGGGGAGGACAAGAAGATGCGAGCTCAGGTTCAAGCGATCAAGGCTCAGGAATATCTTTGGCTGATTTTGGCCTCAGTAATTAGTAAGCCTAGGTTAAGTGTTTCTGTGGTGAAGCATCAGCTTTATATATATCACCTTTAAAGGAGGTTGGTCCTCAGAGACCAATAGCCATTAGCATATCCCACATCATCCCCCTTCAGGGGCTGTCTAAGTGAGCCCCTCCTTCCCCCAATGTCTGGTTTCAGTTTAATGGCTTTTTGACACTTTGCTATTTGTTTTAGGTAGTTTTATACGTATAGGGAAACACATCATATGGCTACCTCCAACTTGCACAGTTAATGTGCATTTCAAAAATGACTTCCAAAAGGTATTTACTAAAGTTTCTCTGAAATTTTTTTTTCCCTTTCCAAATAATTTTATTTGGTAATTATCTATTTCTATCTATATCTATTATCTATTTCTATCATTTTATCTTATTATGACCTCTAACTCTTTGAACACAATTGAGTCAATACTAGAATACAATCACTCTGAATAAGTGAAAAGCATTTGTGCAACAGCTATTGGCATCACAATTCATAGGAATATTAATGGAGCCATTTATAATCAGATATTGAGATGGCATAGAACTGTTTTACCATTTTTTTACAGAAAAGTACAGCTGGTGAATAATCCATTGTTGCAATAAAATTAATGTGCCCCTAGCTACAGTAAAAAATGCAATTTGTATGTGATTATACATGTTTTTTTCTCCATAATCCTGCATTGAACCTGATCCTTTGGTGTCACAACAGTAGCCGGTCCTTGCTTCCTTGTACAGTTCCAGATGGATCCCAGCTGCTTCCAGATTCTCCACCCCTGGCTCTCTCAGCAAGTTCACACAACTCCTTGACAAGTCTCCCAAAAGCTGCAGCACATCACTGGACCTCTTAGGGGTAATTAAAGTGTTAATGAAGCCATTAGCAGGCTTCTGCCAAGGTGCAGCAACACTTGGGTCATACTGAGCTGGCAGACACATTTGGTTCAGGAAGGAGGAAGGTAAAGAGGATGTCAGTAATTCAGTGGGCACACTTTTCTGGATGTTTTTCTCACGTCTCAACCTTTAATGTATTCCTATCAACAATGTAAAACAAATAGTCACTCTGCATAATGGATTTCATGTGCAAAATGACTTTTTAGGAAGAAGCTGATAAAGTGAATTTGCAAACTTTTGATGTTTAAGGTGCTGACTGGCTACCAGTACAGTGGCAGGGAAATTATCTGTCTTGTCGTCATCATCAAGACTTATGTTTTGTATACATTAAAGAAAGAGTGGAACCAATGAGCCGTTCATACACTTTATACCATGTACTACTTGCTTGCACTTTTACTTGTTTATTGAGAAGTCTGTGCTTGTTTTCTCACTTTGTATTGTAACCTTTTTTGCTTTATATTCTTATTATGTTTGTTAGGTGTATTCTATGGTAATAATGGACTTGCATGTTATCTCATTGATTTGTAAATGGAGTACTTGTAGATACATTGGCCTATGTAGACAAGAGAAGTTCCAAGTAAAAGTAGAGCCAACGTATATACAGTGTCTTAATAGAAGTTGTTGGATAATATAAAATAATATAAAATATTTCCAATATATTTTTTTGACTGTTTATTGTACTTAATCGGGATATTATCTTGTACTCTATTTAAAGTACAGTTATTAAAAACTGTATAACCGAAGTACATTTACTTCCCACTTCTCTTTCTTTTTAATCTTTATAATATTCTGGCATGTCGTTGTTTTTCCTCCCTTGGTTTTCAGGATAATTATTGTTTCAAAATCGTAGTTACCAAATTGTGGAAAACGGCAAAGAGGGTCAAAAGGAAAGTACAAGTACAAATACAAATCAAAGTTTATTGTTTACTGTTCTGATAGAATACATCTAATTAAAATATTTTAATGACTATGAAAATAATATGAAATGCAGATTTAAAAATGACGCTCAGTATTATTAATTGTGATTGCCTTTTATTCATAAAATGGCAACTGTTAGCTTTGTTATATAAATATGAATGATTAAAAAGTTTCAATGTAATATTTAGTTTTGTTTATTAAAGAGAACATTTCAGTAAAAAAAATTACTTATTGTTTTTTTTTTATACTTTTCTATCTTTTATTTATTTTTTTATTTATTTTCACATGCAAAAGTTTGTTGTTGAAGTACTTTTTTTTTGAGTAAAAGAGCAATATTTCTTGTTCTTAATAGTCCAGGTTATGAGCTGGTATGATGTTTGAAGTTCTCAGTGAAGCAGAAAATCTGTGTCTTCTCTGAGTGTCACTGGTTTATGTGTGGAGACCGTCCCTGAGGGATTACACTTTTCTTTTGTAAACTGATCTCCAAACAAATTAAGCACAACTAAAGCAATAGGCAAGTGGAACTAAATGGGGCGAAGGAAAACAGCAACTACAAGGTCAGTTAATGGGGCAGCAAAAACTCTGCGCCTCTGGGATTTGGGGATTGAAGTGCTGAAAATGGGATCACAGTGCACCCAAACAAGGTCTGGACAGGACTCCTGAAGCCTGTCACACAATGTGCTGACATGCCATCAAAGGACCGACCCGTAACCAAACTACTAAACAGTGCCGGTATATCTCTTGAATGAAAAGTCAAACACTAAATGTACATTAAATGTTACATTAAAATAAAGCTAGCCTTCAACCTAAGAAAATATCTTTAATCATGATAATGCATACAGCAGCTCCTTCTTATGTCAATGTGATAAAGCTTATAACATGAAGTAAAATCTGGGACTGGATCGGGGCTGTGTATTAAAATCTTACACCTTCTAATATCACTTTTTATACCTGTTATATTTATTTCAAGAGAAAAATATCCAAGTATCTATGTGTAGTATGTAGATGTGTAGGTACTAATATGTTAAGTCTTGAGTTACCAGTTGACTTTGATAGGATAATTTTGAATTCAGTAGATCGGTGTGAATGTGTGTGTCTATTGCATAGGGCGTTAAGAAGCTTTGGGCTCTGGGAACCCTGTACACTTAAGCAAACAAATGACTACCTGCTAGAGCTGCAGGATGAATGTGTGTGGAGGACAGCTGAAGAAGACATTGGTTTCTGCTTGGAGTTTGACTCCCAAGGGAGATCAAAGGGATGAATACTTTTAGCAGCTCTGGGAATACAAGAGCATGCTAGTTCCTGCTACATTGGAAGGAAACAACACGGACAAGAGTGGGATGAAGCAAAACCTTTACATAACCCTTATTCGGCCCGTGTAGAAGTGTGCATTGACTTCAATGGATGGTGGTTTTACATGTTAGTAATGTGGCAGTTATGAAGTCATAATCAAATAACTACTTTCATAGGCAGTTATATTTGTTAACATAATATGATTTCTTTATTTGAAATATCTGCAGTCATCAGTCTACCAAATTAATATTCAGGAAAAATAATCATAATAAATAAATAAATAAATATATATATATATATATATATACATATATATATATATATATATAATGCAATCACACATTTGGCAATTGTTTCTTTTAGAATATCAATGGATCAGGTCTGTAAATTTCCTTAATTTTAATGAGTTGTGTCTTATTTTTCTACAAATGTCAATACAATATACTTTTATTCTTATACAGAACGTATATTTTTAATTTGACTTAAAGGTGAAGGCCCTGTGGTTGAGATTTTGACGCCTGATGTTCTGATATGAATCCAGTGAAGTCTGAAAAAGTGATTCAGAAATTAGAAAAACTAGTATTTTAACTATTTTTTTTTCAGAATCCAGATGATTTGAAGCAAAAGTAGCTTTACTATGCCAGTCTCTGTGCCAAGATAACAAAGTAACTGAGGGGTCCCACTCCATAGAGTTTCTACTCTTCAGACAGAGTGTCAAAGATTTCCACTGCTGATTAGTAGGCAATGGCATTTGGAACACAAAACAGGCATTAAATATATGGAAGATAGTACACCATTGTTTACCACTATTTACTCATTATAGCAATTCCTGAGATTATCCATTCTGAAAGTGATAGAACATGGCTTTATTTCAGAAAACAACTGGGAGCTCCTGTCTGCGAGCGCCTACAAATTTGTGCAGACGCATGGGGGCATTTAGATAAAGACAGGTCTACTGGGTGGTAGCAAAAAAAACGCCAGAAACTAAGATGCCAGAAACTAAGATGTCAGAAACTTCCCCATAAAATAGTATTGTTATTTATTTTTCATTCATAGACTGAACAGGTGTGTTGAATATGAACTAGAGAGATCAAAAAATAAACTTCAAATGTCTCCATATGTCCATGAAAATACAATACAAAGGCTGATAAGAGCAAGCACCATGATACATCTGAATCTATGTTAATTATGTACCTATTATGACTTTCAGTATTACCTTTACCAGCCATTTAAAATATATATCCCTAATTCAGATATTAGATATCAATAGTTGTGGCTTTATATAAATCTATGTTATTCACTGAGCTAAGACCATTTACTTTATTTAATTGATGATGATAATAATAAATAAAAAACTAGTGTTAAAGCAGATTCATTTAACACTATAGTGGCAGCTTAAAGAAACATTAGGCCGTTATCAGCTATTCATAAGGACTTAGCACTGTTGAACAAAGTGTGTACTTGACTGATAAAATTGGAGGGATATGGAGTGGTAATTAGTATGATCGTTCTAGATGTTGGTCAAGGCTTTACCAGCATCTGGAGTCACTGATAATATCACCTCTAGATCTCACCAATTTCTTTACCCAAGCACTGATGCCTGGGATCCCCAGCAAATCCATTGGATTTTTATGAAATAAGAATCTAAATAAAAACAAATCTGGACTTTATGCATTCTGGCTGTAACACTTTTCTTCAATTAAAACCAGTACCAGTAAAGACTAAACATTCAACCAGCACTCCTGGCTGAGCTACTTCTAAAGCATCATTGCCTCTACACTACTCTAAGGACATCTAACACTTAATTAAATCCAGTTTATTGTGCTTGTCTTTTATTTCACTATGATGGTATATCTTTCTTGTTTTATCTGTTTATTTTTTAAATATAATCTGCTATTGATTTTTTAATTTAAAATTTTCTCTCTCTAACAGCCAAGGATGGTGCCACCCGAGCCTTTCGATCTGCAGTTGGCATTGTTCTTTCCACATGCCATCAGAAATGGTACCAGCCATATGAGGCTTTGGTTGTTCAATTGAAAGCTGGAGGAAGCACACTGTTTGGGTCCTGGGTGCATGGCTTGAGAAACAGTTCTTTGAGTTTATTCTTTCTCTAGAACTGTCTGCACAATATTTACCCTAATATTCTAGCTATTTCTATTACTTGTGTCCTCTTTTAATGAACAAAGCACTGGTATTGTACATTAGACTTCAAATAATTTACTAAATTGTATTGCTGAAGAAAATATTATAAGTACATTAGATAAAGGTCAGTCATGTTGGATGTATATTCAGGGATTTACACTATACTTTATTTTATAACATAATAATAATTGATAGAGTCGTACATCAATGCCAGTTATTTACGGATAACTTGTACTATTATAAACACAAAAATTCAGGTAGGTAGCTTATGATTTTAATGGTCAATATTTAAATTAAGAGCAACATATTGTAATATTACTGCTATTTTTCAAGGTCAAGAAGCTGACCTCATCTGTGAACTGTAAAATATATTTAGAGCAAGGGTGCCCACATGGTCAGTCCCGATCTATCAGCCGATCATGGTGGAACCTAGAATAATTGCGGAGCTAGTCCTTTTTTCTTGTTGTCTTAGCTTGGCTTTATTGAAACAAGCCTGTATTAAAACTATATATACCTCAAGGGGCCTTTTTTTGCTTATCTGTAATAACTAAAGGTGTCTTATGTTTTTTACCGTTGGAATATCATTTAGGCTCAGTCATTTTCAAAGCAACTTGCAAGTCAAGAAAGTTTGGGTGCCCCAGATATCAAAACAAGAGAAGGACAATTTTATTTATTTACTGGCTGTGCACTGGCTAAAAGCTATAACAGCATCATTGCTATAAATCCATTGGAGAATGTTGTGTACACTGCACAACAATAAAACTAAACTTCATTCTTGTTCTAAATACACTTTGATCTTGCGAGTCCAGTTCCAATTTAATAATTTCTGGTGCTCTATTAATGGGTGTATTGTACAAATATAAATATTAATCTAGACATCCTGTGTTTTTGCACAATGGATGTATACATGATATTGTATATCTCATGCTGGTGGTTGGGATTAATTTATTATGGAGCATATGACACACTTGAAAAGCCACTATATGATATGCTTTGGACAAAAGCCAAAAAGCAAAAACTATTTATCACCCCGCCCAATCACTTGTTACGAGAGTTGGAGAACAGATGGAGGCACCCCCTGAATGGAACTGCAAAAGTGTGGTAAATGTTTTGCACACAGATATTTAAAGATCATTAAGGATGTGTAAAGGCGAGAAGAAAATCACTTGTGCTGATTAGCATAGTTCACCTAGACTTTCATGTATTTTGCAGTGTCTCCGCCAGGGGGCGATGTGTTTTATAAAACACACCAAGGTCTGTGAGTGGGAGTTTTGTAGCTTTTGAACATCGAGAAAATGTTTAATCTTATTATTTAAGGTTTTGTTTAAAAAAGGTTTTTGTTAAATACATTTAAGCCAATACTACTTTCCTGAATGTCCTTCTTCAAGCACTTCTGTACATCGGTGACAACTTTTAACACATTGCATGGTCAACTGTTGTTATTATCTGGGATCTAATCCAGAGCAATAGTATACATTTGATTTTTTAAGTTATTGAAGATAGATAGAGCTGAAAAAAGTTGGGGGAGACCAGCGCCCTTATTTCCATGCATAATGCTACAGAGATTAAAATCAGGCCACTTATAAAAGAATATTGCATAAGGGAAATGCAGAGGATTACATTTTGGGTGGATACTGTCCTGAAATAAGCATGAAGATCCGGAAAGTAGGAGTCTTGGCTGTGATTGCAATGACACCACTCAATTAGCAAAACTGCCAGACCCAGTATTTTCAGTACAGCAGCTTCCATATTCCCTATCTCAGGGCACTTTCACTCTAGTTGCATTGAGTTGTGTATGGGCAATGCACTGTATTAAAACGTTAACAATCATGTTGCCGATACACAACACATTTTACCGCTTGCCATGCGTCATTGTTTCCCATTCCCATGAGTGCAGCAAGGCTTAATGCATGCGCATTAACACGCAGCACAACACATGAAACTGACCATGCGTTAAGGCTAATGCTTTGCTTTCCAGTAATGGAAACGCAACACCTCTTGTCTTAAAGGGCCTTAATAGTTTTATTTTCAATAAACATAAATTGGCCCCTTTTCTGGTGTAATATTTCCTTATATAAGCAATGGGTTTCTATGCTGAACTATTTAAGGAATCTTGTCCTGAGTAAAGGCCCCCATACACCTTACAATCTTTCCATACAATTTCTGTACAATCAAATTTTGTTCTACCAAAACCATGTAATATGAGAACCTTTCTAATCCTTCCAATCACTATGTATTCTATCAGGGAGGACCCGGCACTACTGTTCTACCAAAACCATGTAATATGAGAACCTTTCTAATCCTTCCAATCACTATGTATTCTATCAGGGAGGACCCGGCACTACGTAGTTGTTGGTAGATCTAATGGAGATTGTATGGATTGATCTTTAGGTGTATGGGGGGCTTAATGAAGTGAATGCTTTTGCAAAAATACTAGAAATCTGGCTGCTTATGCTTCTTTAGTTCGTTAAGACTCATTGATCTGGAACAACCATCTTATGATTTAGAGTCAACAAAAGGTCGAAATGACAGCCAGCCAAATAGCTTTCTTAAAAATGTTTGATACAATCTGATCGAGATCCAATTTGTAGTAATGCATCATATGCCATGCTACTACTTCTAAGATCAATCGATGCAATTAGGCATTACAACACAACCATATGCAGAATGGCTGTTTAAAACATATATGTTCAATAAGCTAATGTATGCTTCCTTTTTATTTTTAAATTTGTATCAGGCTTTTTCCCATAGAGATCAAAGGGTTGACCATCAGTCACTTATTGACATATATATCTGAATATTATAACTGATACACATATAATCATACCTAGTTGTTCTCATAGTCTATAGAAAATGGATTTGGGGAACAGCCACTTATGAGAATACACCAACTTCATGAAGATGGAGCCTTGACCAGCATCTGAACCTGGAATCCTGGTGATGTAGGCCATAAGTGGTAACCCCTGCCCACTATTAGTTCAATATTTTAATATGTCATCTGTTTAATTTGCTGAATGGTATAGTGATATTTATAATAATAATAATAATAAAAAAAATAATATTAATAATAATAATAATAGGCTGGAATACACACCAGAGTAGGATAAGGAACTGGTCACAGTAGTACTTAAGAGATGAGAATGCAAACATGGTATTATATATTAGAATGTGGACCATAGACAGAACCAACGATAGGCCAAGCCTACTATAAATACACAGGTCAAATGTGACTATGAAACAGTGTTTGCAGAATGATTGGTCCAATTTCAATTGAAAAACAAATTTATTTATTTCAGCATAAGTATGTGAACATAATATGTGACAACATGAGAAATATATATGTTGATTGTAAATAAAAAGGCCTAGCCCATTACTAATCCTTTAGTAATATAATCCTCCTGTGTAAGCATGTTTAGAAGGTCGCTCATGTCGTAAATGTCTTTGCTTCTGACCACAAAATGAAATATTATCAGAAATCTCAATATTTTATAACAGGCCAGAAAATATTTTTTTTCTATTAATCAGGAGACAGTAAATATAAATTGTTATTTCTATTATTCAACAGAATATATATTATTTTCCTATTTACATACACATATTTTTGCATATTTAACATACAATATAATTGTTTCTCTGACATGCTAAGCATAACAAGCAGGGGAATTTTCTGATATTTAAATAATATAAAACTGTGTCTTTGCACAATGCAAAGGCAGGAATGAATTTGTGCTGAATGTGAAGGAAATTTCTATTTATTATTTCCAGAATAATTTCAGACCTAGAACTTTACTTTTACTTTAAGCGTTATACATCATTTGCACCTTTTATATCAGGGGAACATTGTCAGACTTTTTTTAATAAGGCATCACAGACAGCAACAATGATCTCTTGAGTGCATTCACTAACAACCAATTCAATTTACTTGCAGTAATAAAAGACAGTTGCTGATTGGTTGCTATGGGTTTCTGCATTTTGCACAATGTATTTTGCCTTAATAACTGAACTTTAGTTATTAACCTTATAGTGTCCATTTAATGACACAACTGACTCCTGTTGGCTGATGCGCAGATTATATCACAGGGGGTTACTGTTGTCAACCAATTCTTGAATCGCACACAGGAGTTTCGGCTCTTCAGATGAAATACTGTCCACTATAGAAGATAGACACTGGAGGCTGCTGGAAGCTGAGGATTCATGAATAGATCCCTCTGAAAAAACAAACTGACATGTTACATGAGCTTCTCTACAGCTACTTGTGACAATCAACTGTTGGGGCTTGTCCTCACTATCTCCCACAATTATAATCATGGTGCGGAGATAAGGCCCATGTATCTGATGGGGCTCATCCCTTCACATGCGGGTGGCCCACGATCTAGAACCCCTGCCAAAACCGTGTCTCCATCCATTTTTAACCATGCCCATTCATACTCTATGGGCTCAGTCAGGCAGGAAGTGGGGGGGGGGGCAGGATATCTTGCCACACCCCCCACTTGCAAGTGCCATGCCGTGATTCCAATTGCAGGAGACCGCTGGAAATCGATGGGTGCTAGCAATTTCCCACGGTCTCCACGCGGCACATCGCTATAGTTGGGACAAGCCCTTAGGCATTAATCATTCAGCTACATGTTCTAAGTGGTAGTGCTTGCTAAACAAGCTTAAGACAATGGACATACAACTTTGGCATACCACATCCCCCAAATTGCTTCTTTCTCCTACTTTTTAATACTTTATTCAGGTTTTTCAGAAAGCATGAACTCTTTTGGCTAGGGCTCCACATGCATGAGCCGCTCATTGACAGCAATGGGCTTTGACTCCACAGCCCATCAGAGCTTCTGATCTGTCGGTCTGAGACTCCATCACGTTGATGTTGACGCAGCCATCCATGTCCACAGGAACACAACAGAGGCATGTGTAGACATCAGTGGATCCCAGCACATAGTGGAGCCTTTAAGTCATGAGAATCTATTCATATCTTATATCTGGTTGAGGAGTTTTCCTACTGATCCCAATTCTTTTGGGTTGTTCTCACACTTCGAGTATAACAGTAGTGTTGATCACGAATATTCGAATGGCTATTTTTTATTGTGAATATTCGAATATCGATTTTTTGGGGGGAAATCTGCACTTTGAGATCTCGAATATAGTGCTATATCTTTTCTATAATTGCAATATTATGCAAATACGAATATTGTCTGTGCTGCTCATCACTATTTAACAGGCACACTAACCTAAAGGAAATTACACCATATTCCTTATTCTGAACTTGTTAACATTGATATTCCATATAATAATTGTTAGGAGTGGTTCCCTATGAGACCTGGAGGTAAGGTTTGCACTATTTCATCACAGTTAAGACCATACAAAATATTAGGATTTACCTTCTTTAAGGTTGACGTCTGAGATTGCGGAATGGTTTGGAATTTTGTGCCAGTCACTGTGACAGTTACTTAGGAAATCTTCTCTCTGAATAGGGGAAAATGATCAATAATGCAATGTTACATTAAATACACATGTAGCTTATTTTAATTTATTTTTACTGTGAGCCACAAACATGTGCAATATGTCTTGGAAATGGAAACAAGTAATCATTCTAATTTTAACTAATTCTAAAAGACCAATCCTTATTCATGAACTTCTTTCTGTTTGGTCTACTTCCAATGCTGCCCTTAAAGCTAGCAATGCAAAAAGTAATCTTTCATATTAGATTTGTCCTGATCTACAAAGAGATACTAGTCTCCATACACTCATAGAGATACACAGTATTTTTACATAAAAAATTTTAAAAATTTTCCAACCTCTGGCCACTGAATGATTTCCATTGATTAAAACATATCATAATAAAATTTGTTTGAAGGATTTATTGATTCGTTATATTGATTGAACTAATGATTAACTTGCTAGAACTTACCCAATACAATTATTGGTTTACATTATCAATACATATAATAGTTGTTTTCAACTAATAGGATTTATATTGTTTTTCCATTAGCTTATAGCTTGCCGTTCACAATATGCATGTAATTCTCTTCCATATTGAAGTGTTTTCACTAGGTCATGCATAGAGTACATGTTAGAACTGTGTAATTCACGGCCTTAATAGTGAAGAAGAGAATTTTTATTGCGGAATCTGTTCTCTATACTGATCTCAAGGAGACTATTAGGATCTGGCTGTAGGACACTCCGTGCACTGTTCTTTAGCTATTTGTGCTACAATTGACAGGCTTGACATAAGTTTTTAAGACAGCTGCAGCAACACTTACATTCTTGGCTGAAAAACGGCTGAGCATTAACATGTCCGTCTCTTTCATGGTACAATACTATATTTTATTTGCAAGAATTTCAGTTTTTAGAAGTGAGCAGTACATGTTTGTTCATCTTTTCTTATTAAAATAGGTTTCACATAATTAGATTTATAGATTCATTTTGTGTGTTTCTGTTATTCTTCTTTTTATCATCTTTTCATCTTATTATATCTATTATATATGTTTTAGGGTACTTCCTATCACATTATATTACTGGTATTTGCTGACTATGCTTGACATTTCCTCCTTCAGTTCAGCTCCAGCTTGTAACTGTGGCCCCCACTCAGGTTATGCATTCAGGTTATAATTAATAAAACTTTTATAGAGCTTTATCTATAGTTGTAGTTTGTACATGTTTTCAACAAAAATAAAGAATACATATTTAAGTATTAAAAAATTGTATAGGTGTTTTTGAAGTTGGACCAAATTTGAACCAATGTAGCCCTTTACAAGGTTACCCTACATATATGTGTTCCTTTATTTGAGGTCAACATGTTGTGCTGTAGGTGCGTTAAAGCATCTATGTTTAACTACATTTGCTTTTTTTTTGTTTTAGCAGGTAGATGTCTTAAAAGAAGTATAAAAAATTAGCAAATCTGACACCAAACACACTCGCTTGCTTACACTGATATCCTTGGAGTTATATGGGAAAGGCTCGTCTTCTTTCTGGGGTTTGTCCTGTTGATCCAAGCTGTGAAGAAGATCTTGCAGTCTCTCAATGTAAGTTATTGCGCTTCGTAAGATTTCGACTTTTGGGAGCCTCTGGTTTGGATTGGTAACTGTCCTCCTTTTCAGAGCCTCAAATGCTTCATTAATTTTCTTTAATCTTCTCCTTTCCCTTAAAGTAGCTGCTTTCCTTCTGTCAGTTGGAGCTGACTTCCGCTTGCATGTCTTACAAGCCCAGATCAAACATTGCCCAGGACAGTGGGGTTGTAGGCCAGGTGGGGCTAATACATGTTCCTCTCCACTGCTGTCACTTCCAGCGTCTCCTGGTATCTGATCCTGACAAGGGGACAAAGTGCCATCACTACCTGGATACAAAGGAGAGCCATCTGTCATTTCCAGTTGTTGTAGAGCTCCATTATCTCCTTCAAAATAAAAGAAATAGGAATTGGTTTCGAAAAGGTCCATCATTATGCTTTGCCCTTGATTACTGAGGCTGCCTGGTTGGAAACGTGTGCTCAAAACAGCACAGCCCTAAGGAATTTAATTAGTACAGTGACATAAGTCTCAGTCTTTATATAGCTACTGAAACTCTATCCAACTTTTATCTGTCGCAGTGCATCACCCTCCAAAACTGATTTCAAGAGTCTCCAGGGTGTAGCCCTCTCAGCTGAAACAGCTATGGATCTGAAATCCCCCTTCAAGGTTAATCAGAAAGCAGAGGAAAATGGCGACATTCATGGACTAAGAAGAGAAGCTTTCATCTACATATTTAGGAAAATATCATGCTGACATGTGTCTCATCGAAATGGGCAGATCTATATAGAGCTTCACGCCTGCACTGATACATAATCAGACCACATAGGATACTTATTGGTAGAATGAGCCTCCCCTCAAGAAATTGTCTCCTGTGGGGAGCCAAAGGCATAGATTTTATAAGCCTTTTATATTAGGTATCTTTAGTTACCTCTAGCTGCATACACATATCAATAAGCATTAGTATCATAACGTAGAGTTTCTTTGCTGGCTGTGTCCCCTGAGGAAGATTTCCTTTGTATTACGGGACAGGAAAAAAGATGAAATATCTTCAACGTGGACACTTACATCAAGAACATTTGCTCTATGTGTGACCACTGGGTCAATAAGAGGCTCCCATATGGACAAGCAGACAGCAATGAACACCTGTCAGTGGCCCTAACCCTTATTATTTCACATAATGTATCCAACTGAAATAACTGTGGGCTTCTTGGCAAATGTCATTGTGAATTATCCCTTACTCACTTAACAATGTATATTTAAAGGTTATGGAATTCCAAACTTTTTTGGATACTGTGGTAAAGACAGTAAGATACTGTGGTAAACACAGCAAGAGAACCTGTCCTGTTTTTACTGCTATCCAGACTTAAAAAAAAAGGTTCTTTAACATTTTGCTGACATGACCTGGGCAGGGATGACTGAGAAGTAAAAAGTTAGACAAACCAAGCACCTCCCCCTTTCTTCAAGCTGCCAGTCCCATCGCCATTAAGAAAAACACGTACGCACATAAACCTTCACCTTTGTGGATGAAACTGGCCACAGCATTATTAAATAATTAAATAACAAGGTGCAAAAGAAAACCAGGTCCCCCAGACAGTGTCTCCCCAGAAACAAGACATAGTACCAACCACCAGACTTAAAATACTCCTGCCCGGTGGGTACTTGCCAACCCAATTGACTCCTTCCGCTTCCCACAACCTGAACGGGTCATTGACTCCTGAAAGAGCTCAATTGATTTTTTCAACGTCTGCCTTCAACCAGCAGGTCGCCCCCCGAAATGCTGACTCTCACGGCATAAACTCCCAGACACTGCCCGGACCTACCTGCTGTGACAATGAATCTGGCCACCAGCACGGTACGACGAAAACAAAAAAAAAGAAAAAGGGGGAAAACAAAAAGGGAGGGAGGGTGGGAGTCTTCTTGCTTGATCTGAAGAGAGGCCCCTCCTCTTCCGCCGCCGGGTTTTATGTCCACTTGCTGGGATTGCCCATCATCACTTCCGGTCCATCTTCCTGGCATCCCGCCCCAGTCATGCACCCTGCGCCTCGGTGCCCTGGCTGGGGTGGGAAGGAAGTGAGGATCTGTGTTTCAGAAGCAACACAAAAATACCAATATTTGTTAGAGTGTGTCCATGTTGCAGATTTTCCTGTTTGGTAAAGCCAGCATTGGAAGAACAACCCACTAAGAACCCAAGTTAGCAGTTGGTATTTGCTTGTATTAATTTTATTGTTTATACCTAGTAAGTATTATTACACATTTATGTGAAATTTTACAATCTGCTGCATTGGCATCACAAATGTCTGTTGCATTGTCTGTGGATTTTTTGGAACCCGAATCCCTACCTTCGTGGAACACGAATCCCTGACTTTGTGAAATATGTGGTGTTTATATTTTGTTGTCTCATAGCCACAACATCATGCCTCATAATCTGGAAAGTGATTTCATTCTAAATGACCCCACATCCTGTAGCTGAAGTTGCCAATTGGCAAGTCACACAGTGCCTTGCAGATTACCTCACAACATAAAATTTACACTCTGACCATGGCCTGGTATCTGCTTTCAGAAGCATTAGAACAAAAACTGTGAAATGTATAGGAACATGCAGAATAGACATCGGGATACTGTATGTAAAGTGCAGTTTATAAACTCAGTAATATATATATCAGGGGATGTTTTGACAAGTAAATATATACATATATATTATATATATATATATATATATATATATAAATATTTTTGACTCGAGAAGATGGGAGTGTTTCAATAGCCAGTGGTTTTGATAGGATAAGGTAGTTACTATTTACAATCTTGGTTGTTGCGACAAAAGAATGTTTAAACTCTTGTACCAACAACTGTATAGAAGTTGACCCTGTAAAGATTGGTGTGTCTTGCTTTGGTAAGGCTGCTTGTCCTATTCATTCTTACTTGTCTCTGGGTGACCGGGGTAAGTACAACCATGTCTCTCCTGGGTATCAAAATATCTGAAGGTTTGCATTTCCCTAATGGAATAAAAGGATCATGCAAGGCTCCCATTTAGGTTGATGAATTGACTGTACTTATTGAACGCTATATATATTTTACAGGTATGATTATTATATTCAATATTGACCTGTATGTTTCTTTCAGCATTATGTTACGCCTTATGTACAGACATATATTATATAATGTAACATATTGTACTTAACAGACTACCTTGTTTAAATGCTCATCCTAGAGAAGTGGCCTTCTACCACGAAACATGTTGAGGCTATTTTACCTCCAATAAATTGAATAAACCTAAATGAGTACCTTGCATGAGCCTTTTTGTTCTGTCTGGGGAACCCAAACCTTCATATAGTTTTATATATATATATATATATATATATATATATATATATATATATATATAGTTTCTGGAAGTGAATTTATCCAATATAACAGGATAAGTTCTCTGTATCTAATAAATCGTTGTTACTTTTAAATAGAAAAGTGGGTATACATGTGGATGGCATTGATACTTTATGTATTGTATCAGTTGGAATGGACAAGGTCTGGTGTGTTCATATGGCTGGGTCGTAGCCATGGAAAACTGCTTCTGATTCAATGCGGTCCTACCACCAGAAATTGATCATTTTATGATTGGCACTAGATGCATAAAATGTATGAAACAAGAAAAAACTTACCTGTAAAGAGTAAATTAAGAAGATCCATCACAGCCCCTCCTCTCTACCTGTCTTGGGCCACGGTGACCCCCGAAACTCACCACAGAGATAGACAGGTAAATCTCTAATCTTGGCTCTTCAACAAACTGAATGGGACATATTTTCCCATAGAACACTATTATAAATGCTCCAACTGGATACTTGTGATATTGCACCCGGATTTAACCCCCAGAATCCTGGCAGCTATGAAATATGAAATCTCTCATAAGATTCCAGGCAGCAGCAGGTAAATACACTTTTTTGGTATTGTGAAGTGCGATGCCACCAGCATACCAGCTCAGAGTTAAGTCAAACTTTAATTTTACATATGTACTTTTTAGATTTTGAGTATATATCTACTTTATTCCAGCACAGCGTCTGATTTATTTAGAATACTTCTAGTAAGAGAGGTTTTATCTGTACAGTACAGTAAATTAAAACAATACAAACAATTCCAAAAAAGGATTACATTTTTTAATACCACTTCTCTTCAAGACATATTCTAGACACAACCACTGTACCAAGTCTCAGGGGAACCAAATTGGATCCACCACATGGCTGGGACATGGCAACCAGTTGAAACAATCACAAATTTTGTCTAAGTGACCCCTTCACATTGCCCCTGAAACTGCTGCACGGTCCCCCATAGCAGCTCAGACCCCAGAGAGCCATGTAAAGCATATGATTTAATGAAGAAGACCAAAATTCTGTCAATTTCCCAATATCCCTTATGACCCCCATACACCTTACAATCTTACCATGCAATTTGTGTACCAACCTTTCTAAACCTTCCAATCACTATGTATTGTATCAGGGAGGACCCGGCACTACATAGTTGTTGGTAGATCTAAAGGAAATTGTATCGAGTGCTTGAAAGGTGTGTGGTGGGTTTACTTAATGGCTAATCTGATTAGTTCAGCTAGAGAAGAAGACAACTTTTCTAAAATGCTAAGGAGTTTTGCCAATGAATGGAGCAATAAAGGGTTAATCAGTTAGAGTTCTATGTGAGCTAACTAGAAGTTTTACTATCACAGCAGAAATGTAATATTAAATCATTGTATTTGGTGAATATTCACCTCACAAACTGAGGCTGATGGTATTTCCAACTGTATACAACTAGTTTGTAAAAAGGTAAAAAGTTGTAAAGACTTATGATTCCTGCAGAGAAGTTGGTGTGTGTGTTGCTTTTCAGATATTTTCATGAAGTGTGGTCACAGTATGCTATTGTTTGTAACTGTAAGACAAGATCTGTTTTACAAAATATAGAAGAGTCTCATGTCGTGCTTGGATAGTGAAAAAGAGATGCATCTTTCCTACATAAACAGACATCTTCTATCCTTTATGATGAATTGTGTATTCATTGCACTTCTCTGGTTTCCACATTGCTGCTGTTTATGACGTATAGGTTTAAGTGCTGTAACCCAAGTGTCAAGAACTGTATTGACAAATGGTCACCACTGCACAAACACATTTACTATTTTGGTTGTTTTTAAAGACTCTTCCAGCCATCAAAACACAATGGCCCTATTATTCTAAATGTTATATCATGTAAGCTGTGCTTGGGGCCTCATTTATGCGGTGATCTACTATTGTGTCTACATCTAGAAACCTTAGGTAAAGAATGCATCTAATTCTACATCTGTTAACCTGTCAATTGTACTGCAACTACTTTTAATAAAAATTTTAATAATTTTTTTATTGAGATTTTCAATTATAGTAACAAAGTTAACAATTGCAACAGACGAGACAAGGAGCTCAAATAGTCGGAGACACCAAGGGGAAATAGCCAGAGAACTACAGTTACATGTGTCAAGTCCATTCTTATAAGGCAGAACAATGTGAGATAAATTCATCCACTCATCCACTCACTCGCTCTGGAACCGCTGGGAACCCCCATATCTAGAGAATCACATTTCAGTTGTTTCTTAATTGCTGAGGTTTAGAACGTGAGGTACATTGGCTTCTTAAGCCCCCCATAGACAGGCCGATTCCCGGCCATAGTTGCAGCCGACCAACCGGCGTGCTCGCTCCCGCCGAGCACATAAAGGTCGGTCGGCCGCAACTATAGGGAGCCCACCGGTAATACCAGTAAAACACCTACACACCCCCCTAGATTAGAGATTTTCTTTTTAAGTTTGACTTGCTGCATTTTTTAGTGAACTGCAAAGCCCCTGAAGATGGTATCCTCACCAAAATTGCTGGAAATATAAGGCCGGCCATAGATGTGGCTATTCCTGGCAGTAGTTGCAGGCAATCGACTGGCATGCATGCTCACACCAAACGCATGGTGGTGGGTCGCCCACAGTTGTGATGGCGATCTATCCTGTGGATACTTTTTGTGGCCAATCCTGTTGTAGTCAGTAAATTTGAAGAGGGAGTCTCCTTCCCCTCCAAGGTAATTGGCTACAATCTGACGGAAATCCCTGTGTGAGTGGAGCACACAGGATTCCTGTCAGTTCTGTAGACGTCACCATGAGTCTGCTACAAGCTGGCCCTAAATCGAGACGTCTATGGACGGCTTAAGAAAGAATGTCAAAACTTGAACAAAACTGTTTGGGGATGTTCCCTGAACCCTTCTCTACATCGCCAGCAAATTTGATGATGATAGCATGTTTTAGGGCTTTGCAATTTACTCCAAAATAAACTAGTAAAAATATTGCAACCGTCTCTACCCTAGATCTCATCACTCAACAAGGTGAACAAAATGCTGTAGCAGTTTTTTTAACTCGATTTTTTAACACGATTTCACTATCATTCCTTGCTTGTGTCTCCTCTGGGAGATAATACTGATCTAGTCTTTGCCCAGAATTTAGATGATCCCTTGTTATGTCTTCCATCTTCTATAGGATATTTGAAGGACTACTCCACAGTAAATTCATTATTAGAGTGACCACTTTACACAGGCTGATGATGTGGACACAAGAACAATAACTTTTTAGCTTTTACTGGTATAGATAACTTCCTTTACCTAAAACTTAAGAATTAAACTGGCCATACATGGGTTGACCCCTATTGGTTTATTAGTTGGGCCACCATGTTGGGATTGATCATACAAATAGATGCGAACCACCTTTGGCAATCGATCCCTGGTTGATACTTTGAAAGGGGACTCTCTTGGATAGGGAAAGTAATTGTAATCAAACAGGCATTTACCAATATGTTGGATCCCTGTTCGACTAACATTTTCTTGGACCAGTATAACAACTGAATCTCCTCTGTAACTGCCTTGTTTTTCAGTAGGAGCCCAAACAACTTACAACAAAACACAGCAGGACCAAAATTCCAGTATATCCTTGATGTTGATATGATAATTCTTGACGTGGTGATGACAAGCCGTGAGAGCTTGTTCATGGAATAATCTAATCTGTAAAGAGTGATTGGTGCAGCATAGTAAACATATAATCTACCCAATGAGACTTGAGGTGTACAAAATGTGCCATGTAATCCTTTCAGAAAATATTTGGATTGACATATTGATCACCTGGTTTATCTTCTTTATTGTAATAAGTAACGCTGCTAAAGTGCAATCATTTGCAGAACTTCAAATAACAGTGCAGTACCAATACAAATTTAGCTTGGGTTTTTTTTTGCCACTCAAGGCCCTTTCATGTGCTGTCATTTTGGCTGGCAATGGACGCGCTGGATTCAACCAAAATTACCCTCAAAGTGGGACTTTTAGTTGGCAGACTCAACCCAGGAAAAACATGTACAAATAATAAAGCATAAAATACAAACACAATTTAACCTTCTGAGCGTCTAGCCCGAGTTAACTTAGGCTGAGTTTCATGCATCATGAAACTCAGCCCCAGTTAACTAGAGCTACGCTCTAGGTCTCGCCGGCTTTCTGCGGCAGTCAGGAGCATCGGCATGTATGGCAGTCGGCACGAAGGGGGCGGGGGTAGGCGGCGCCATAGACCTCCGTCCAACTGGAGGGGCGTCGCTTTCTTACAGCATAAGTCCGGCGTCTCCAGTGACGCTGGACTTATGTTTACATCCTCCAGCTGAGCAGGAAATCGCGGTGGAGCATATTGTGCTCCGCCGCGATTGCCCGTGGCACGGTTATGAAAAAACAGTGCCAAGGGCGAAACGCTCAGGAGGTTAATAACACTTAAAAATTACAGCGAGCTTGATTTCCCAGTTGAAGTTATAGAGTTAGATGCATTCTTTTATAAATTTACTGTCCACATGTTTCGCCCTGTTCACTGGGCTTCCTCAGGACAATGATAGTGCATCATAATTAAGTTGATTTTCACCAGATCTTCCTATTGTTGCACCCAGCAATGAGACACTATGTGTGAAAAGACCAATTCAGGTACCATGTTTAGATTGGCTGATGGCTCTTCAGCCCAGGGATCCCAGCCTTCAACTTCAGATTTGTGATGCCTATGAGTATTAACTGTACATTAAGTGGGGTATCTACAAGTAAGAGAAATCATTCCTAGGATTGCATTTGGTATGAGGTTAGTCCCTTAAGTGGTTCAGAAATATATATCGTTTTAACATAGCGTTTTAACACTAACGTGTCCATTAACCACGTCCATTACTGGTTAAAACCCAGCTGTTTGCACTGCACTGCACTGCATCTCCCGTACAAGTGTATGACAAATAGTGATGGACCGAACTGTTCGCCGGCGAACTATTCGCGGCGAACATCGCATGTT
>CM070034.1:50404763-50417217 GCA_036250615.1 Ptychadena robeensis | reverse complement strand
CATCACCACCAGTGTCCTCCAAACTGACCATCACCACCAGTGTCTTCCAAACTGACCATCTCCCCCCATGTTGTTTAGTGCTCTCCAGCTCAAATCCCATTGACTATCATTGTAGAATTTCTTGGTGCGGATTTAGTGTGTGAAAAAAAAATTTCTTGGGAGTTTTGCCATAGATTCCCTTCTGTCATGTCATTGACCAGGTGTTAGACCCCTTGAAACAACTTTCCCAACAATATTGTGGCCAGAAAGAACTTTTGCGCTAATTCCGGGTTCGCGCCATCACTAAGGACAAATGCTTCCTGCTAAAAAACGCATGTAGCAGGGCAGGGCTGTTTTAATGCAAACACAGGGACAGTGTAATCGCTAGCTGCAGCGCAGTTATTGTGAAAGGGCGCTCAATATACTCCAAGACCATTTTGTGTGGAAAAAAAGTTGCAAAAGTCATCAGTATAAATTGGTGATATTAGACAAAGTTGTTTCCCAAACAGGATCGAAAATCTTTCATATTTGGTGCTTGGTAACGGAAGATATTATTATATTATTATATGTGAAGCTTTTTAGAAGGGAAAAAATTAGTGTAGCTTTTTCATAATATCATCTATGGAAGATCAAACATGTTTTTAAATAGAAGGCTTTTGAATGTTTTAAACAGTTGTACACTAGTATGATTGTTTGCAATGGTTGAATTTTCATTAGGGCAGACAATAGTTGTTTAGTCTTTTGGCCATTCTTAGTCCTATCACAGGCAAACTTTGACGTTTTGTTCCCATTATAAACTTGCCCAGGCATGTTCAGGGCTAGAACCCATATGTTCATGTCATTTAATCAACCTGTGGCGAAAGGCCCCCATACACTAGATTTTTCATTCACTTAATTAACCGAATTAACTTAATTCAATCAATTGATTGATTGTAAATCAATGCTGATTGATTGAAAATCTATAGCAGCCCACATGGTTAGATCGACCTAAAACAATTAAAATTGGGAAAAAGTTTTGATCAAAAGTGATGGGACATGCTGGAAAACAATACATAACAATCAATTACTGATTTCAATTACCCCTAAAAATTTATCTTTTTAAGTCGATTAAATGGAAAATCTACACGCGTATGGGGGCCTTAAGATGTGTGGCAACGACATGTATATATGAGTTTGCTTTAGAATTGCATTAATTGGGGTACAAATCAGGAAAACAATAAAGGAGTAAGATAAACTGAACTAGTTCAATGTAACTTTTACAATCTCATGCAATACATAGTGCTATCTTCTATAGAAAGTACAGACGATATTACACCCTTAATAAGTTGTAACAACTCTGACCTAGGCCAAACGTAAGATGCAGAGGCATATTAGTACATTTAATGTATGTTTGTCTACATAAGACAAAGCACATTTCTTATATGTAGAGCATTTGGATGCTACTTGGAGGATGTGGTGTTCATTATTTTGTGTTCTGAAGCCCCCCAGACATACATAGATCTTGATTTCTGTGGCCAATTGACCACTGTGCACATTTGCTGCTGTGCAGATCGCAGCTGCCCACCTGGAGTGACTTGGCCAAAATCGCGATTGGCCAGATAACTGACATGTCCGTTTTTCTTTAGCTGGTCGCATTACTTTGGATGGGAACCAGGGTTCACAAAGGGTACTCTAATTCTCTGAATACAAACATTGTGCAGGGATTGCTGCATGTATGGGTAGCTTTAGTGTGGAGACATATAAAGGAAGTCAATTAGGATTAGTGTATCTTTAGCAGATGAAACTAAATGTGTAAGCATGCCTGAAGGCTCATCCCAGCTGTCCTATCCTAGGAAGCAAGGGACTATCAGCTCCACACATTTGCTACTTTAACTACAGTAAATTATGGTGGTTTGAGCATACTGTATATCAACATATTTTAAATATGGTCATGAATCAGAACTTTAGATTTGTGTTGGGTTTCTGTATGTATTCAGATATGTTCCTTCTTGTACATTATTCCTTCATGTTCTGTGATTGACTGTTCTTTGAATTGTGTTTGAGAGGGCCTGCAATGGATCTACCTTGATGTCTGCATTGTGAAATAAAGGCCCCCCTACATGTAGCGAGCCACAGCCGATTTTTCAACCAACCAATGTTCGACCAATGCGTGACATGTCCATAATATCTGTCTGGTGCCAATAGTTTAAATGGGGACCGGCGGCTCCGTCCAAACTAACGTCCGGCACACAAAGGGTGCCTGCCGATACTCTGACCAATGGGGCCACTTCTTCATGCCCTTGCAGTGTGAGCTTTTCACTCCAAATCTCACGATACATGGCCCTCATTCTTTCCTTGACTCCCCAAAACATGTTTCCACTCCTATGCTTCACAGAAGGTATGTGAACATGACAGGTTGAGTTTTCTACTTTGGTTTCATCTGATTTCTTCTTTTCTAGATCATCCAAATGCTCTCTAGCAAACTTCAGACAGGCCGGGACATGTACTAGCTTAACCTTCTGAGCGTCTAGCCCGAGTTAACTCGGGCTGGGTTTCATGCATCATGAAACTCAGCCCCAGTTAACTAGAGCCGCGCTCTAGGTCTCGCCGGCTTTCTGCGGCGGTCATACATGCCGATGCTTCCGGGTCCGCCCCCGATCGCGTCACCGGTGACGCGAAGAGGGCGGGGGTAGGCGGCGCCATAGACCTCCGTCAAACTGGAGGGGCGTCGCTTTGTTACAGCAGAAGTCTGGCGTCTCCAGTGACGCCGGACTTTTGTTTACATCCTCCAGCTGAGCAGGAAATCGCGGCGGAGCATATTGTGCTCCGCCGCGGTTGCCCATGGCATGGTTATGAAAAAACCGTGCCAAGGGCGAAACGCTCAGGAGGTTAAGCAGGGGGACATGTCTGGCACTGCAGAATTTGAGTACCTGGCAGTGTAGTGTGTTACTGATGGTAGCCTTTGTTACTTTGGTCCCAGCTCTCTACAGGTCATTTACTAGGTCCTCTGTGTCGTTCTGGGAATTTTGCTCACAATGATCATTGTGATCATTTGACCCCACGGGGTGAGATCTTGCATGGAGCCCCAGATCGAGGGAGGTTATCAGTGGTCTTATATGTCTTCCATTTTCTAATTATTGCTCCCACAGTTGATTTCTTCACAGCAACAGTGTGTAACAAAGTATTGAAATCAACTTTTGATATTGACCAAATACTTATTTTCCACCATATCTTGCAAACAAATCACGAATGTGATTTCCTGGATTCTTTCCCCCCCATTCTGTCTCTCATAGTTGAGGCGACCTATGATGAAAATTACACAACTCTCTCATCTTTAAAGGTGGGAGAACTTGCGCAATTGGTGGCTGACTAAATACTTTTTTGTCCCACTGTATTTTCTATATTAACTTCAAAAATTTTCAAAACCTGATTCCTGCACAAAAACCATTATTGAGAAGGCTTTGTATTTTTGCACATTTATTACAGTAAGCCTGCTCATATTCACATATAAAAAAATCAACACGTGGAGAGTTTCTATTTAACAAGGCAACAAAGGTATAAATGAAAGGAAATTGAGAATATCATAAGTCTGATGCTGGTGGCCATTCACATGCTCATTATAAGATCTGAAACTACCAGTAATTGATACAGCTGACACAAAATGGGCTTGGTGTAGGTGCATTTAGCATATTAAACATTAGACTTTTTATGTTATTAGAATAGTAATTTTTTTGTGAATTGTAAAATGTTTCATTGAAAAAAAGTTAGCACACAAACATTTTAAAATGATATGCAAAATGATTTCACTGGTTAATGAACAGTTTTGCTAGCTCTACTGAAAGGGGAAAAAAATTCTGTCATCAGGAACCAGTAAAATGAGAAACCTGTCTTAAAATTGTCCTTTTCTACCAATCACTTTATCGCAGACTGAGACATGCGTGACATCTTGAAGGATTTAGTTAAGAACAGCAGAAAGTTATTTTGTTTTTCTACAGACAATTGCCTTATTAATTTGGTGTCTAGAGTTTTTTCCAGTGCTAAGTTATGAATTATCTTGGAATTGACACCAACTGTCCACACTGACACTTGTTCATTATATTCTTCTCAATGGAACAAATTCTCTTTCTTTCAGCTGTTCTGGCAATTTACTGTAGTAAGAAGTCTCCTTGTAGGGCTCTTTGTTGAACACGCTTCTAGGGTTTAGAAACCATGGCATACGGGTGCCTGAACTATTTCACAGATCCATTGTACAGTTTGCCACTTGTTCTGCTGCACACTTACACAAAGGGAAACTATGTTTTAGCCCCTCTTAAAAGCCAGAGAACTCTAATCAATTGGTTCTGTAGATTAAGCAATAAAGTCATGCTGATGGTAGACCATGCCAGGCGTACTTCTGAAACTTGCACATGCAACCTTCCTGATCCCTATATTAAAATTATTTAGAACAGCATGTCATTTATTAATGGAATTAAACATATAATTCATGTTCTGCATATGTTGTGGATAAAATTCTGTAACTGTATTTTTTAGGAATATGTGTTTATTGTCACAAAAATTTAGAAAAAAATTCAAAATGTCCCCAATAAACTGCATGTCCCTCTTAAGGATTAGGGGACAGAAAGAACACATAAAGAAGCTTACACTCAAACTTTATGCAATTTTCATTTGAATGTTTTTGTGTTTTCACTCTCTTAAAAAAAATTACTATTACTATTGATTTTGGTGGTTACCATATTTAATAATATTGTTAAAACTGAAGCTTGGTTAAAAATATGTTTTTGACCCTTCAAAGAGGTCCTGCACCCACTGCAAGGGTTAAATGCTTATTTATGACTAGAGGGTGTAGGGTCTAGGGCAGGGGTGGGCAAACGTTTGACTGGTGGGCACCTCTTGGTTTTTAAATTTGACAGAGGGGCTGGACAAAGAACCTGTAAGGGGTGCCCAGTCCAATGTCCTCCCAGCCTGGGTGGGAAATTTAAACATTGACAAATAGATACATTTAATAATCATGCTGCTAAGGAGTTTAAATCAGTAATATATAAAATCATCCTACTATTATTTCCACTTATTGCAGGGGACAACCAGAGGAAGGCCAGGGTGCCACCTGTAGCTTACCCATGACTGGTCTAGGGGGTTACATACATGAGCCTGCATTAAGTCAGTTGGTCCTTTAGTTACAGATTTGTCCTTAATGTTTTGTTTGGCTGCTTTGAGATACAGGTTGAACTTATGGCTCTGCATTGTAGAAGAAGGATGACTTATGACTCTGCATTGAAGACAGAGGATGCAGGGACTTGCCAGATCACAGGGACTGACATCTTCCCCCTTTTTGCCTCTGATAAGTGTTTTTGGTCTTCCCATTTCATTTTTACATGATGAAAACTGTAGCAGGAGGAGCAGGTAGAATACTGGGTTAGCATTTTAGGATCCATGTTAATGGAGTTATATTGCAGGCCTTGATAGATGCACATCACATGACTCAATTAAGCCCAATATATCAACCATTACCTGCATTTAGAGCTTTAGATCAACAGATCTTTAAAACTAGAGAGAAGTGCGATGATTTGAATATAGAAACATTAGGGGGTGGCAATACATGAGAAGGATACCTCAGTTTAGGATATCATTACTGCTCTTTGAGTGATGATAGGGGCATTATGGCTTAACAAATTTAAATTTCCTCTTTAAATACATATGCACCTGCAACATTCTTCAATAGGTAAATCAGGATACATTCTGTACTCATTGCATTATTATTTTGCATCCCCACTCCTTGGGTTTATCTACCCCTTCATCAGTTCTCATTCTTCACCATTGCATCTTTAGCATTTTTTCCTCACCACCACTCCATTAGCAGCTCCCTAACCCTTTACCCATTATCTTGCACCTGTCCACCTTTTGCTTTAATATCTTAACCCTTCAGCATCAACTCCCATGTCTCCTCCCCTCCTTCCTCCCCTCACCAAAGCTTTACCATTAGCTCTCATTTTCCCCATCCATAACATTAGCTCCCAACCTTTACCCTCTCTACCATGACTCACTATTACCTATACCATACCAACATCAGTTAATAGGTTTCCCCATTTCCTCAGTGTACTATACGAAGAAGCAAAAGATAAGTGTTAGGATTAAAGAACATAACCTTTTTACAAATGTACAAATCAGGGGAGCTGGCATTCTGTAGTTACAATATCCTCGGACTGCTTCAGGAGATGGCCAAACTCTGGCAGCACCAACACATATATTTTTTTAAGATCACAACTGAGCAAAAATATGAAGCTTTCACCTACAAACAATGTACACTATTCACCCTCATGCTGCTCCTATAAGGTCTAAGAACCTTCTAAAGCTGTCAAGACTCATCTGACAACCCTTCTTTGAATTGTAATAGCTTTCAAATGCAGCTGCAATACATTCACGCAAGCTGTTCTGCAAATTCTTCCTACTTGTGACATGTTGTGCCAGCATAACTTATGCAGCTGGATCATTTATCGCCTCAGCATTTTCCTATGAAGGTTTTGCATACAATAGGAACTACTCATACGCTCATCTTCCAATTGTAACAGCTGCCGCCTGTTGCAAATGGTATTTTTTGACCAGACTGGATCGTGGCACTGTTATGACTTCTAAAACTGATCAGGATGTATTTAGGAATGTGGCAAACTGGAAAGCTAAAAAAAGGTGTGGCTGGCAACTCTAATAATGTTTCTTCTCTTTTGTTGAGCAGTGAAGGCAACACCAAAGTGGCCCTGCTACAAACTGATTACACAGATATCCCCCTACAGAGGTTCAGGAGAAAACTTAGTTTGCAAAGCAATTGCAATCATCATAAGTTTATCCTACCTGCTGTAGGAAATATACTGGGGTGTAGGATGAAGTGCTATTGTTTATAGCTGAAGTTATAAAGAGTTAAGATGCAAAATCAGGACCATTTCTCCTACTATTCAAAAATTATGTGTGCATAGGGCCCTGGGGAACACCCCCCCCCCAGCACCCCCCCTTGTGTGCACCCTCCCCGTGAAGTTCTGAACAGCTCAAGCTGCAGACGAAGGGTGGGGGTGGGTAGGGGAGTGTGTATGGTGGAGGGGGAAGGAGAAGAAGAAGAGGAAGGAGGAGCGGCATGTATGGACATGTTCCTTTGTTCCTATTCTTCTTCTCCAATAGCACCCCCACCTACCCCAGTCCACAGCACCACCAATAGAACCCCATCTAGTCAACAGGGTGCCCTAGGCAAGAACTTGCCTGAGGCCCCTGAAAAACTAGAAAAGGCACTGCGCAAAATACTTGACAATTATGTGTGTCCATGGTTTTATACTTGTGCATTTTTATTTATACAGATAAACATAAAACATTCAGATGTTGAGAACTGTGATTGCAACCCAATAAACTTTGAAAAAGAAAAACATTTATGTCTTGCAACCATTAGGTGGGGACCTAAACACAAAAGTTATGTTGTGATGAATGACATTGAGATTAATAATAGCTTGAAATGCAGCACCCTATAAAATGAATGTGCTTTTTGATGTATACTGTACGTGTACCCAGACACTCATGTTCAGACATTCAAGTTAGATAATGGCCCTGATGTCACTGCTGCCAATGCTAGAGGTTCTGGTTTAAGAAAACAGAAGCTCTGTCTTTACCAAATGTCCATCTCTGTCATGACATACTCATCCTTACCCCTCAACTACCTGATAAAATCTTGGTATCTCTGTAAGTATGTGGTAAATGACGTACAGCACTGCCAGTGCAAATAATGAGTTATTACTGCAATGTTTGTATTCGTGTTGACCCATGTTAGTGTACAGAAGGTACCATGCATACATTTTGAGGCCAGCCAAAGCAGATGGTGTTTTACGAACCTTCTTTGGTGCTTGCCATAAGTAATAAAACAACCACATGACAGTGAGGGATCAGGTGAATCAAGGTATTCGATTTTATTGTCACTGGTTACTATTAAGAGGTCAGTAGTATCTATAGCAAATAGGTGAATAATATAAGATGGCATCACACCCCTAGAGATTCACTTTAGATGAAAAGCCTCTATAAAACAGTAGGAAACATTCTTTAGTGAGAAGTATACTGAAGAACCAAGTGGTCTCCAACTGTTCAGTTTTTAAATGGCGTGTTACCTCACATGGTGTGTAACCTGAGTTTAATGGTGCTCAACAGTGTCCCCGTATGTAATGGGGACGCATCAGGCCACCCAGATACACAACAGGTCAGTTTCACATTCCAAGGCAGTTGATCAATGTTGGTAGAGAGCAAGGAATTCATTTATCAGAAATCTGAGACATGTGAAAAACAAAAGGCCATACACATAAATACTGTCTTTTAAGCAGCATTGTATAGGATTAACTTCATTGTTTATTTCAGGTATAAATATTCATAATAATAAAACTAAAGTTTTTAAATATCAAAAAATATTTTTGGTGATGGAAGGGATGGGGAACAGTTGTCCTTTATGGGGGGAAAAGATATTAATATGATACCAACCGAAATTCTTAGCTTTTTAGAGACCTTTCATATTAGTTGCTTTGCGCTGTTCATGACCGAGGGAGTGCTGAGAAACCCCCTCCCCATACCCCATCCAATAAGACAAACATTAATTTTTCGAAAGTGGTTTTATTGAATAAAATGTTAAGCTAGCCATACACGGCACGGATTCCCTGGCTGATCGATTCAGCACCCGATGGATTCCGGCGATTCCACCGGCATCCACAGGTGAGAACGATTAGCCAATTAGGGAATCCGATCGTGGCAGCCCACCTTGTACGGCCGGATCCGGGAGGGATCCGTGTCCGATGGCTCGCCTCCCGGACCGCAACGCCCCCTGATCACAGCAGAATCGGACCGAAAAGACCAACAGGTTGGTTCTTCCTCGGATCCGATACTGTGCCCCTGATCCATCGGATGCGATCAGACGGGCAAGATGGGCTGCAGGGGATTCCGGCACCATGGATCCGCATGCACGCGCCCGGAATCCATCGCGCCAGAATCCGGCACGAATCCGTGCCGTGTATGGCAGCCTTTAACATAAATTAACGGCCACAGCCTTAAATAAACTTAGCCTTATTTAGGCATAAATAAAATAAATTAGGCATATCACACCATTAATGAGAGCCAAGCAGTGCCACCAAATCAAATATATCCCTAACCAAACCAACTGTACCAGCCACCAGCCCTTTTAAAACTGGCACAGTGGGTACGTGTTTTCACTGTAAAATTCAACCAGGTGAGGCCTCCAGACCCCCCTTCTTAAACTGGTGTCTGTGATTGCCCTTAACACCTGGCACATCCCCAGACCTTTTACCATGCCAAATATTTTTTAACCCCGCGGCACTGCCGAGCTCCCGCCATGCTGTGACTTTATACTCACTACAAAAGAAAAAACATCAAACACAGTTACTGTTCCAATTCCGTTCCCAGACTTAACCTTAGGGAGGGAGGGTGGGTGACTGGCGCTGAATCCAAAGAGGGCTACTTCCTTCCGGTACGAGCCTAATAAAGGCTCGTCCGGCCCCGCCCCTTCTCGCTGCTATTGGCCCAAACCTCCTGCCCATCTGTAACCCTGGGGAGGGGCCAGCCCCGTCGGTCAGGCTGCGCTCCCCTAGCCCCGCCCGGTCCGCTCCGTACATGACAATGCCTGTGTCAGCATTAATGCTAACACTCATGTTGCTCGTAAACTGCAATGTACTGCGTTATACCTCCCATAGTGATGTATGGGAGATGCTTTCGCTTCAGCAATCCTTTTTTAAAAGCACTGAATTTTCTGTGAATGTATAATGCAGCACATGGAATTTGTTATGGATGTGAAATATGGAAAGCTGTGCACCATGTGGTAATGCTAGTACGCTTTTGTGCCGTAACAGCAATGCAACACAGCAACTGTATAGGGTCCCTTACTCTATTAAAAGGAAATAAGGAAATAACACTGCAACTCTATATTCTTGTCCAAAGTGCCCACACAGGAAATAATGTGAACTCTCTCAAAGATGTACACAGTAACCACACAGTTTTTTTATTTATAGTGTAATCTGTGCATCATTTGTAGGTCCATTTTCACTTTCCTTCCACAATTAGGGTATGTCTCCATTGGACATCATAAACATGTCAGAATGAAGTGTCCATAGTGGCGAATGGGCATCTCGGGTTTGTTTTGCCCATGCTCGGGTGTGTTAACTGCGGAGTTATTGTAATGCGACAATAAACCACTCGATAAAAAATGCAACACGTTCAAGTGTAAAGGTACAACAAGTTTACTATGCAAACCTGTGTACCATGTGGGAACGCTAGCGTTAGTGTGAAAGGGCCTAGTGTGAAAGCGCCCTTACTTTATTGTAGGGTTCAGGAATCAACCAATGACAGGCGCCAACTGGAAACAAACACAACTTAATAACTGGTGACCCAGCAGGAGAGCGGCAGAAACTTTCAGGCAAAACAGGTATAAAAATTTAACAATAAAGGGTGACCCCAATAGTCTGGGTAGTCAAACCGTTCAGTCCGCTGCACCCACGTGGGGCCAGGGGAAGTAAGGCTAAAAATGACTGGTACTTGTGTCACAGGGAGACCTCCACAGCCTGGCGGGGACATGCTGATGCAGGATTCTCCAGCCTTCGTCAACTCCCAGCCACCCCACCAGAACCTTGGCAAGGGAAAAAAACTGGACTCAGCAGAGTTTACATGTAACTGGGGCTTTCAGCAACAGTGCATGCTATTTTGCTCACTGGCTCCCCCGCGTTGAAGGCAGGTATAAAGTCTTGGGGTGAGTAGCGTGTCCAGTTACCTCCACTCTATTAGACTCCTTCCTGCTGAGCTGAAACAGGTGGGCGGAGGCGGGCCCTCCCCCTCCCCTTACAAACCCCGGAACCCAGGAGGATCATGGTCCGGGGAATTAAAGGGGATATTACCCTGCAATGTATGTAACACTCCACTATTAAAAGAAAAACCCGTATACTACATTGTTTATTGAAGAGTAGCTACTGATACTGGATTTTGTTTGATATCTCTGTTTAAAGCGGAACACAGATACTGGTCATCTGGATTGAAAGTATTGGTTTTGTATCAATTACATTGTGTGGTAGTAGAATCTATTTGATTATGTGGATAAAATTTAAAATCATTCAGCCCATCAAATTTGGTGCATTCTTTGATACCTTTACCGTTGCTGCCATTTCCCACTAATTGAGGAAGAAGAAATGAGTTCTCTAAAATCATAAAATAACAAGTTCACCTAAGGCTGCCCATTGTCTGATTCAGAATACGATATTTCCTTTGAATCCAACTTAAAGCCAACTTCTCCATGACAAACTGCTTTTTTGTATTCATATAATGTATGAACTCCCAGAAACTACAAAATTGAATCCAAACGTGAAACAAAGGCCTAGGCAAGGTTACTAACATTTTTTAATTAAATTGCCTGACAAGCATCTAATCTGTGCAGTCTGGGATTGTCAAGATGAATCACTATGCAGGACAAAAACACGTTTAACCTTCATTTGTTGGCTAACTTTTACTTTTGTATGTTCCCTCAAATGAATAGTTAATTATCTGGTGATAATTCACATTATGATTCTCACAAAGCACATCAAAGCATACATTTGTATGAGAAAACCTTCAGACCTTTGTAAAGCATACGATCCTTGACAGTTGCAAAATGATGTGTGTAAAAGGGACATTCATTTTGTTAGGCTTATTCAGGAGAAAAGGCTAGTCGATAAAATATGCGTTATCATTTAGTGTTTAAATGGATTCCACGTTTTAGGTGTCAGATGAAAGTGCGGCGATATCATGTGCGACCAGGTACAGAACATTTTCTGTTTGCAATCCATAATTCACTACAGGTTTCCAAAGATATGCATTGTCAGATGCGTAGGCATTAATAACCGAATGTCAGTCACACTTCATGGTAAGGAGAGGTGTTGTAGAAGTGTGGCAAGTGACTACAGACTTGTCTTGTGAAGTGTTAATGTGGCATTAAATTCTATTCATCATCAATCACATTATTCATGTACTTACAATGTATAACCACCTGATTCCATGTAAACTGTCAGATATGTTTGTACTTTACTGTTAATTTGGTTTAACAGAAATTAAACTACTTGAAACTGATTTTTGGAGAAATATTTAAATGAACATTCACTATCAGGTATGTATATTTTAAAAAGCATAGAATGTATGGCTATGAAGAATTGTTATTTTTTACAAAGGGATTACCACTAAGCCCCAGTAGGTAAATGGCCAACATCCCAAAAACAATATAGCAAAAAGGGGGGTTGATGGATGGAGAGACCAGAGGTCCCAGTCTCCCCAAACATCAGGATTTTTCCTTACCTGAGTAAGGACAAGGGGACTTTCTCAAGGCCATCCTACTTTAAGTGTATTACCTCATGTGGGGATTTCGCGAACATATGGCGAGTTCGACCCTCCCCCTATCTTTTTACATTAGTTAAACTTTGACCCTGTTAGTCACAGTCAGCAGACATAATCCAGCCAA
>CM070034.1:50314925-50373204 GCA_036250615.1 Ptychadena robeensis | reverse complement strand
CATGCAAAAGAATAAGAAATCAGGAAGGGGGCAAATAGTTTTGCACACCACTGTATGTGGGTTGGGAAAAGCATGGAGGTCTATGGCGCCCCTTCGACATCACTGATGACACAGAAGACACTGGGCCAGAAGCAATCAGCGAGCCTGCATTGATGCAGAATGAGTGCAAGCTAGCAAAACAACAGCGTGTGTGCCCGATCCCAGTAAGGGCGCAGTTTGTTTTACGAACAAACTGCGCATGTACTGGCTTTGGGGCATAACACCAGGGAGGTTTAACAAAAAAATTAGGGGAGGAAATGTACACAATACAATATGCATTCAAATATTCTTGTTCCCTTTGCTTTGTTTTTCAGATATTCTGCATTTAATTCCATGTTTGAGAATTATTTTAAGATAAAATACTTAAAATACAGAATACAAAGAGAGTTTAAAAAAAAGTTTTTATGAACCCATAATGAACGTATGAACGTATGATACTTGTAGTCCAGCCCCAGTAATTTATTCTATAACACAACGTAGCTCAGTGTAATATTACCCTCTAAACAATCACTCTGGTAATTGGGTATTGATTATCAAGGCCACAATTTTTCCTGGTCTCACATGCTTAAAATGGACATGAAATGTGACACATGAAATGACTTGAGGCCTAGCGATGTTGTGACAACTGTTAGGGACATACCGAAAATTCTTCTTGAAACTTTACGTTGTTATTGGCACATAGCTCTTCAACATGCTGCAGGAACGCTTTCTTACCAACAGGCCTAGGCAGAAAGAACAAGATAAAATTACACCCTGTACTGGTTTCACAATAACTCTAAGCATGTAATAATCGTATATTCGATTTCCTTACATATAACTAACTTAAGTACATCTTTTCTATACAGTTCAGGGCTTACATGTTCAGAGTTGGCTATAATAACATGAGTTTTCAGCCTGTATAAATATCTAACAATGACTTCTCATGCTAAAACATACACATGCAAGTTTCACCCTAGAGAGAGACAAAGCATTTCTCCAGTTACCATGCAATTAGTCATGCTTTTATGATTTATATGCAGGTTGTCCTTGTAAACGCAGGAAACGGCACCATACATTAACACTCATCACACTATTAAATCCACAGGCTCAGGATAGAAGTAAATAAAACGACTTTGTTCAACTTACTTTAGTGATTTCCTATAACTAAGTAACCTGCAACAGAGATTACATTCAAATATGTAGTAACAGTATAGTTCAGCATTAAAACGTATTGATATTTGTAAAATTGACTGCATAGCATTTTGAACATGCTTAAATATTGCAGTGATAAGAGACACAATGAGACAAAAAGATGAAATTACATTAGAAAATATCTACTTATTTCTCAAGTCTAATTTATTTATAAAAAAAAAAACTCTTAATAGAAATGTCGTTTTTTTCGCTCTCTGATATATATCTATCGTTCTATGATTCTGCAAGGATAAAAAGAAATTTTGAGAAAAGATCAAATTGGATTGATTAAGCCAATAACCAAAGAAGCAAAAAATAACATTAAAAAAGCTGTCAACTCCCACAACAAAATCATTATTTGTGACACTGTTGTGTATAGTTGTGTATATATTCTGCTCTTTTTGAGTAGCAGAATGGTATATAGTGTATTATAAGAGTATAGACAGTTTTCTTAACCCCCTGGGCATTATGCACAAACCCAGCGCTGGGATCAGGCAAACACGCCTGTGATGTGTGAGCCTGCAGCGATTCTGCACCGCATCTTCGGCATAGCTGCTAACTTTTGAAAAAGAAAACCCAGGGTAAATACAGGAAGTAACGTAACCGACATTACTTCAATTACCCGGATCATAGTTTTTCCGCATTCCAAATTCCGGAAGTGACGTCACTGATGTATCAGGCTTAGTTCTCTGCGTTACTCTCCCTGCTAATGTCCCACCCTGCTTGTGCTGATACAGGACAGGGACAGGACATTAGCAGGCAGAGTAACATAGACCTCCATGTCAATGGAGGCCTGTTGCTTTTCCCGGCCCACACTGCCGGCGGAAATATGGCGCAAAAACGCAATCACGGCAGGGAGGTTAACTAAATTAAGTAAAATTTCAACTTAGCTTTGTGGAATTATGAAACTTTAATCATCTGATCACGTGCAAGCAATATATTCTAAACAAGTTTTATGGGGTAGCCTTTGCAAAGGAACACATATCCCCATAAGAACACTACGCTTTAGTAAATCTAACTAATGTATCTCTATTCATTAACCTCCCTAGCGGTTTGCCTGAACTCAGTTCGGGCGCAGTTTGATCGCTGATCAAACTGTGCCCATGCCGGGATCGGGCAAAACCGCCGTCTCTCTGCGTGCCGGTGGCTCTGTAGAAGAGCCGCCGACACACGGAGCCCTTCCGGCGTCATCTGTGACGCAGAAGGGGGCGGGGGGGCGGTGCCATAGACCTCCATGTTAATGGAGGGGACGCCGCTCTCCTCTCCACACGCCGCCGCCATCTATTTGACGTCGGAGGTGTGTAGAGGGCTGGGCGGAGAGCCAGCAAGCATGGCGAAGTACAGTGTACTCCGCCACGATTGCGGGTAAAACAAGCTTTTCATGCCATAAAAAATGGCGCGAAAAGCTCAAACCGCCCAGAGGGTTAATGAATGTTAACGTTGTAAACTGACTTCTAAATAATATTTTAGGACTTCTAGAAATACATACATATATCCTCAGATATTGCCTTTGTTGAGCAGTACAGTAAAATCACAGTATTCTGTTGTACATACATAAAAAAAACTCAAATTTCCTCAAACTCATCCCCAGAAAACACGCATAGTTAAGAGTCCTGGTAGCTCTGTGATATCTCTTCTGTGGGACGTTGTAATAGTGGCATGGTATATATTGAGGTAATAATTTACTCAGCAGATGGGAACTCACTAAATATGCAAAATAAAGATTGGAAGGCTTACTATTTCAAGTCCATTTTTGCATGGTGTGCTAACAATAGGTAATAGGAACAAGAACACAAGGGGCACAGCCTAGTGCAACAAATTAAAGTACTGTCAATAATAAAAAAAAATAAAAGATAAAATATTCACATTAAATGAGGTAGAGTGGAGGCTTAAAAAGGAGGGCGTGTGGTTACCAGGATGATATCACTTCCTGGTTACAGATCAGATCCGTTAAGATTCTGTAACCAGAAAGTGATCTTATCCATAAAATCCTGGTTTATAGTAATTTACTTTGTTGCACTAGGCTGTGCCCCTCATGTCCTTGTACCTATTTGTCTTTTTCGCAATTTTGTAAAGGTAATTACGAGGCGATTATAATTGCGCGCGATTTGCGAATATTCGCGAATATAGAATCGAATATTAGTAGAATTATTCGCGAAATATTGTGAATATTCTCTAGACTTCACTAGACTTAATCCCTGCTAAATGTATGTCAGCTATAAAGTGCTAATTAACCTACATATCTTCAAAATAAAGTATTGGTCTACATTGTACGGGTTTGTATGTTGAATACAGTAAGTGGTTTTGAAGAGGAATCATCGCTGGGTCTTTCAGCATGACAATGATCCCAAACACACCGCCAGTCAAAGAAGGAGTGGCTTTGTTCACAGGGGTTGTCAGTCATTGTCATCACAGTATATTGTAATGCATTTTCTAAAAAGAATAATATTGTTATTAAGTATGATTTAAAGTTTTAAGCTTAACTAAGACTTATTTAGTTCATTTTAGAGAAGGTTTTTAGAGAAAGAAGACGTAATTTTTTAATTTTGACAGCACAAACCCCCTCCGGCTCTCTACATGGATTTCAATCGCTACACCGTTGCGATTTGGCTCTTTGGTCGAATAAGTTTGCCTACCACTGGCCTAACCATGTCTCCAGATCTCAACCCGAGGGAGTTGAGTCCGTGTTGCCCAGTGACAGCCGCAAAACATCACTACTCTAGAGGAGATCTGCATGGAGGAATGGGCAAAATACCAGCAATAGTGTGTGAAAACCTTGATAAGACTTACAGAAAACGTTTGACCTTTGTGGTTGCCAACAAAGGCTATGTAAGAGTATTGAGATGAACTTTTGATATTGACCAAATACTTTTTTACCACCATAATTCGCAAATATATTCTTTAATGTATTACGTGTGATTTTCTGGATTTTTTTTCCAATGTTGTCTCTCATAGTTGAAGTGTACCTTTATTGGTAAAATCTGCTTCAGTTTAATGGATATGTGAAAAGGCCAGGCCACTAAACATATATTCTTCAGCTTTATCTGGTCGACCACTTGAAAAATGTGGACAGCACCAAGTTAAGCAATTTTCTACAGTCTGTGCAAGATACACACACAACTGCTAACGGATTGCTGTCTTTGTTTCCTTTTATACGTAATTCGACATCCAACACCCTGTCTAAGTAACCTTTACCTCCGTACTCTTAGACTAACAAATGTGTCTGCAGTGGGAACACTGCTTTATTTCGATGTCAACCATAAAAATCTAATTTATGGATACATGTGGCCAAATACTACATTTTGCTAGCTTAAAGTATATCGGGCTTTTTATATTTAAAATACTATGAATTTGTTTTAACTCTGGATATCCTTTGCCTAGTATACAATTTCATGTCTGGGTTTTTAGTCTAGAAAAGGTCTTATTCCACTCATATTACAATTCACACATCCATTGAATAACCTAACATTTCTGGTGCCAGAACTGATGAATGTCACAGTGTCATATAAACGGGAAAATTGATTACTTAACTGAGAACATTAAAATGGTATAAGAACTTAAGAGGAAATATAATTTATCTGACATCATGGGGTCAGTTGTTGAAAATTTGGACCAAAAAAGATTTTTACATTCAAACATCTAAAGCTTGTAACTGTTCGAAGGACCAAGGGAAAATAAATAAAAAATATACTGTGAACTAAACTAATAATATTTTACTCAACCTTACTATTTATTAAGGATTAATTGGAAAGTGTAGCCTTCCGATGATTTTAACTAGAGATGGTCGAATTTTTCGACTTGCTAAATTTGTGAGCTGATTGCAAAGCCTATGAACATGGAGATGTAGTGAAGGGTTGGGGGAACATTTGAAAGAAGAAAGTATGTCTCTAACACAAATTGTTTTTGAATAAATGAAGTTCAAAATGAAATTCCGATTTTCTAAATTTTGACTTGACTTTGAACTTCATTTGTGCAAAAACTATTTGTGTTAGAGACATACTTTCTTCTTTCAAATGTTCCTCTAACCCTTTTCTACATCTCCAGCAAGTTTAGTGCTGATACCATGTTCAGAGGCTTTGCAATCAACTCGAGATAAAAAATTCGACCATCTCTAATTTTAACCCCTGAACTATTGTTGGTATTGACCTACTGTATATGTAGTGGAACTAGCCATTGTTTTTAAAAATGGAAACCTGTTGTGCTTTCTTCGTGCAAGAGCATCCCAAGGACTAAGTGTTTTTAAGTCTGGAAAACTGACAGAAGGTATAAACAATGTCCTGGTTATTATGAACCAACCATTTAATAGTTCATCAGTGTGTAGGGGGGCATGATAATGAAGGAATAGGGGAATATCACAAGGGACCAATATTTGCACCACAGGGTCCACCTGGTCCAGTAAAGCTAACTAATTCTCCCTGGCCATTATAAAACCATAGAGATCAATCATTAGACCTGATGAATCATGAAATGGCTGGTCATACTGTTACAGATACCCCACTATGCTTGACAGGTGGCAGAAGACCTTATAGGTTGAAGACATCCTTTGGCTGACTCCAGTGTAAACCCATCCAGATGTAGAAAACAGGAAGCATAGGTCTCATGAGCCTATATTCAGTTTTGTGTCAGGATTTCTGCTCTTTACAATGAGTTAGACTTCTTTGTTCATTGTTCTTGAATACAAGTGGATTCCAAATGCTAGACCAGCAATAAATTCCAGCTTTGTGAAGCTCATGATCCAAGTCTCATCCATACCACATGCATATTTTTTGTAGTTTTCTGTGTGACTGTCTGTGGGTAATTCAGAGATACTATAGTGCGTGTTTAATAAATTCTTTATAATGCAGTTTTAGGTTTATACTTCTACAGTTGTAGTCATTACACGGAGACCTTAGAAAACTCACCATAAAGAATCTAAACTACATAGCGACATGTGTTCCATATTTCTACGTGCATTTTATCACAGTGAGTGGACTCTATAATTCTGAAATGGGTGTATTAAATTCTTGTTCATTTTAGAGATTGTGTTTACTAGCTACCCTCCTAATGGAGGGTATGGAATGGATTTTTTTTAAAGCCCTGTTTTGCCCCATAATCTAATATAATTTAAAACTATGCCCCACAATATGCTTATTGAGCTCTTCTTGGCAATTGTAGCAACCTCTACCTTAAACATCCTTGCATGGCATGCAATAAAGTCTACAGGTAGTAATAAAAAGCTTGGCCTTCAGTGCACACTTTTAATATTCAGTTACTTTTATTTAGCATTCTCTTGTGTAAATTAAATCTGAAAACTTGGAGCTGGCTTCTCCAAAAAATTGGACTTAGACTATGTTAGTGACTATGACTACAGTGGGACATTGTGACCTACTCTGAGGGACAGTTATTACATGACGATGGACTACTATTTAGTAAAAGTGGGTCTAGTAAACTAATAATAAAAATATCAATCAAAAGGACAAAGGAGATTTGTATCTGGTGTATGCATGATATTTGCCATGCCTCAACTATTCAAAATCTACTACTTTCTCCTACCACGGAGCACTGTATACAAAGGGTTTTTGGTGGCACTCAGTATTGCTCATGAGAAGAACTTGGCAAGCTCTTTAAAGATCACATCCATAGATGGATATGTATTACGTATATATGAATATAACAACTATTCATCTATATTGGGATGTGATGTATATACATATCTGTAGATCGGATGAAATGAAGTAATGTTTTATTTTATTTTATATTGGTTCGTGTTACAATAAAGACCTTTTAATGAGACTTCTCATGAGCAATACTACTGTGTGCCACCAAAAACCCTTTGTATACGGTGCTCTGTGGTAGGAGAAAGTAGTAGATAATAATGAAAATACCTTATCCCCACCCCTCTTTTCCCCATTAGAGTACATAGGGGTTTGTTGCTAAGTCCAGGCTCACCAAATTTCACCTGAAAGTTTTCACAACCTTTTAAGAAATATTAAAACACATTTACATCATGAACTTAAAAATATGAATAAACCAATAGCAAGTAAAATAATTGAAATATAGTTTCTTGACAGCTCCATATCAGCATATCCCTGAGTAGTCACTCCCCTCTCTTCCAGAATGATGGAATGAAAATTACGTATTAAGTATTGATAACACCATTACCTTCACCACTCCTAGTGGCTCCTAGTGATTATTAATCAGCACTATTGCTGTACTTCATTATCAACCCAAACCATCAGAACCATATTTATAAGTCAACTTCACCCAATGCCAATATGTTGTTTGCATCCTCGCCTTTGTTTTCTGACATCCTATCTTTAAGGAAATTTGTAAATTTTGTTGCACTGATTAATATAGGGAAAATTGGATTTAACAACCACTTGAGGAGGACAGCTAAAAGTCGCCATAATAGAACATACGTTAATGCTACAAAGTCATAATTTGTTTTGTGGAAAATATCTGTTTTCTTCTATCAAATAAAAGGGTTTTTCCTTTCACTAGACATCAGAAATATGATATGGATATATGTGGGTGTGTAGATTGTTTCTGCTAAGAGGGATAAGCATTTCAAACAATCATTATAGAACAACACTGCATAAGGAGTGTAGGAACAATTTTCTAATGACAAACAATCGCCTTGTTAGCTGGATATCCATTTCCTTATTTTTAAACAGCAGTGAAATGATAGAGCGACCTGTACATCCTGCAAGCGGGATGTTTTAATAAACATCATCTGATGAAAGATGTCTGCTAGCTGTGGTTATGATAACGAGGCGATAGTCTGTGTAGATTTCTGAGCCGTTCCATACATGCAGCTGACACAGATATCTGCCTTATATTCTCTTATATGAGGAAACTCCACACCAGCCTGATATCCTTATGAAGTGTCACCTTATAGTGACAAGACAATATCAAATATATTATCTTACCAATGGAGATGTTTTAAGAAAAGTCAGAAGAACATTTGGGATTTTTCTAAGTAAAGAAAAGTTTGCTTAAAATGTATATTAATCAGGAAAGGATAAAAGCCCCTACTAATTTCTTGTTGCATGTATCCTATTGGATTTCACTAAACTTCCCATTTTGAAAATAGGAATGAGAGAACACCCTATCTTTTAAGTTGGAACAAATAACTCCACTGAAGGAGTTTCTCAGAAATCTTATCTGGTGGCAACTCAAAATGTTTGGATTTTTTTCTTAATTCATGGCTTGTGACAAAAAGACAGCAATAGCAACATCTATTCCAATTGTGTGGAAAATGTTGTTTCATCTACTGGTAGGCACAGATTCTAATGAACTCTCAAATGCCCAAGATGCAGCAGTGATGTCATGGTAGCTTGGCAATTGCCTTGATTTTGCATTGGGGCAAGGTTGGCCAATAAATTGTTCACAGAAAATTAATTTCCACTGCTGGTGTTGGAAGAGCACAGAGCACTACAAATTTTTATATATATGAATACTTGCTTGTGCCTTATTTTTTACTTCTACAGGAAACAATAATTTTGCACATTACTGCAAACACATTTAAGTTTGCAAATGGCTTGTGGGGTGTTATACTACATAGGTTGCCTACTTCCTGTCCTTACAAAAAACAACAAACAGCATCTTTGTAAAAGTATATGTTTGCTACCACACATTTAATACATCAGTAAGAGAACACAAAAGGTAAATGTTTAAAACAGGGTAGTATATGGTTATTGGCATAGACAAGATGTTGCTTTTAGCCTAAATAAATCATAGATAAAGTTTTCTTATTTATCATTGTGACCTAATGTAGGGTAGCTGTGTTTCTAACCATATACTACCAACAAGAAAGTCTTGTGTTCCCATCTGGACAATTCCAAACACTTAATGGAAATACAAGACCGCTTGGATGCTTTGGACATAGGAGCACACAACCATTCGATTATCGACTTACTGAATGACATATATGTCCTTGCGTCTAAAGAAAAATGATGAATATCTGGAAGTAAAGAGCCATTAATTATAGTATACACATATTGGCTGTATGATAAACTCTAGTCAAATGCATTTTGTTAGCCTTGGCCATGTATGTTTTTCAATAACCAGCGTACATACTTTGAACCTGTAAATGTTTGCCGTTTTGTTTAAAGATGAGTTAGAGCATGTTGCACAATGGTTAGGTTAGTCAAGTATACCTTATATATGTGAGTATATTTACAAATAATGAAGTAGAAACATTTGTGCCCATCATTTTTGACATGTAAAACTGGTAACAGTTTACATGTTGAATGCTAATATTTTAAGATAGAGTAGGTTAGGTGTCTGCACATGGTCATATGCTCCAGTGAGTGAAGCCACTGATTAACAAAAAAATCTTTAAAGGCTTTGACTGGGAACATCCTTATATTTACTGTGCATAGTGCATAGTGATGACACAGCTGCATAGAAGGCCTCCTCATGTCCAGCTGACAGGCCACTGTTACGAGCTACTATGATAAAATTTAATTCTTATGTATTATTATAATTATAATAATTAACTTCTTTTTATAAAGCACCAACATATAACATTAGATAGGGATTAAGACAAATTAGCTTATACAAAAGTCCAAACTTTGATACAGGTGAAGATGAGGATCCTGCCTAATTAAGCTTACAAGCTAAGATATGAAGGAAATGTGATTGTTATAACCATGTATCACAATGTACATCTATTTACTATCTATATGAGGCAAATTTTATAGGAGACAGGACTTTTATAATAGTCAATATTTGCATAGTAACTTTAAGAACTGTAAGGCAGTATTCACATGGGCAATTTCTAGGCTGCTAACAGTCAGCCCCCCTGTGTTTGGGCCCCTGCATACAGAGTTCCAAAAGGCCCCCATGTAGTTTCTATTGGGCCAATGCCAGAAAAACAACTGGGGACAGCTAATGTTATGTCTTCCTGGCTACAGTACTTTTTGGGCATCCGGGTGCTGGAAATGTCACATGTAAATGGTCCTTTATGGTTGTTAGGCCAGCACATGGTACTTCTAAACATACTATATGGCACTGGATGGTGACTGCTATTTATCAATGAGGTCACTTTATATTGTGTGATTTTGTAATATGTTTATTTTTTTGGGTCAGGAGAAAATTCACACTTAATATGTTATGCAAATGTCAGTACATTCATAAAACTTATTTTGATGTACAGATGACACCTCCATTATTCTTGGTTTAATATGTAACATTATTATTGAGCAGAAATCAAAATGACAGTAAAATTGGATGACATAACACAGTACAATCTATGCCTGTTTCTTTTTTCTTTGTGTTTTGTTGTGCAATCTTGTTTTTGTAAGTGTGCATAGAGTCATCCCTCAACATTAACCCTGCTTAGTCAGATCTATTAGAAGTCAATGATTCAGCACCTTAGGGCACTGGAAATGACCTTTTCAATAGGTGGTCATGAAGCAGGACTAATATGTAAAGTTGAAAGTTCTTCAAGAGTGTTTATTGTGCCACCTAATACTTTTTGAAGCGTATGGCCAAGTCAGTCTTTACTAACATTATCCAATAAGTCTCCCTGTGTAGAATGAAGATACGATATAAAGACTGATCCTCCATGTTATCATTACTAATTTTATTTAAATTGGTCGTTAGATAATGTGCAACCTATAATAATTATTTTTATACATGTGATAAATTAGGTTTAATTGGAGAAGTCTGTATATCAATTTCTATTGACCAGTGTATTTGTACTGGAGTTTTCCAGGCATATAACACTTAAAGTGTCCATATGCGGGTTGATTTTCTGCTAGATTGGGCAGTAAATTTATAGTTTTATTAAATTGCTTAAAAGTTGATTCCTTTATTCTGAATTTGATCAACTAAGTAATAGAATATATCGGATGAATCTTCATTGTAATGAATATTTAAAGCACATCTATGGTGTATGTAGAATTCCACACTGGTGTAAAGATGAAAATTGACATTTTCTTTAAAAGTGTTTAAACATTTTATTATTAGGTCAGTTATGCTGATTAATTACCAATGTGTATCCAAACTATGATGGGCAAATAAATTATATTTTAATGTTGGCAGTTTAATATTTGTAAAGTAAAGAGAGTTCAGAGAAAAGAGGACGATGCTTCTCAATTGTAAATCTAAGTGTCTGTAAGACACAGGTCACCCTTTGAAAGAGGATATCACTGACCTGTATAAATAAGAGCGGGACAAACACTTCCAAACAAGTAAAGGTCATGGTGGGGTCATGGCTGATGACCTTTTGGACTACTGTTTTGTCAAATGAGTATGCTTACCGTGTTAATCTTTCATCCTTAAGCTCCAAGTCTGCCACTGTGATGAACTGGTCAAGCTTGAATTTTGTGTCAATGATTTCAGCATCTCGTGGGGAATATGTTCCACCTTCTTTTTGTTTCTGTCGAATTCTAAAGAAAAATATAAAATAAACACAATTAGCTTTCTGTGCTAAAATGGGTCATCTAAAACTATATTGCTAATGAGAGACCAAATTGGTATTAGCTGGAACAATATTTCCTGATATTTAAAGTATGTATGTCATAACCTTTGTTAAAAATTCAATACAGCATCCTATGAATTATTCAGCAAACAGTTGAATTATTTTTTTAAATGTTTTAGCATTGCCTAACAAACTCATTTACATATTTAAAATTGTCCAATTTGTTCACAAGTTTTCTAATGCAATATTCATCAGAAAACTGTATTACACTAATTATGTAGTTGCAACTGGACCCTGAATACTAAATTTAAAGGCTGCCATACACACGCTGATGATGTGCAGGCAGACTAGTCCCGATGTGCACTGAGATTCAAACGCGATGACGTCATCACGTTTGCACCCCGGTGCATTATGGGGCCCCTTCAGTCGTCCGGCACCCTTTGTGTGCCGGCATTAGCTTCAATGAAGACACCGGTCTTCATTGAAGCTAATGCGCTCGGCTCCCATCGGCCAGAGATTATCGGACATGTCCGTTCTCTGGCCGGCCGAGCAGTGGGGCGACAGGGATCTGTCGCCCCATGTGGGCACATGCCGATTAGCGGCCGATTTTTAACCTGACGGTCAGGTTAAAAATCGGCCACTTATTGGCATGTGTATGGCTTGCAAGGCAAGATTGCATGTAAGATTATCTGAAAATACATTCTGCCTTAAGATAACCTTCTAGCTATCGGGAGTCTATTAATGACCTTTTTTTACAGTTACACAATCTATTTAATATGAATATATCTTCTTGTATATATTTTAACAATTATTTTATTAGGTTTATTGTATTTTATTAGGTTCATTTATAAGGTTTCAGAAAAATTGCTTTGTAACTTATTCTAAGCATTCAGCACCAGAGAAATTCAGAGAATATTATCTACATTTAATTCAGTGTCTGCACCTACAAATTAAAATTTTTTAAACTGAAAAGCATAAAAGAAAGCTTGGTAAATGAGTAATTTAATGTACGGTTGTAAAATAGATGGTCTTACCGTGCAAACGCATAGATAGCAGCTACAAGAAGGATAACAGAAAGTACACACAAGGTAACAGATAAAATAATTTCAACAGCTCTTTCTGACAGTCCGTCAGCTAAAAAAAAAATATGGAAATCGAAGTTAATTTAAGGAGAAGCCAAATGTACCCGAAGCATATTACAATATTTAGAATTAGTGGATCATATCCCTAGATAAAGACCTTTCTCTGAAGTCATTCTAGTGTTTGCATGATGTGCATGACATTTTCGTGACAAAAATATAATTTTACAAAACAATACAGGGTCATTGGTGGTGATCATAGAAGCTACATGATCACCAGCAATAGTCAGTGATCATGTAGCCTCTATGGGTTTACACCAAACAGATATTTTGGACTTAAAACATGTATGAGTTCTCATTTGCTAACAACTTTCATTTAGATGTGAAAACTGAAATGGTAAAAAAATTACCAGAAGACCAGATCTAAAAATCATGAAACACATGGATTTTTATAATGCATTGTTTCCGAAAAAGAATTTACTCTTGCCATTTCAAAAATTAGTTAATACTTTTAATGGAATAAAGGTTCTTGGGGGAATAATCTAAGCAAATGGTTATTTAAAAGGTATCACATGGCTACTTGCTATACAGGAGACGTATGGACAGCAATTTGTGTGTGTGTTGCTTTAAGAATGGAAAGGGTTGGGTACTCCTATAGAGGTCAACCATGCAACCATGGCCTTTACCCAGAAGTCTCATTTACTAGTAAAATGGTTGTAAAGCATCTAATGAATACAACATTGGCACTCATTCCTTTACCGGCAATGAGATTTAAAATCTTGTTACAATACCACTAAAATGTCTTTGATGTATTTAAAGCCCCAGTAAAGTGAGCTTGAAGTACACAATATATTTCTAACAGCAATGACACAAAGTGAAACTACAAAGCATAATATGTCAATTAATAACTGTGTCTTTTTTATATCTCCATACATTATTATATTCTATTGTCTTATATTTATAATTTTCTTCATTATAGAAATGTTTCCACTTGTTTTAGACAAGTTCACATAATAGCTCTGTCTGTTTGGCTTGCTATTTGCAGCAAATCATGATTTCACATTCCAACAAGCCATGCAGATTTAAAGCAGTAAGTGGAATGGGGCAGGGGGTTTCAGATGGAGTAATATTAAAGAGCTCTGGACTGTAATTTTTGATATTTTCAAAAAGGAGACCAAAACAAATAAAACTATAACTATAGATAATTAAGGAGTGTTGGGAATATCTAGAGACAAATGAACGTGTGTTTTTGAAACACATTTGGAAGACTTTCTCACTTTGCCCTAATACCAGTAGAAGCAACAAGCAATAAGTATTTTAGTCATGGTGACTCTATGATAGAGTAATGCTAACAATCAAATATCAGTATATATGAAGAGTGTCGGAGGCATCAACCCCCACAATTGTTGCAGCAAACATCCTTTCTAAAATGCTTCAGCTCCGAGCTATAGGTATATTAAAGCCTATGGAATAAAGGAAACATACCCAATTTTAAATAATGTGTTACAATAAATATGTAAAAGCAATCATTTAGATGTCACAGGAAATGTCATGGTGTGATAAATATTTTTTAATAAGTTTTTCTTAAATTGTGTTTTTCTGCCTTGTGGTTTTCCATAGGGTTAGAATTCGGATAGTGCGGAGTGACTGACAGCTGTCCATCCACACAAATATGACTACCGCTGCATAAAGTCATGGGATGGGTGCCAAGGAGCAGCTGCCCTAAACCATACATGTAAACTGAGCCTAAGAATTTGCTTCCTCTACTGAGATAGTGAAATAGTCAATCCTTTAAGTGGATATTTCCTTGGTTCCTCTTCTATATTGTATATAGGCAGATAACAATAGCTTAAAATTAAAAATTGCAATGATAAAAGTTGGCTGTGATAATCCATCATGATTATGTCATCTGAATATCTTTGTAGACAGCTGTCAGGTGCTGTCAGGTGACGTCATTGATTGATCAATCAGGACAGATCTTTCAACAATCATGTTGCCTGATGACCGTTGTACTCTATGGGAGAGGACAAGCAAGCGACACCCCTAACTAAGCATTTTTAAGAGTATGTAAGCTGCAACAGTTGTGGGGATTGAACTTTTGATTGTTCCCAACAACCAAAATTGTATGTGTACATAGCTTTAGGCATCAGCATTAATCAGTAGATGTTTCTGATATCAGAGATGCTTCTATGTTGCATCATAACTTGTTCTCTGGTATATGTGATCTGCAGTTGACTCTCTTCAAATTTTGTAATGATATTGACATGTATTCATAGTGACTTTGAGACGCCATCTTCTAACCTTGCCGGCAATTGCAGAAACTTATACATATTTTATTGACACACATGCACTGGGAACAACAGAATTTGGCCACAATAAAAAGGAGTCCTACAGACAATCATCACTGTACCCTATGCAAAATATACCTAAACTGCTGCTTTCAGGGATCTGGAAACACATTTTGTAAAACACATTACAAATCCAATTCTACATAAAACGTTTAGAATAATAATAAACAAAAGCAGTGCCTGTTATATCCTTACCTAATGTTTTTATAGGAATAGAAAAGTTAGAGTCTGTATACTGTCCTTTGAAATTTGTAGCTCTAAATTTAAATCTATGGGAGAAAAGAAGAGGGAAAATAGTTACTAAACAATGATACAAAATCCCCAGTCTGCATTCACACAACATTAGTAGCAGAATACAAATATGTACAACTGTTGGACGTATTTAACCCTCTCAGGGCCACTATATTTTTGTCTCTTAGGACAGAACAATTCTCATTTGGAAAGGTGTAATTACAGTATGTTTCAGCTTTTCAGTCTACCCTAACATCATATTTAGGGATATAGAGAAATCATTAGTTTGTTAGCAGCTCTCTATGCATTTTCCATCAATTTATGTTATATACATTTTCAATTCAAATGTGTTAAACTACTTAAACTCGTTATTTTACTGCTCAAACGAACAGAAAAATCAACCCCTGTATGGCCAGCTTTACAGACATCATTGAGAGGTTTTAGGTCAACATAAAAAATACAGCTGAATAAAAATGAAATTGATGCACACTATGGAATGTTATAAAACTGCCACTGATGAATGTCTAGACTGGCCAACATTGGTAGTATCTATCAATGGTTAAACACAGCAGAGATCATTATGTTTGAGGTGGAATTGAATAGAAGGACAGTTGTACAGTTCGCAATTGTACAGACCATTGTAAAAAAAACATAATATTTGAAAAATATATGCTAGTAAAAGAATTAAAATCACAGTGTAAAAACGGATTGCCAGTAGCTGATCATGCCACTCAATACCACTGCTACTGGCCTTAGCTTAGGGAAAAGTCCACGAAAATTTATTATGGATAATCAATTTCTGGTTTTCACTGGGTTTCTGCATAGGATGCAAAGTATTTCCTAATCTCACATTGGTAGGTAGCCATGGCAAATGTTGGAACAACTTCCTAAAGACAATAGCATCACCTTATTTGTGGTCTAGCATGATGTATTGCATTTATGCACATCACTGTACTGAACCAAACTTTATAAGTGCACCAGTGTGACTACATAACCTGCTTCATGGCACATCTAATCCAGTTGTTGTGGGTGCGTGGCTGTGCTGATGTGGCAGAATAGGAAGCTATTAATTGGAACACAATGGGATGGGGAAGTTCCCTGGGGATGTTTCACTGAAGAGGTGTTAAGTTATCAATCCTTCACTAATTCACATGAAGTGAAGCTACTATCAAAGGCTGACTTTATTTACCAAAGCAGCTGCCTCTTAATGAATGAGTCAATTAGCTTCTGTAAGCTGGCTTGGATATGGTCATGATGACATTTAATGGACATATTATAAATTGCTATCTTACTTTAATATAATGCCTAAATAATTTTTTTGCATTTACTTTAAGCAATCATACTGAAAATAATCAACCTTTAAAGAACGCAACAATGATTAATAGTTAGGCTTACACTATCGTATCTCATAATACTTTAGACAAACAAGAACATTGCTAGACAATTCAACAATACGTTTATAAAAAAAAAATATTTGTTACATCAATATAAACATACATATACTGTTTTCGTGGCTTTAACGGCCCATTACAGAATTCCTGTAGCATGCAGGTATTGTCAGCTCCAATAACATATACTTCCTGCTTGCTGAAAAAACGGCTTGCCCCATCTGGACATGGTGGATTTGGAAAACCTTCATTTGTAAAATATGGTCTTGGTTTTTGGAAATAGGCATCGTGCCATTTGGTAATATTCCCATCCTGTTGAGCTGCGATGTAAAGCACACAAGAATGTCAGATGAATTCATAAAACAAATAACTGAATGTACCAAGAGAATATTTTAATCTCCGAACTATGTGACACGTGCAAAAACATTTTAGAAACTTGTCTCTACAATGAATAAACCACTCTGGTGGTCTTCATTTTTATAGTTGGCGAAGTTCCAAATGATAAAATATTAGCATTACAAAACAATACAGAAATTCATCGAACATTTTTATCTGATTTATATGTCAAAGTATGCTTTACTGGCTAAATTCAGCAAAAACATTCAGTGTTGTACTACTATGACCACAAATTGGAGAGTTTGTCCATCTTTTTACTTTATAACACCACAATAGGTAATGAAGGAATAGGGAAAACCCAAAACAAGAAAACATATTTACTGCAAACAGGACAGTATAAAATAAATGCAGATATTTCCTGACCCCATATGATCAGATTCAGAGGAGTTCTTCCAAATGGTTATTAATAATAATATGATGTATCCTGTTTGACCTATAGTTGGGTTTATAAGTTGATGTATTATTCAATATAATTACACCTTTAAGCCGGCCATACACGCATAGATTTACTGAGAATTGTGCGTCAAAATCGTCCGCAGATCACATATGCCCACATGGAGTGACTGATCCATGCGTCCCAAAATCACGATCGGTCAGAATGGACTTGTTGGCTGTTCGAGGATCATGCAGGGATCACTGCATACATGGCTGGCTTTACCCTTGCCTTAAATTGCCCTAATTCTTACCTGGAACAATCAGGGACTTAGAAAGCATCAGACTCTGATATTTAAGTAGCACATATGGATAGGCACTGTTATTTTAGCAATAGAAGCCACATATACTAGTACATAGGAGCTTCGGATGACTCCAAAAACAATAATCAATCTTCCAAATACCTGTATATGTTTCATCCAAACCTTACACTTACACTTGTTATGCTAGCAGAACTATAGATATATGTTACCACATTTTTTTTATAAGTAATGAAGGTTTACCAAAATTCATATAATTTGAATATATATATATATATATTCCCTGTAATTCGTAGGTCAACCAATGACAGCTTAATGCAAATAAACTTATTTCTATTCAAAGGCCCAAGGGTCTCGCTAACAACAACATTTAACAAATAAATGAGCAAAAAGATTTAAAGCTCCAACTGAGTAGGTAAGCACTGATCAAATTTTAGTGCCTAAATGATGCCAGGCCATGTATGGCCAAAAAGGGCTGGTACTTGCATACCCGAGATGGTGATGGATTGCAGTCTTCAGACAGTGGCAGGACCCGATTGGGTCTACACCACACGGTCTGTGCTGCGTGCCACCCTACTGGGACCCATGCACTCGTGTAAGGCTGAATAGTGAGCGGCTTCTCATAACTGGGACTTACACGGACAGTGTGTGCTATTGCCCCAGGCCGCCTGCATTCCGGACTAGACTGATATTGAAGCAGGTAACCTGTCCAGCTACTGTGATAATTTCAATATACATACACACAATACATGTGGGTAGTGATGGCCAAACATTGGCCGTGTCCATTAAAAAAGTCAGACGTACGCCTCTTCACGGAGAACTTCAAATTTCCCACCTGTTGGTAGGGAATTTGAAACAGAACTATACCGGAAATGACACCGCGCCATCACTTTTGATATATAGAACCTTGTTCCTAAACCGTAAGTGGCGTCGATCAGACGTCACTTCCGAGTCATTCTAGATAGTACTAGAGATCAGGTGTCTCTATCCAGTCTCTAGTGAAAATAAATAAGAATTATAGACTTCTTCTTGCCGGCGAAGGGGGCGGGTCAAACATGTGATGTTTGCGCCGAACTGTCTGCACGGTGGACAGTTCAGCCATCACTACATATGAGAATGAACTTGCAAAGTACCCTTTCTCAACTCCTATATTTAGTCACCTCTGCAATCATACCATTGGTAACCTTAAATGTTTTCTCTGCCTAGTAAATGTATTGACTATTAGGGATGGACCGAACTGTTCGCCGGAGAACAGTTCGGCGGCGAACGAGCATGTTCGCCCATCCTCTCGGCGGCGGACAGTACGGGTGTTCGACCCGCCCCGTTCGCCGACGAGAAGAAGATCTAAATTCTTCCTCCGGCAGGATCAGAACCTGCGAGATCGTGCCGGAGGAAGAATCTTTTCACTACAAGACCGGGCATGCAGCCGGTCTTGTAGTGAAAAATCCGGCTTGGAGCAGGAAGTGACGTCAGTGACGTCACATCCTGCGCCCGTAACCAGGAACTATGCGTTCCAGGTTGCGGTCCAAGGAGAGGCGGGGAATTTGAATGTGTCCGCGAACAGGGCGGACGGCGGACTTATTTAAAAGTCCGACCCGCCCGTTCGCGGACAGTAAATGGCGATGTTCGCCCATCTCTATTGACTATAACATAACTAGCTATATAATAACTATAGTTAAAAAAAAAAAAAAGTTTCGGACAATAATACATAGTTGGTTAGAATAGTAATGGAGACGTTAAGAAGGGTAAACCATACTATTGTTATATTGGTTTGCCAACACCTGTCTGCAATTATTCTGTTCATGTATTTGTAACCTTCTGTTGTTGTTGTTACAATTTTACCATTACAGAGTTTAAGTTCATTTAATTTTGGTAGAAGAGAAACATAGAGGTTTTACTGAAGAATACTATCTTTTAACAGGAAAAGCACACAATCAATCGTGCAAGTAGACTGCACATTTGCTGTGCATGTTGTTACAGCCCTGAAAACCTCTAAAATCCATGATCATCCGGATAAAAATCAGTAGAGAGTTGAGTTCTCAGTTACAATTAATCACAAAACCATGACCTGTATTCCTCAATGGCGATATAGAGGGCAAGTTTAAGTTTTTAGAGATTAACACATTTTTGCTTGTTTTTCTTAATTGCTAAGGGATTCTGATATTTCAGAATGATTTACAGGCTCCCAAGTGATGTACTCAGACCTTCTACAGAGCAAATGTATATGTAATGGTTTGAATGAGTTTGCTGAATTCAGTCACCAATGTCTGCAGATGGACTTTTAGAAAGAAAATGTTTAAACGGATTTGTAAAAGTTCAGGTATGGTGTCTTCCTCTTGCCCTGTGCCCCGTTAGTACCTTATGGTATATACAGCCCTCACTGTCTATGTCTTAGATTACAATGAACCCTTATCTTCCCAATCAGTAGTGACTTTTACATTTTGCTGGTATGCTTTCTTTTATAACCATGTTATACTTAAGGCCCCCATACACTCCCCGATTTTCTGTCCGATCGATTAACAAACATATAGATTTTTTCATCGGTTTCCAAAATCGGTCAAGTGCGCCATGGTTCGACCAAGTAACTTAGGATCGAAGTTTTGGGAATATCGGGTCGGACTGTGATCGGACATGTTGGAAAATGTTCTCGATCGAATCTAAATTGTATTCAATCGGCTACTTTCTTATGACCCGACCAATTTAGGTCCTGATCTAACTAATTTGATATTTTATTCCTGTTTCAAAATTGTGGTGTATGTAAATCATCTCTGCCAGGTGTGTGCTAGGATGTATATGTGTTTTACATTCTCCTGTATTTCTCTTTTTTTTTTTTATTAAATGTGAACTAAAACTGAAGTTGAGACCGTGGTTCTATTGATTAGCCATCCCCATCAAGGACCCCCATTCCCAAAAATTTAAATAAGCGCCCCCCACCCCCAGACAGACACCACAGATACTGCCAAACTCCCTTTCGAGTGGTAAATTGGTGCCTCAAGCTGTGATCCTGCAACCTTCCATTCCGATCACTAAATATCCGATGGAAATGTTCGTCGAAGTGGTAAAAGTGACATATTGGTTTGCTTTATTTGGGGGTATAATGAATACAGTCCGAACATGAATTGTTTTTAATAGATGCGACGGAAAATCGGGGCATGTATGGGGGCCTTTAGTGTTGACCTTAATATTCGAATTGCAAATATATTTGACGAACATCGGCTATTCAAGAATTCGCAAATTTTGCCAATGGAGGCAGATATTCGCAATTGGAATATTCAAGATATTATACACTGGCAGGCTTATGGCCATGCATTGCGATTATATATCGCAAAGTGAAACTATTTTCACAATGTGTGGCCATACACTCCATTTAGATTTTTCTAATATTGATATTATACTTTGTACAATTATTCGCGAAATATCGCGAATTGGAATATTACCTATGTCGCTCATCACTATTGTACTGAGAAGGTTTTGATTGATTGTACAGTATTGTTTACAAGTATCTTATCACAAATACTATTGGTGGGAGTGAATGCATATCTGGCAGCCCTAATACAGGGAGTGCAAATTATTAGGCACATGAGTATTTTGAAAACATCATCCTCTTTATGCATGTTGTCTTACTCCAAGCTGTATGGCTCGAAAGACCTGCTACCACTTAAGCAATTAGGTGATGTGCATCTCGTATGAGAAGGGTGGTGTGGTCAATGACAAACACCCTATATTAGGTGTGCATAATTATTAGGCAACTCCTTTCTTTGGCAAAATGGGTCAAAGAAGGACTTGTACGCTTAGTAGAAAGTCAAAAATAGTGAGATATCTTGCAGAGGGAGGATCACTCAAATAATTGACGCTTCTGAAGCGTGATCAATCGAACATCAAGCGTTTCATTCAAATAGTCAACAGGGTCGCATGAGCGCGGTGGAACAACAAAGGCACAAAATAACTGCCCATGACACTGAGAAAAGTCAGCGTGCGAGCCCAGATGCCACTTGCCACCGTTTGGCCATATTTCAGAGCTGCAACATCACTGGAGTGCCAAAAGCACAAGGTGGCAATACTCAAGACAGAAAGGCTGAAAGACGACCACCACTGAACAAGACACACAAGTCTGAAACATCAAGACTGGGCAAGAAATATCTCAAGACTGATTTTCTAAGATTTTTATGGACTGATGAAATGAGAGTGAGTTTGATGGGCCAGATGATGGGCAAGTGGCTGGATTGGTAAAGGCAGAGAGCTCCAGTCCGACTCAGACGCCACAAGGTGGACTGGTTTGGGTGGTATCATCAGAGATGAGCTTGTGGGGCTTTTCGGGTTGAGGATGGAGTCAAGCTCAACTCCCAGTCCTACTGCCACCACGTTTTCGCGAAACACCTTCTTCAAGCAGTGGTACAGCGAAGAAGTCCTGCATCCTTTCAAAGAAAAAACATGATTTTCATGCAGACAATGCTCATCACACGCGTCCCAAGTACTCCACAGCGTGGCTGGCAAGAAAGGGTATAAAAGAAGAAAAACTAATGACAGTTCACTGATCTGAACCCCATTGAGAACCTGTGGTCCATCATCAAATGTTGTGATTTACAAGGAGAAAACAGTACCCTCTCTGAACGGTCTGGGAGCGTGGTTGCTTGCTGGCACGCAATGTTGATGGTGAACGATAAAACACGACAAATCCATGGATGGCAGGGCTTTTGAGTGTCCTTGCAAAGAAGGTGGCTATATTGGTCACTGATTTGTTTTTGTTTAGTTTTTGAATGTCAGAAGGGTATAGGTGGGAAGGGGGAGAGGGGAGATTGGGGGACAAGGGGCAAAAAGAAAGAAGGGAACGGGGGGAGATCGGGAACAGCGGGGGTGGGGAAGGGGCCGAAGAAGGAGGCACAGGGAAAGTGTCCGGCAACACACAGCGAGCCCCCGAACAGAGCGAAAAGAAAAACAAACGAAAAAACGACGGCCAAAAGCAGGCGCTGTGATATTAATGCTTTTTCTGGGTGCATTGAGAACACCCTGGTTGTTGTTCAATAATAAATTCCTCAAAAATACCACTTGCCTAATAATTCTGCACTCCCTGTATAATAATATTGTATATTATACATTGTATATAATAATGGCTGCACAATACTGAAAGTAAAGCTTGGGTCAGTTGCAAAGTTCAGAAATGTATAACCTGGTTTTGTTTCCTTTGTTCAGATTGAAAATATAATCGCTGAACATGAAGAAAAACATTCAAGTTAGAGAATTTACTGACCCAAAGACATCATATTTATTTTTCTTCACTTTTTCACCTTATAGGTCACTATCTCAATATTATTTTAGTACCAGGGCAATATAGCTAAGTGTCAGCTAATGCAAGGTCAGGAGACTTTAGAAACAGATAGATCCCTTCAATTAGAAATTAAAAGAAGATTGTCCACGCAGGCAGAAACCTAATACAAACCCACAGTCAAGGCTGGGATGTATCCCAGAGAAGGCTACATCATTTTACAATTAGAGGTGGATTTCCTGTTAAGCTCATACAGACAATCGGTCTGCGGCTTAAAGTATACATAAACTCATTTACTATAATTTGATATAGTGTTTTCATGTCTTTAGATCTGCAGAATTCATTAAAATAACGCCTCCAGATCGTAGAACTTTGATCAGCCACTTTCCTCTTTTGGATGATGACACTCTTTTGATTCCTATTTAGGCTCCTAAATTGGAGTTACCAGTTACTGTACCAAAACACATTACCCAGGGCCCATAAATGATTGCCACTATCAATACACATGAACGCCAATTGGTATATATTAATGTGTCAATGTGCAGCCCAGGGTAAAAGATATGTAAGTGTTCTTCAGTGAACAATATCACATTGTATCGGGTGCCATCTTAGGAAGCAGTATTTAATGCTTGTTAAGTGATGCAGCTAAATTCCTCAAGATCATCAATGTGAGTTATACTGTCACTGTGTCAAGAGCAGTAACTATTGCTATTATTCAATCCAGACATTATTCTGAAACTCTTAGGCTGAGTCTCCACTGTGTCTTGATAAAAATGTGTAAAAACCATGACAATCTCGTCTTTGGCATGTCCCAATATATTTGCATCTTATAGAATGTGAAGCTCGCAGTTCCATAAGCTGCACTGTGACACACCACAAGTATACCACTGCATCATGCCCATTGACAATGAATTGGGCATACCAGAGACATGGCGCGATTTACGAGCAGTGGAGATATATCATCGGATATCCGCCGCCATTGCGATTTATGTCATTGCAATAGATTGTGATGCAATTTTTTTTTTATGGAAATTACGAATATTTTCCCAGTCGAATATCCGAGCTCCATTGACTTGCATTTTTAAATCGTGATCCATGTCCACAAACGCACATATTCAAGATTAAAAATATTGAATATCATTGCAAGTTTTTATGAAATTAATATTGCCTAGTCGCTCATCACTAGTGGAGACTCAGCCTCATGTTCTTGTTCAGTTCATCTTGAATAAAGAGTTTAATAAAAAACAAGTTTAGACTAATGTATGTGACTAAGTAAAGCTCATGTAATAAAGTAGAATTTGAAACCCTTTGCCGGCTACGGCTGTCTTTTACTGAATAGGTCTTATTTCAGCAATTAAAAAAGCAGGCAGTCCACTTGTGATACAATCCTAGAAATAATTTGCATTTATATGGATGTTACTTGGAAATTCAAGTCAAATCACTTTTTCAATAGTGATTTTAGCTCCAGCTATTATCTTGGAAATCTTCCAAGGACATTATAGGAAGCATTAGTACAAAACAAATAAATATGTATTCAGCTTTACTGTTTCCTTCTCTATTTTAAGATTGTACAATAACTATATATATATATATATATATATATATATATATATAAATAACATCTCTGAGGTTCTTTTGTAAAATGTTTGCTTTTGCTGTGTTTAACACATTTTTTTCAAACTTGGCGCTCTTCACGCCTCTATTCACTCTTGCCTTTTTAACCTATTTACATGAGACATTGTTAGCTAACAGCTGGAGACATCTGGAGCTTGTGAGTTCCAAATATCAGTCATCTGCCAGGGTTCCAAAAACTGTAATTACAGGACCTTGAAATCCTCAACCACAAAGCAGCGTAGCATATTGCATACAGACATTAGTCTACCATACTCTAACATTATTGTTTTTACTGGCATGTAATCTGCAAATAGAGAAATGTATAGAAAAACCTTCATACCGCCATTTTCTGAAACAAGAAGCTGAATTCTTTTAATTGGTCCATTGACATCACTAAAGTAGCATACTGGCATTTTCACAGTAATGGTAGTTGATGTAGCCACAACACTCCCACTTGAGTCATAAATGGGCACTGGTTTCATTATCGGGTTTGGTGGTTCTGCCAACAGAAAACAGGAAGCAATGATCGAATTTATAATCATGAATAATACAATATAATTGAGCATCTTTTCATTGTTTCAAATCAAACACACATCTATATTTTTCTTTTTTGTCATTCATTCAAACACAAAAATAAAAATGTCAAAACAATATTAAAGCTTTCTGCCACTGGCTGTATTAGTTGGCTTTTCTTGGTGATCCTGTCTGCTATTCCTCCTCAATGTATTGTATCCATAGAATAGCAGATTTGTCATCTTATTATTATCAGTAAAGCTAGCCATACACGTGTCGGATTCCATGTCCAATCGATTCATCATCCAATCGATTCCGGCGATTCTGCCGGGAATCGCAGGTGTGATCAATCGGCCAATTAAGAGTATCCATCGCAGCATACCACCTTGTCCAACGGATTCCGGGACGGATCCGTGTCCGATTGTCCACCTCACAAATGGCAACTCCCCCTGATCCGGACAGAATCGCATGAGAAAGACCAACATGTTGGTTCTCCGTCGGATCCGATTCTGAGCCCCTGATCAATCGGACGCAAACGATCGAACCAGGTGGGCTGCATGCGATTCATCATTTCGCGTGCACGCGCCCGGAATCGATCGTGCCGGAATCCGGTGCGAATCCGACACGTGTATGGGGGCCTAAATGCTTCTGAATGCTACTGCCTCTGTACACACGTTTGTTGGAATTAATGGATTTGAGGTAGCCATACACATTTTGATATTTCTGTCTTTTTAAGTCGATCAAACTGGAATCGATACCTGCCCACCTGGTACGATCAACCAAAAGTGGTCAGAATCCAATATAAAATCGATCGAGCAGTGATTGGATATGTTGGTTGATTTCAGTCGATCATTTGAATATCAGATGGGTTTTCTAGATATTTGAATTGATTTGTAAACAATTGTATGGACCATGCATACCAATCTCTGGAAAGGAATCGTTCCCACTATGTGGTGGTACAATCATTATTGACAGTCAATATTTGCACAAGACGATCAAGGTTGATCATGGCTACCTTTAAAGAGTAAGATTCCCCTGTCCCCTGAGCTTAGAATTAAATATCTTGATGTTTAAGCCTGGCATACACACACCGATAAGCGGCCGATTTTTCAGTTTTTTTCCGCGCTCGCGCCGTAGGCGGCAGAATGGCCCACCAATCGGCATCTGCCCACACAGCTTGGCCGGCCAGAGAACAGACCTGTCGGATGTTCTCTGGCCAATGCCGGCCGATGCCATTAACTTCAATGAAGACCGGCGTCTTCATTGAAGGTAATGGCCAGCACACAAAGGGTGCCCGGCCGATGAAGATAGCTCGGGGATGCAGCATGATGAGGTCATCACGCTGCATTCCAGAGCTCATCGGAGCTCGTCTGTCGGCACCCGTCTGTGGGTGTATGGCAGGCTTTAGTCTTATATCTGTTTAAAAAGCAGATTACAGTTCAGATCAAATAAAACTGAACTGGACATTTTTTCAATGTACCTCAGCCTGAAATAGCTTTTATATTTGTAGATAATAGATTGTTTGATACTGGATTAATTAAAGCACTGCCTCGAAAATCCCTTAATTCCTACCACCTTGATAAGGGTCTCATATTATAGCACACTCTTCTCCAAGAATGTGCCATCGGTTGCAGTGCATCACAGATATTAAGCAGATGAAGACATATGCCACCACAATTCAGGAACACTTGATACTTTTGGATTGACTTTCAGGCCTCCTCCCAATATTTTAACCAGGTTTAGGGGTGACATCCATCTGCCTCTTTTTTTTCTTCCTTCTCTCTTCTCTTTTCTATCCTGCTCTTACGGTTTTTCTAGCATTGCTGTGTCTCCAGCTCAGCCGATGCTTTGCAGGGAGACCCCAAGGACATCCAATATGGACATGTCTAATATCCCTGTTTTCGAAAACAAGGATGGCCGCATATGATATGGGCCAGATAGATGGCCGTGAGCGTGCACAGCGCTCGAGGAGGCCATCAATCTGGGCCATATCTACACGTATGTTCCCTGGCTAAACTCTTAATACCTCAAGTAATTATTCTAAATATAAAAAGATTAAAATTTTATCTTGCATATGTTGACAAATAATTTTGATTGTGTTTTAAACGAAATAGTTTGTTCATTTCCTGTCTACATTTACTTTTAAATGATAACTTACTAAAGTTTCTAGGTTTTGATGTTTGCAGGTACAGACCTTAGTTTACATTGAGACAATCATGGAAATGGTCTGTCAGCTTGGTTGGATTTTGCTAGCCTAAAGAATGGTGCTTTTCCAAAATAAACGTGTCTGCTGAGTGACAGACCCAAATAAGAACATATCAACTATCAATTTGTGCCATGATTACATGCTTTGTAAATGCACTCAAAATTTCTTTCCCATCCTCTCTGCCAATTGTATTGTCTATTCCATGGTAATCCCACATAATGTTTCCAAGGATAGAAAAAGCTTCTATAGTGTTAAAGTTCAGAACAATCCTAACTATAATCCAAACTGAGAATGAGTGGTAAGAAAATTTTTCTTTGATGGTTACACAATTGTAAAACATGTTTTAAATACATGAAACACATTTTTAAGCTATAGTTTTTAAACTATTTAGAAACGATTTAGGAAAATAGTTAATAATAGTAGAAAAATTTGTAATACTTAAAATTGTAATAGTAAATTTTTTTTTAAATATTTTATATTACATTTTAGGCTTTGTAAACTATATCAGGGTTATGCTTTTTGCTAAATGTGGTGTATTTACCACTACTACTACTACTACTACTACTATTAATTTGTTATGGTACCTTTCACATCCGTTGTAACTCTCATTTGGATTTTTGGTCCTGCTCCAGCACCATTGACAGCATAAATCTACAATGTAGGCATGAAAATATTTATATTACTAAGAGATAAAATGTCATGTGCAAACATACATTCAAAATGCACTTTATCCACATATTTTTCATGTTAAAAAAGTGTCTGTAAGAAAATATATAATGAAAGTAGTCAGAAGGTATCTGAAATGTAAAAAAAATAAAAGTTGAGTCAGTATTTCAGAAAGTATTGATGACTTTGTAGGATAGCTAGACAACCAGAATATTCAGAAGTAAAAGTCATAAAATATTTTTTTATTGTCCTCTCATGACAGGTATATTAGTGTATTTCTAAGGAAACGACAGTATAATAGTTAGCTCCTTACGCTTATGTTATATGTATAGCCGCCTTTAAGCCCTTCGATAATAGCAGTTACAGACTCATCATCTCTTCTAACAATACTTAGATTGCGGATTTGGGTCTTCGTTGGATCATCTTCTTTGTATACCAGTGCTTGAAACATTTGAATGTTCCCGTTAGGCTCTGCTGGTGGAATGAAGGTCATCTGAAACTTAGTCACCTCATTTGGTATCTTCTCAATTGTAATGTTCTTAGGAGGATCGTTGGGCACTAAAACAAAAGAATAATGAACATATTAGTGTATTAGTTTAACTAGTCTTCACTCATAATGTGCACATTTGTACAAGTTCCTCCATTGAAATTGCCAAGTACAATTTTAGTGCACATAGTCAGCTGCTTATATTGTGAAATAACCAAAGTGCAGTAAGTAAGACAGAGTCCTTCCTTCTTCCTGGCAGATGTACATCCATTATCATCTTGCCTTTTCTCCTAACCTGAAATGTCCCTGATCTTCCTCTCTTTAAGTCATTGGATTTTAGTCCTTTCAATCATTTAGTTTCAACATCATGTGGGCATTTCCACTATTTCCTGCACTCAGAAAGTCATCTCACCAGCCATAATCTGCCTACAATCCATCTTACCAGCCACAATCTGTCTACATTTTAAAGAGAAGAACATACACCAAGTGAAGATATCACTGGTTGTCAAATAAGGTATATAATGAATATAGTACTTTTACTACCACATTGATGGTAGGAATTCAAAATGCGAACCTTCAACTATTAAAACAAATACAATACACATCTATATTGTAAAATGTACAGCATCTTAGCACGAATGCACATCTGAGTGTCTGTCTGTGGATTTATTTGTCTGATAAAAAAAAACTTTTATCTATAAGAAATGTAGGCATTTGACAAATTACTTTATGTGAACAAAGAAAGATTCTACATCTTGGTAACATTTATATTTTGGAATCCTTAAGAAAACATTTTAGGAAGATGAAATACACAAAGGCTTTTGCATGGATATATAGCATTGCTTGTGATAAACAATTATGCTAGGGATGTAAAATTATTTTTGTGTCTATTACAAGAATATAGATGAAGTCTTCCAAAGGTGACACCTTCTGCATCGACAACTGAAGTATTGATCTCATTACTGTGGTGCCTCCTGAACATGCCAGGAAACCAAAAATAAAAATGTTATCTGGTTTTTAATAAAATAAAAAAATAGAAGGCATATGTAATTAGAAAATCAGTTGTGGAAACTGTCCTTGTAAGGGGTAATAGACATACCTGCCTCAAGAGTGGTGGCAATCACAGCATCACTGGACTTCCCTTCAGTAACAACTGATTCTAGATCTCCAGTAAAGGCTGTAACTATTACAGAATAGCTTGTAAATGGCTTTAGGCCGGTCACCTCAATGCTTTTACTTTCATTGCTCCACCGTACAAACTCCGTCCTGTAGTCTGCACCATGTACCTATGAGAAAGTTAAGGTTTTGTTACTTAAGGTATGCAGTAGAATATTTTATTGTGGTATGCAGTAGATTTAGACAGATATAGTTGGATCTGAAGGGTTGGATCTGATTTCAAGTTTCCCTCATCTTTAGGGAGATCACAACTGATGATGGCCAAGACATTAAGAGAGAGGAAAGACGGAATCTTCTATGTCCTCTTTGGGGAGAGCACAGCTGATGATATTTGTGGCCAAATCATTAACACCCTTTTTTTTTGTGCTACGGGCAATCACAGTGGGTAGCATTAATTCCCCACCTCCCCTTTCCGATGAGGGGATGTGGGGTGGAAAGCTGACATTGTCTTCACAACATAGAGGTCAATGGCACCAACACCCCCCCCCCCCCCCCCCCCCCCCCCCCCCCCCCCCACCACTTCGACCATACCGATGACGCAAAAGAGATGGAGCTGGAAAAGACCAAGGATGTTCACAATCCTTGCTCACTTGGAGTAAACACCCAGGAGGTAAAGAGAGCAAGCTAGATTTGCAGAGATGGCTTCCAGAAGGGTTGGATCTGCATTCCTATGGTGGAGATCCCAAATGATGACTATTCTGGTCATGACAAAACGAGATGGAAAAGACAAAATTTGGAGATACCACCAAAATAAGTGAAAATATTCCAATTGCATTTTTCATGCACTTTAGAAAACATCTTCTAACTGCCCATTACGAGCAAAAAATAAGTATCAGATGTTCTAAAAAATAGAAAACAATGCCAGATAAATAATTATTTGTGTATTATTGTTTGTATTTGTTCACTTTATTTACAACTAGTCATGTTTTACACAGTCATATAAATGTATATTGCAAACACGGAACTAAATATAACCAACATGCTCCTATTTAGCTGCATGAAGTTTCTTGACAGTATGTTTTATATTTCGAAGATTCCAATACACATGGTAATACACTGTATTACATTGAGGAATATTCTACCACCCATAGAGGTTACTGCAGTCAGGGCTGCCTCACATAGATGTTGGTGGGAGGTATGTCAGAATGGTAAAATAGAAATCACTCTAACTGCTTGTGAACAGATCCCAAATTCCCCCGTAGGACTGTTTTTACAATATTGTTTCAATGTGTATTTTTATAAGTAGATTAGGTGGTTGTACAGTAGTTTTCCTCTGGGGGGAAAGTGTGTATTAAGTGCAGCTGCTAAGGTATTAAGTTTGTTCTTCCTTGACAGATGTGCTGTGTTATCCCCAGTCCCATCCCGTCTTTTCTGGGGGTTTTTGATGTACTAAACAGACGCTAACTTTAATCTGATGTCTTGTAATGTCAACCTTCCTATTATAATTACAACCAAAATGTTATGTTTGTATTATTCACAGTCAGGTCCTGCATGAGATTAATCTTAAATTATTCTCTTCTGTGATAAAAAAAAAAACTGCCTGCGGTCTACTTTATTACATTAAATGAAAAACAGTTTGTGTTAAAACCAAGCTCTAATCCTGATTTATGGTTTCCTGTAAAATACTAAACAAATCCCTAAAGCTTCTGACCTGAGAATGTAGGTGCTAATAAGTATGTAATGGTGTACTGTGCATGATGAGTATGGAATCTGGCATCTTAAAAGGTGCATTGCTCCCTAGAGTACCCTCGGAGACTCTCTTCTTCTTTAGTGCAGCCACATACACGGTGCCTATCCTGCTCTACATCACATTTTGGCTGATTTACTAAAGGGCTTGAGAAAGTTCTCACAATAAAACGTGAGAAGATTCACTTGAATTATCCAACCAAGGGAAAAAAATGGAAATCATTATTTGATTCTTTGTTTTTAAAAAACTGGATCATTAAAGATTTTGAAAATCCTCTAAAAAAAGATAAGATCTCATTATGATGACATTATTACTATTTTCCTAAGAGTAATTTCTCATGCAAATAATAATAGCAAGCAATTCAGTGTGAAACTTAAAACGCTAACATGCCCCAGGCGACTGTGGTTTTGGTGGATTTCTTAGCTACAGAATGTTTTGGTGCTGTCTGCATGGCTGTATAAAACTACCATCTACAGTGGATATCCCAGGTTTTTTAAATATAAAAACTAAACATCATTTATCAGCTTTAAACTTTTGCCAGCTTCAATGTGACTGATAACATGTATATTATTACCCTGTTTCCCAGATGATAAGGCACTGTCTTATATTTTTTTGAAACGCCAAAACATGTCCTAGGTCTTATTTTCAGGGGGGATGTCTTATTCTGATAACTCTGTGCCATTCATTGTCCCCTTTGATCACTCTGTGCCAATCATCGTCCCCTTTTGATCACTCTGTGCCATTCATTGTCCCCTTCTGGTCACACTGTGCCATTTATTGTCCCCTTCAGAACACTCTGTGCCATTCATTGCCCCCTTCTGATCACTATGTGCCAATCATTATCCCCTTCTGATCACTTTGTGCCAATCATCGTCCCCTTTGATCACTCTGTGTCAATCATCGTCCCCTTTTGATCACTCTGTGCCATTCATTGTCCCCTTCTGATCACTCTGTGCCATTCATTGTTGCCCTTTGATCACTCTGTGCCAATCATTGTCCCCGTCCCCTCGATGACTCAAGGTGCGGGCCTTTGTAGTCACTTCCTGCTCTGCACTGCAGCCAGCCCTGATGGAGTCACAAGGAGGCACACAGTTACCCATTGTACCACCATTCGGGCAGGGGCAGGTATTGGTGGAGGTCTTATTTGTGGGGGGGGGTGGCTTATTTTAACATTTTGGACAAAAATACGTAGCTTATTTGATGGGGATGGCTTATCATAGGGTAAGGGTAAGTAAGCTGATAAACGTGTGTACACACCCTTATATTAAAACTTTATTGAAGCACCTTTTGATTTAATAAGAACATTCAGTTGTTTCTGAGTACAAAGAGACCCCAAATAATAATAAGCTACCCCAGTAGGACAGCTAAGGCTTTTTGTCTACTGCATCGAACACGGGGTTTCTGCATTGACACAACCCATCGTATTCATTTGAATGAGACAGAATCCACTGCCACACCCATGCACCGCTTTTTTTTAAAGCTAGGATGCTTGTTGTAACCGGCAATGACTGGCAGTGTGTCCATTGAACATTAGGAAACATCGGTCACACTTTTTCCATGTTCTTTAGATTCACATGAATAGGCAGCGTTAAAGCCAATAGCTCACATTACAGATTGAAAACTTTTTGAAATGATTTATTGTGGTAAATTTTTACATAACACAAATATGTAAATTTTACCTCCTGGGAGGTACGGCCATATTGCGCTGTTTTCAATACTGTACTCTACCAGGTTTCCCCGCACTCCTCTCTACACGTCACCGGCGTTATCGTTGACCTGGGAAACCAACGGCTCTCCACTATAATGGAGGTCTATTGGGCAGACTGACAAGGAGGTTAATAGATGTGTGCACATATATCCACTATTTGTTGGTTGGTTGTCACTTCATAACCAGTAGCATTAAGGCCCCCATGCATGTCTAGATTTTCCATTCAATCAATTTAAATAGATCGATTTTTTGGAGTTAAGGAAATCGGTGATTGATTGTAATCTATGCCAACTGTATTAAAAGATATTTGATCAAATTTTTTGGGGATCGACTGAAAGCGTAATTGAATTTAGGTTCAATTTCAATATAACCGATTAAAATTTTCCAGCATGTTTGATCATTTTTCAATCAAAATTTTTCCCAATTTTAATAGTTTTAGGTCAATCTAACCATGAAGGCTGCCATAGATTTTCAATCAATCAACAAAGAAAATTGATTGAATTAAGTTGATTTAACCATAAACATCTAGACGTTTATGGGGGCCTTTAGTTGTATTTCCTATTATACAGCATGATATAGAAGTACTATGAAGGGGGTAACTAAAGCAATAGCTGACCATTGGTCCATTGGGGGCCCAAAAATACAGAGGGTTTGATACTTTTGCATACACAATCATTTATGAAGGTCACATCCGTGCTTACAAAAAAAAACAGTTAAACAAAATGAAGCCATTTAAAGGACTAATGACAATTCTTCAAGAAAACTACTGTAGAGCTATACAAGTCAATGGTATTTTGTATTACTACAGAATAAAGATTAGATTGGCCTAAATGGTGTTGCTTGAAAGCTCTGTCACATTTAGATTTCACACATGCTAGGTAATTGTCATTGAAAACAAACATTTCCTGACCCAATGTCAGATAATCGTTCATGAAAAACTTTTTTTTTTAACCAACTTAAAAGGTGTCAACGAATGAGGACTTTCCTTTCTAGGAACGATCAAATTTGATGGATTTGTTCACCTAATTATCATTCATCTTCCTGTGTGTGTACAGATGTCACTAGGCATTAAATGAACACAGAACTAAACATGCTCACCAAGTAGTAGGCAACATAGAAGATGAACTCCTGAATTATTACATCTCAGTCAGGACTTGTTGACAAACAACTGGATCCTTTCTCTATGCATAGAATCAGTGAAGTTATTATCAGTTATCTATAATGCCTTTTCGCTAGAGCTCATCAATAAGTTATTTAGTGTGTTTGTTAAACAATAGTTACAAGTCTAAAGTTAGCCATAGATGGGTTGACTTGTCTGTTTGATCAAGCAGTAAAATCAGTAGCTTTATTGGATTGTTTGAAAATCTAATTTTTTTTTCTGATATCCTCCATAGGTGATGCCCGCTATATAGGATATCGAATTGAAAGAGCAGTAATCATATAAGTTACAAAACGTCAGTGAATTGTATAAGTATCTGACTTTTTTAAGGTGTTTCCACCGATTTGTATCCAATTGTATTTTAGAGCATAAGCACACACATTTGTCTTCATGACTAGAAAGAAATTGAATGTAAAGCCGGCCATAGACGTCCCGATCTATGGCCGACTGTTTCATAATCTTCCTGTCATCTCCTCCTCCTTTATCTCCACTGAAGATTATGGCAAATTACCTCCTGTAAAAATTACCCACATAATCTTGGACTTTCTTCTTCAGCTTCTTTACTAGCAGCGCTTTCAAGCTCTTACTGACCCCCTACCTTTCGTTGTTGCCAAATGGTCCGGATAATTTGCTACCTCTCAATGATGACTCTTAGAAAAAATATCTGGAAAAAAATACATTCCTGCTACATGAACACTTTTCCTTTAGAAACTAATGCCAAGCTACTCTCTCAATGTAACTTGAACTTTGACTCTCTAGATACGTCCCAGGCATCCCCAATACTTGCTTCCGGGACTGGGGTGCAATGGAAACTTTCTTCACATATTGTGCAGTGGTGCAAGCATTGTAAAAACGTAACTACACTTTTCTCTCTTTTACTAGGTCACTCCCCAGATCTAGTGATGGGAAGCCCTGCCTAATAGAAAGCTGCAGAGCATCTTCAGGGCTTACTTTCTGCTATCCCTAGTCTGCCGGCCCTACATTTCCGGCCAAATCCTGTATGACCGATATAATGGTCTTTATAATACTGTAAAACTTCTGTGTGTTTGTGTTTCTTTTGTGTTTGTCTATGTTTTTTCTTTATTTTGTTATTTTTAGTAAGGATTTTTTAATGTGAACTGTTTGCCAGTGAAAGCTTTGTTGCATTGACCATCTAATGGAGGTATAGCTGCAGACATGCGACCTGGGGTTTGTGTTCCAGTTGCCAGGGTGAAGCAAATGCTGAGGTTCCTATAGAAACATGGTGTTCAAAATGTACGTTTCTATGTATATCTAAGGAAATGCATTTAGTTACGCTTCAAATGTTTTTGTCTTATTCTTAATGTATAAATGTAATTTTTAACCAATTATTCGCTGCAGACTTGAAAGTGTGCAAAATGTAGCTGTGATCTGATATTCGTAGTTGCAGCTCTCAGATTTCATGTGTCTTCTGCTTTATCTGCTTCATCTCCAAATGTTTAGTTTTAATTAGAATCTGCTCTTATCTAAAGACTCTCCTCATCGGCGTAAAAGTTTAATATTATGCCTTTGTCTGTCAGAGATGTTTTAGTAGGCATGTTAATGATATGGTAGCCAATTATAAGAAATATTAGACAATGTGTAGGCAATTCAGTTATCTACTAAATCAACACTTTCTCTATTAGACAATTTACCCTGCAAAATTGTACAGCTTATGAGACCAATGGCAAAGATGCCATATGATGACCTTTGTTGGACACTAGACTGAACGTCTTCCAAAAGAGAAAAACAACCCATAACCCTGCGCTGAATATCGTGGTAAAGTAGCTTGGAAAGGACCCGTGTGCAGAACCACAGTTGAGCATCCCTGACAATGCCGTTTCTAGACTTTTGGGGGCCATATGCCAGTTTCTTGGGGGTGGTGTGCTTCACCCCCTTGCTCCTCCTCACCAATGACCACCCACTCCCCCCTCCGGCAGCAGGCACAATCGGCATGCCTGCACAGTTCTGTACTGTATGGGTACAATGCTCCTCCTTCCTCCTCCTCACTGACAACACCCCCCCCCCCTCCCCAGACCAGAGTGTTTTCTCCCTAAACTGTACGGGTCGAAGAGGGTGGGCGCCGGGGCCCTGTGCGCATACATATTGCGCATAGTGAAAGAAATGGCACGGTTTCCTAAATTCCAAACAGTACAGTAAACGTCAGGAATGAGTAAACCCAATCTTCTTCACAGTGTTTGTAGAGTGGCCATTGTGCAAAAGATGTGCCCACCTGGACAGAGTGACCAGGGTTGCACAGCAAGTCAGTGATCCGACATGTTGGTAAATGCCCAGCCAATCGCATTACTTTGTAAAATAACAAAGTAATGTCTGGCACACAAAGGGTGCCTGCTGATCCTCTAAGCGACGTTATTCATGCTGCAATCTCCCAAGAATCCCAGAGACAACGCTGCGTGTATGGGGGGCTTTACAGGGCTTTGAGGAAGAGGCAGCACAAGGTGGGGTGAATATAACTATTCTTTGGTCACACCTAGACATAAACATGGGGACTCAATACAAGAGTTGATAAAACAATTAGCTGAAGTTCAGCCTTTATTTAAAGAGTTCAGCTTTTACTTAAAAAAAATGTCTTCCACAGTCACCAAGTTGTCTCAATTCTGAATCTTAAATAGACAACATAAATAATGGTTTATGCAATGCGGCATTTCTTTTAAAATATCACTGTAGTTTTAGTGAAACCCCTTTTAAACTTACTTGTTTTGCATGTATTGCATGTTAGCCAGTCTTTTAACTGACTGAACAAAAGTGAAAGCAGAAGGGTTGAGATACCCATTTCACACTTACAGGCGTCCTTACAATGATCGTTTTAATTTTGTTAAATCCCAAAAGGAAGAACAGTCCTTCTAAAGCCACCCATACATCTTTAGATCATCTAATTTCCATTAGATCTACCAACAACTATGTAGTGCGGGTCCTCCCTAATAGAATACATAGTGATTGAAAGGTTGGTAGAAGAAAAGTTGATTGTACAGAAATTGTATGGAAAGATTGTAAGGTGTATGGTGGCTTTTACAGGATGACAATGCTGCGTCATATTGACTACTAACGTAACTTGCTATAGTGGAATCACCTTAATTCTGCTGCTAGTGTTCCCCTAAATATGCACCCGAGAACAATGTGTCTAATCGCTGTCCGTGTGCGAAGGTTGAGTCCTGCGTGAAAATGGTGAACAAAACACTATTGTAATATAACCACTAACACATCAAATACACATAGTAAATAAACTGTGCGGCCAAACTCCGGCCGCCATCTCCCAACAACAATAGCTTCCCCATACTGGTAAACGTCACAATCCAAATGCATGCCCGTTCCCCGTGCTCTCAGTAATGTATACAAATAGAACGTGGATGTCAATGGTGCTTAGCAATAAGAAACATGTGACTAAGGGTGGCAATATCAACCGCATGGCAGGAAGTCTGCTGAATGTATCGTGGCTGCAAAACCTATGTTAGGGGTAGATGAAGTCTAAGATCCGAAGATCAACTAGGGCAGTTCCAACTTTCCTAGCGTACCTCTCAATTGCTCTAAGGCATACCACTTCGTATACTGAAAGGCTTGCATCAGGTCAGCCAACTGAGCGTCGGTGAAATCCTTAAGCAAAACCTTCTTCCAGACCTTAAAAAAAGTGGTCGTGCGATTATCAGGACATGGAACTTGTCAAAAAATAGTTAGGAATGGAGCAGTTGTCACAAATCCTCCAATACCGGGGGGAGGGGGCTGTGGACAACCAACGGGACATAATAAGCCTTTTGGCACCAAGTAGGCAGATATGTTCCCACCTAGATAAACTCGGGGTTGGGAAATCCTCGCTGTCAGGGGCTACATGTAGCAGGTGGGAGGATATGTCCGGCACCCTAGAATATCCTGAAATGGTATTGGTGTACATGGTGATTTGACTCCAGAAATCCTGGATCATGGGGCATAGCCACTGAAGGTGTTGCAAATCCGGGAGATCCAACCCACACTTGGGACAACTGGTCAATCTGGCAGGGTTACTGAGCCCTGCACGAATATTTAACGCTTCTTAGGCTCGGTGCAATATCTTCAACTGCTTCTCCCTCCAAGGTTCATTGCAGATGTATTTACGGACCGACACCCAGCCCTTTTGGAGCAAATCAAAGGTGTCTTCTGGCGGCATATTGAGATAGGTCGACCACTTTCGTACAAACGAACCGTCTGGCGCAACATACCCCGTCTTGAGACAACAGAGATCCCCATACAGGTCAGACAGTGATTTGGCTAGGTTGCTGGGGGTCAAGAGACGGTCCAACACCCTATAAGAGTGCAACACGGTAGGGGAACCTAGTGTGGTGTGGAGAAAAGATTGAATCTGGGCGTAGATCAAGAAGTGGGATGGAGGTAAAGCGTGGGTAGTGGATAGGGTTGCTAGCGGAGTCAGGGTTAGGTCACTAGTGAGGAGGTCTGCCACTTTGGTTATACCCTTCTCAGCCCACATGGCAACTGACATCACTTCTACTGTGTGATCTCTGCTGACAGTTGGGGCCAACTATTTATTACCTTTTTTAGCTTTTGAAAAACACAGGCCATAGACTCTTTCAAGGTGAGAAAGGACACCAGAGAACCAGATTCCTGATGTTGGAAGAGGACACAAAAATCATCTCTTCCCGATAGCTGAAGAAATTAACTTCAATGATAATTAAAATTGTTTGTTTCTGGTAAGTTAGACACATTATTTTTTGGGGGAGAATACTATGAAAATTATTGGGGGTTTAGGTAAATTACACACATACAACGCCTGAACGAACCGGCTATGTAAGGGAGGCTCAGAACACAATGTGGGTATTTTTAGACTTGAAACCAACTTTACTTTCAACCAACCCTTTGGAACAAATTAAGTATATAAGTCAAAGGTCCATTGTACATTCAAAATCACAAAGCCTGGCTCATGTACCAGGGTAAAGACAGGGAACGGCTATAGATAATATATTCTGTGCAAAGGAGAACTGCCATTATTCTTTAACAAAGACACATTTAAATGACGACAAAAAGAATTAAGGTGTAGGCTAAAAAATGCATAAGAGACATTGAAATAATAAAAATATTAATAAAAAATAAAAATAATAATAAATAATGAAAGGTGTCTTAAATAATGACAGAGACATGACTTTTTTCATTTAGAGAATATCTGCACTAATAGTATGTATTAGACTAGCAGAAATCACAGGATGTTAGATTAATATACTAATAAATCTTGTACAGCACATTTTACAGGTACGGTAAATGTCATCACTGCTATTTAGCCATGTCCCTAAAGGTAGCCATACACAGGTCGATTTCCCACACGATTCCTGGCCGATCGATCACCAGGGGCGTGCATACCAATCGATCGACGAGGAATCGAGTGCAGCCCAACTTGACCGATCGACCCCGCCCGATCGACATGGCCCCCAAATCGGATCGGCCAGAGAACCAACCTGTTGGTGTTTTCTGATTGATTGGGCACACATCAAGGGGCGTTGACATTTGTGAATCGATCGACTGGTAACAGAATCGTCCAGGAATTGGTGGCCTAAGGTGGTAGGCACAGACTTGTATGGTCGATTGATCAATGCCTGTGGCTTCACCGGAATCGATCGGAGCGCCGATCGATCGCTCAGGAATCGTCACGTGTATGGCTAGCTTTAGAGTGACCTTGCAACAAAATAATAAATAAAATATCTAGGAGATATATAATGAAGACACTAACAAATGCCTGCACATACTCGCATGCATCTTTATTGGGTTCATGCGCATGCTGAAAATGCTGTTGCTGTATACAAAATCCAAACCATCTTTTTTTGGAGTTGGATCATAAAAAATTAGAACATCTCTACTAAGAAGATTGACACAGAGAACTTGCCACTAAATGACATCTATAATAATCTGAATCTGTACTTTTGAAATATCCAAAAGGAATTGGTTTTCAAGTGTTCCAATTAAATGGTCAATCTTACTGCTCAACAAAAAGAATCTGCCAGTGATTCAACTGCCCATTCCTGAGTAGTGTTCAACTACTCCAGAGCAAAAGCCAATCTACAGTCAGCAAAATAAATTACCTTTTGCTTTTCAAGTAGAATATGCAGGGTAGTTAAGCTTCAACCTCACAAAATAGAGTTATTATACAATGTCAAATGTACTTCATGTCCCACATCACATGACTTCACGTCATGTCCCACAATTGAAAAAAATCAGTAATGATATTCATCGTTTCCTTACCGAGGAGATGTTGATTAGATATGATGTTGGTCCAGTTATAATGAATGGCGCACTCCAGCTGATATTCATACTTTGTGGAGAGGTAGCAACAACACGTATGTTTTGTGGAGGTCCTTCAGCAGCTATAGTAAACAGTGAAGAGAAAATTGTTAATTTTTGTTTGCAAACAACATTTTCATAATGAAAACGCACCGCACTAGGCAGTGCTGTAATGTCGTTCAACATATTTGAGCTTTGTATTCATATATTCAGAATTATAGAATAGTAGAAAAGATGGTGGTAGATAAGCAGCTATTTCAACGAATAGAAACGCTGAGGTTATTCTGTACTGTGGTGTTATCTTCCAATAAATGGATAGGTTTTAAATGAATTTTAAAATGTTCAAATTTCAAATCCCAGCTTCCTTTTTTTTTCAATAATGGTTTATCTTTCTTTTTTCAGTTTAAAAGGACTTTTTTTTTATCATTTGTTTACCACCATTTTTGTTTACTACACCGTTTAAGGTGTAGCATGAGACATTGTGTATTTAAAGTTAAACTTTACTAATTCATTTGGCACTGATGGTGGCAAACTATTCCATACGTATCCAAAAAGATAGATGTTCCGCACAACGGATATGATTCCACTTCTTTATTTAATGAAATCCACATGAAATGAAATCCACGAGACATATATAGCAAATAGATACAGGTCCCCCTGGGGGTCACCTCAACTCTCACAACCACTACCTACCACTTTAACCCACAATATGGTAGTAATAACTTATTTAGCTTCCAGTTCTAATGGCCACTTACACCTCAGAATTTTCACTCCCACTGACAACCAATGCATGGGTTTTTTTACACTTACTGACTTTGGGGTATTTTTTGTCTCCTACTGGTTAATACCAGGCCTCCCAACAGTCTGATCAAAAATAAAATGACAATTTATTGAAAATGTTCATGGATCTTTTGATGGAGGGCTGTATTTTAGTTTAACAATGCAAATAGGAATAATGCCTACATATCTAACAACTCCCAAGTCATTCCAAACTTCCGAACACTCCATAAACTTCAGACACTGCCTCTGATCAGCTTGTAAGTTTATGTACATGCAAGGGACTGTGGCGAGTAGATGAACGTCTTTATTGGATGCTGTTGTGGCCTTTAACCTTGAAGGGGAACACCAGCTGATATGACAGTATATTTTACGTGCTTCATGAATGTGGCCCATTGTCATCTGCTTGCTATCATAACCATGACGTTGTTACTCAACTAAATGCAATTTTTATTTAATAAAACTTAAAACCCAACCATTAGTGCACATATCATGATTAAATAATCGTTACTGCATGCATTTTAACAATTCAGGGTTAGTATGTTAAACAAGAAGGCATGGTGTGTTTTAATAATCTTTATGTGTAACACTGTTCAATGAAGAAAGTTCAAGTTTTGAAAAACAGTAGATATAATTAATTGATTCTAAATAAATGTGAATATTTATGTTAGCAAAATCCATGTTATACTATATCCTGTGGACTTTAAAGTTGCTGCAGTATAAGCTAGACTAGACAAAGATACACATTCTTCTGAACATATGAACATGCCAAAACAGTTATTTGGCACTAAACATTCATATTATCATATAAGTATTCATTGTATTCATTTACAGCAGCTACTAAAGAAAAATCGTTTCGGCAATTTTTAAACCAAGGTCAGCACTATAATGTGTTGTAAAATGAAACCTAAAAACACAAAACATTTTCCTCTTATTAAAGCTTATATACATTACATACTTCCTGTGATGAAGGGTCTATATGCTGAAATATGGAACTATAGACAGAGCCAATATTTATGCTATGTGAAATACTGAAGTATGCTTTGTTTGAAAAAGAAAAAAAAATAGATTTATTTCCTTATTTTCCTGTGCTAGAACTGTTAGACATTAGCAGAACTCATATAAATCACAAGGATTCACTAACTATGGATAAAACATCTTTCCTATCATAATCCAATCACTTCCGCTCATAAGAGCTTTGTCCTGGTTACCACAATAATGCATTTACTGTAACTAATAAGCATCATTTCCTGATTAACATGCTTCCATCCCTGTACAGGAATGTAGGTCTTCTAGAGGTCAGGGTCATCTTTGCAATTCATCTGTGTCCTGGTACTGGGGTAGCTGTAAAGTGTTCTTGCTGTGGAGAGGATCTGGAGAACCAATCATTTGGGCTTTAGACTTGGAAGAGAACTCAGGAAGTCAGCCTGAGTACAGCTCCTAATTCCAGCGCATAATGTGATATTATATCATTATTTCACAGCTAAGCCAAACTGACTTCAAAAACATTGCATGTTTCTTTATGGTTTATTGTGACCTCACTTAGATTTAAACACTGGGAATATCAATCTGTTCCTTCAAGGGAAATAAGGTGGTTAAAAAGTTCTTCCAACAATGGGACAGAAAGGAGATGTATAGGTTACTTGTATTAACCAAATCGTACCAAGGGTCTTCATTAAGCATTTGTGTTTTATTTTATCTTTTGATTATATCTTGCTTTTAGAAGTAGACTTATGAACATATTGAAGAACATATTAACGACTCTAAATTACGTAGCTGAACCAAGGCTGGTGCTACTAAGTCCAGCTTGGATCTTTTACATATTATTCATTACATTATGCTATTTCAACTGGATTTTATTCTTCTATTCTCCTGTGTCACTGGTCAAGAGAAGCTTTTTCATGACCAGTGACACAGGACTATATTTCCTGATAAAGCCCCATCAAAGGGGGTGAAACGTGTTCAGAGCCACCAATTGGGTTGATCCTCACATTTTTAGAGACAATAACTAGTTAAAAAAGTCCATCATCCGTCTGTTCACGGGAAGATTCAAATTCCACGGCTGTTCACGGAAAATTTGAATAAAAAAAAAACGGAAGTGACGTAACTAGCATCATGTCCGGTCACTGGATCGCAAAGTTCCCGGATTTGATATCCGGATGTGACGTCACTGACTGTTTAAACCGATTTGAGCTGGTTTTCTTTCACAAGAGACTGGGTTCTCTACCCGGTCTCTGGTGAAAAAGTTCTTTCAATGATCCGGCTAGCAGAAGAATAGTAACCTTTTTCCCGCCGGTGAACAGGACGGGTCGATCACCTTGCCTTACAGACAGTTTACTGTTTACTGTCAATATTTTGTTGTATATACATGTGAAAATAAACTACTACCTTTAATCGCTCTCAATAAAATTTTATTTCAATGTGTATTTGTTATAGTTCATTGTGCCGTTAAAGTCCCAAGGGTTAGCCACCCCATGTGAGGGTCAGGATTGTCTGACCAACCAATGGTATTGTTTACTTATATTGACAAGGTGCATGGAAACACACTGGAAGTGAAAAATTATGTCTGTGAACATAGTTGGAAAAAACTATGTGTGCTCTGAAAAAGGTAGATGCCTTTTAAAGTATGTTTTAAAGAATATGTGTAAGCTCCTGACCTCTACCATATCTACCTAAATATTTGAAAGGTTTTGTTTATGTGGTTCACCCTTAAAGAACTTAATATTTGCCTGAATATTACTGGTAATACCCCTACCCTTTGCAGTATGTTTGCAGTATGTTGTGTAAGTCCACAACAGACAGATATTTTGGTGCCTTTAGTTCATAACCCATTGGCTTAGGTCTGGGCAGCCGCCCGTGGCATTGGAAGTGTACTGTTGAATGCATTAGCAGTTGATTTATTTCACTCCATGTGCAAAATGAGCAACTCCTGTGGATTATAATAGAACTATTGTTCCGGCTCTTTAGCAGCATTTTGACAGCATGATATAGGAGGTCTCTGTTATCGCCTGCTCTATTACCCAGCAGACTGATATTCATTGCTCTCCACCTGCTTATTCATTTCATTCATGAATATACCTACAGCTTATGAATATATCGGTTGTATATGTAGATTTTTTTTGAGAAGGCCCTATGTGGGTTTTCCATGATTTTCTATATACAGTTGAGGAAATAATTATTTGACCCCTCACTGATTTTGTAAGTTTCAATGACTACAGAAATGGAAAAGTCCATAAGCAGTATCATTTCAATGTGGTAGTTTCATTGTACAAGTGGTCAGATGCACTCATAAGGACAATCGAAAAAATAATCTTTAAATAAAAGATAGCAACTGATTTGTGCATTTCATTGATTTAAATAAGTATTTGACGCTCCTACCAACCATTACAGTTCTGGCTCCCCAGAGTGGTTAGACAATCTCTACTCATTAGTCCCGCATTAGAGGACACCTTTCTTAACTAGTCCTGTATAAAATTACACCTGTCCCCAGAATCAATCAATCAGCAGACTCCAAAGCTCTCCAACATGGGAAAGACGCAAGAGCGGTCCAAGGATGTCAGAGACACATATTTAGACCTGCAGCAAGGCTGGAATGGGCTGCAAACCATATAGGCAATAAGCTAGGAAGAAGTTCATCAACTGTTTGTGCGATTGTTCGAAAATGGAGGAGCACAAAATGACATCAATCGCAACGATCGCCTGTGGGGCTCCAACAAGACTTCATCACCTCGTGGGGATGTCAATGGTTCGAGAAAGGCCAGTTAGTTTATGACGCTCAATTAGGGTCAGGGACCAACAGTCACCAAGAAAACTCATTGGAACACATTACAAAACAACACAAACCGCAATTGTTAAATCCTGCAGTGCTCGGCAAGGGTCCGCCCTGCGTCAGGGAAGTACATGTGGGGTCAGCCCGCTGAGTTTCCAATGAACACTTCTGAATGAGTCAGAGAGTGACGTGGGAGAAAGGTTGGTCTGTGGTCTGATGCGAGACCAAAATAGAGCCTCTTTGGCAGTTAACTCACCACTCTGCTGTGTTTGGATGGATATTGAAATAAGTCTGGCTGCTCATATGACGCCCAAAAACATACCCCTTGTCCCCACCCCGTAACATGCATGGGTTTTTCCGGTTTTGGAAGTAGCATTTGCTTGTGGCTATGGGTGTGTTTGTCGCAAGGGTTCATGCAGGAAATTTGGCTAGTCAGACAACTTAATTTAATCGCATCAACCGGTTGGAAAATGGACAAGATGCCATTGCTCCTATCGTGAAATTTTCCCTGAGTCTTGACAACATCGTCCTTCCTGCTCCATGGCATGACAACTGAAAATGGGTCAGTTGGTATGGGTGTTTCGCAGCCACGACCAATTTGACCCAAATATTCATAACAGCAAATGGTCAACAAAGGTAGAATTTTTTTTGTGGCTTTCAAGGAAGAAGCACATTAAGGTCATGGAGTGGCCTTTTAGTCAGTCCTACCGGGATTCCTATAATCCAATAGAATAACCGCTCCATGGTTTTTTCGTAGGTTTCGAGCTTCTCAAAGCTCAGTAGAGTTTGCACTATGAGGTGACTTCAAGCTCCTCGAATCACTACTTAGGGATTTAGATTTGATTGATCTGCAAAGAGGAGCTGGAACCAACATTCCTCCTTTGTAAAAATGTTGCGCAAAACTTTGGTCATCAATTACAAGAAACGCGTTTGTACACTCTGTGCTTGCAAACCAAGGGTTGCTTCCACCAAGTATTGTAAGATCTTTTTTGTGTTAGAAGGGTTTTCAAAATTACTTTATTTTCATTCGTCAACTGATAATATGCACATTTTATCAGTGTGCTATCTTTGGTAATATTAACAGTTAATTTTTTCGATGTTTCGCTTTTGGAAATGTTTTGCTAGTCTGCCCACTGTTACAATAAAAACCTCATCCATTGACAATGATACTGTACTGAGACTTCATTTCTTTGTCATGGACAAACTTACAAAATCAGTGAGGGGTCAAATTATTATTTCCTCCACTGTATTACTAGTTGTTACTAAAAATCAGCCACCTAGATGGTGAACCTTTTTCTGATGTGGGCATGCATTCTATATTGGCTAGTATCTTTTTGACAAGGGTGTCAAGGATTTTGAATGTTGTAATTGTGTCTGTAGTTGCAGACATTGTGGTTGAGTTTTGCAAACTATCCTTACTGTGTCTAAAGGCATTTTACCACTAAAGCATCAAAAAGCATTACTTCATGTGTTCTCCTCTCTCTGACTTCTACAGGCAATGAAGCATGCACTACTGGCACATACTGGTGCCTGTGAGTTGTTAAGCAGTGTTTTCATTGTAGATTCTCTATTTAAATGGTCCAAACCATATCAAGAAGGAAACAGCAACATTCTCACTAATATGTTAAAGATATCTTATAAACATATGAAAAAAGCAATTAGCAACCAACTGCAGCAAAACAAAGTACATTCACAATAATGTCATGTAAAAATCAATAACCATTAAGAAATTAACTACATTATATTAACCAAATGTGAACTCAAATAAGATAAGGGGTGAAAATTATTATATAAGGTGTATGGAGGAGAAGATGAAAACTAAGTAAAAAGATGAAAATAGAGGGACCAACCCCCTCTAAAAAAATGCAAGGGGAAAGACAGACTGCTATGAGCTACTATAAGTGATGGACGAACTTCTGCAAATACCCACCATTCCCATGTTTGCGGTGAACCTCCATTGACTTCAATGCAGAACGAACTTTTCAAACCTCATATTTGTAGCCAAAATACCAATTCATGAGTCAAAAGGGTGCAACCACCTGGACAGTACATGCCAAATGGGGATCAATGGCTAAACTTCTCTCCCAAAATATGGATTTTTTAAATGTTTTTTTCAGGTCTAATGGCCAGAAATCACATCTAGATTAAAGATTTTGCCAAAAGTAAGCTGGAGTGGGCTGCAAGCCTAACAGTACCTTCTGCAGCACATCACATTTAGTCAGATCTCTCTGCAATGCATAATACAGCATACTTCACCCCCAGAGAAGGACTTTTGTGGCTCAGTAATGATGAACTACATGTAACAGAATACCTGTAGCTATAGCTACAGATCACTGGATGGAGTATTATAGCAAAGTAACCAAGCCATCCCTCAATCAGCAGCAGCTCTCCCTATCTATCTAGTACTGCACACACATGATAAATGTATTGGCTGTACTGTCCAACCTGACTCCTGACCCTTTGCCTCCATGTTAAGGTATAGGGGGCGGGTAGAACACCCATAATGTTCGCCGGCATTGCGAACTGCAAACATGCTATGCTCGCCATAAACTGTCCGCCAGGCGAACTTTTTAACCATCATTAGCTACTATATAAAAAGAGGAGCAGCAGGTGACCATAAAAGCATATGGGAACTGTAATCATTTTAGTACAACCATGTAGCCAGAATCTGAACAGTCCATCAAAGAGGCCATGAGGTCTTCCAATATCATATTTTTATTAATTATGGCAAACCATGGCGTAATAGTAAGCTGGCAAAACAGATTTCCATAAGGCTGCAATGCAAGTTTTGGACGTTTTAGTAGATGATACTAAGAAGACACAGGATTTATTAACAATTGTTTGAGTGGCAATAATTAGATTTTATCCATTCATATTTATATATAACAACTGTTTTTTTAATTTCGGAGGCTTGCTCTAATACTTCTGGAATTGTCTGCAACAGCCTCAAACACATATATTGATCTGCGCCATTTGACGCGAGTCGTCAAGCTATTTCACAGTTCTAATGCCCCAGAAGGAATTTATGTGTAAAGTTGGCCATACACCTTTAGAAAGTCCCTCATATGACATGGTTTTTTGTAAAACAAAAGGAGATCTAAAGGAAATCTGACAGAGAAATCTAAAGGTGTCTAATGGTGACCCTAAGGATCCCCCATACACCTTTAACTGTGCTAACTGGCTTGTGAAATGATTCACCAAATTATTTGTTTAATTAAAGTCTAAAGTCTACACTGCAAAGAAAATGTAATAATTTCCTTTTAGAATGCCAAATAGAATTCTCTAGTAGTGATGATGGAAACCTTTAAACATGTGCATGTAAGTTTTAATAGACCGATTTCAGTTCAGTAAATGTAAACTGATGCTGTTCGGTGATGTGATTTTATTAGCTTGTTGTTATTTTTATTAATATTATCATTATAATATTATTTTATTAAAATGGTTAGTTAGTAAGTTATTAAGTTAGTTAACTCGTGTTTAAAAAGAATAATTCACTTACGACCAGTTAACGTTTGTACATTTATCCATGGTGAGGGTGTACCATATCCAGCGTTAGTGCTAGCACTAACTTTAAATCTATACCATCTGTACTTTTTTAAGCCATATATTGTCTTCTCATAAATATTATCTCCATATGAGTAGATGTCCTTGCTTGTCTCAACACATTCAGCAGAGTTCCAGTCATAACATTCAGTGGAAAGAAGCTGAACTGTGATTTTGTAGTTCTTTAAATACCCATTGGTCTGGTCTGGCCTATTCCAATGCAATGTGACACTTGTAGAGTCAATGCTTAAAAAAGTAACATGTCGTGGGGCACTCGGGGCTAAAAGAAAGAAACCAGTCATAAAATACATGCAACACACATAATACTTTCTGTATATACACAGTAATATATATAATATGCTATATAATACCAGTGGCTACTTTGAAACAGGCATCTTTCATGTGGTTAGAGGAAAACAGTATATTCTAAAATGAAAAACCTAACACAAAAGAATCATGACTATATTCTCAATAGTATAAAGAAAATAGCTGTTTTATACAGGTCATTATACTCTCATATTACCGTTTTAAACTTTGTGAACCAATGTTGGAAGACCTTAGCATTAGAAGGTCTAAGGGGGGTTTCCACATCCGTTGGGACCCCCTCCGCTAAGTGCATTACTTGGGGGGGATCCCAACTGAGCACATAGACTTTACCTGTGTTCAGACATCTGTCGATGCAGAGGTTTAATGTACTTCACTACGTTCAGCCTTGCATTGGTGGAATGGCTCAGCGCTGTAAGAACACAGCATCTGCCAGGCAGGTTAGTGAATGTTGGTTCTCTGTCGGATCCAATTCTGAGCCCCCGATCAATTGGACGCGATCACTCGGACAAGGTGGTATGCAGCGATCGGATCCTCTTAAGTGGCTGATTGATGGCAGCTCACATTCCCGCTGAGATCGCCGGAATCAATTGGGTGAGTGATCAATTGGCCATGGAATCCGACACGTGTATGGCTAGCTTTAGACTGGAACTAGGGTTTAGACTGGGCATACAGATAAATGTTTATGATTGGAATACAATCATGTCTACGAGACTAACAAACCTTATTTTTGCACCGTAAGACACAATTTTTTCTAACAAATGGGAAAAAAGTCTGTGGTCATCTTTTTCTTGGCCTCTCTGCTCATTGACATAGTAAAAGTAGGCAACCTGGGAAGACAAGCTCTAAAGGCTTCACTGGCTAAATGCTTGCTCCTGGTTAGTGACTTTGGTATAATCTCCATTTGGCATTAATGTTGTGTTTGTTAAACTATGTTTTTAACCCTATTGATTCCTATGGGAAAAACATGTCAAAACAAGCCTGGACACGTTAACATGTCCACACATGTCAACAAGGTTCCCAGTGATCTGATCTTGACATGACGATCCAGCTTTATATTACATATTAGAAAAATATGGCAGACACCAACACCCCCCAGCTTAACTTTCAGAAAAAATTCAACCAATATTATTGAATCACTTACTTCATTACTTCATTTTGTTAAAAAAAAAAGGATTGCCACATTTATAACATTTTTGTATATTTATGAATAAATACCTCTGTTTAGAGTCATGCTAGATAAAGCCTATGTAGTTTACACAGCGTTTTTTCTTTTCTTATTAGTGTGCCTTTCCAACGCTAGCTCACTAATTCTCCATGAAACAAGAAAAGGCTGACACATTGTTATGTGCATATTTACACACACAGATCATGTGTATTAGATCACCAGCCTGTGGTTTTTGGCAGTTAATTGCACAAAGTTTTCCATTTACTTCAAGCAGCTAGCTCCACTACATAACAGCTGCACTATCGCCTTTAACACCCAGTGATTCGATTTCAGAGAAAAAGTAGCCACTTTCCAGATGACCTCTCAATAGATATATGCTCATTATGAATAATACTATGAAGGCTTCCTGAAATAATTATAAGAAATGAGTAAATATGCAGTTCACTCAACACAAAAGTACACATGATCCAAGATTCCTAATTATCTGGTATTCTGAAACTTTAGTCAGCCTCAGCCTTGAAACCCCTGGGGTCGTTTAAAGTTCTGTAGTTAAGTCTTCAGTAAAACGAATGTGAAAAGAAAACACTGTTTTGGGGCATAAAAGATAAGCAGCAATATGATATGATTAAAATTTAATGACACCAAGACAGGGCGGAACAGCTGTGATGAATGGATTAATTATTGTTGACATACAGTGGAGTGTCAATCTGTTTGCTGCATCATGTGGTCATCCATGGTTACACATAATATGTCCAAGGCTTATCATGACCTAAAATTGTGTTAGGTCTATGGACATTTAAACAATTCCAATGGAAAAAAAATTATTATTGCAGCTAGGGTTGGCAAGCTCTTCCAGAAAACGTTCCTCTGCAAGAGATCAATTTCAGGTTTTCATGACCTCCAAAACCATGCATTTGTGGCACCTTTGTCATACAAATAAACATGTATGTTCAAAGCAATCATTTTTAGTTTTTATTTGAGTCATTCCCCAAAATAAATGTGTGGGTCCCCTAATCACTAACCACACCCCCGTGTGAGCTCCCCCCCTCCAGAGCATATCAAACCCCTGCCTGGCATAGCCTGGAGAGTGTGGAGACCACAGACAGCGTGCCTCAAGCAGACCTCCCATATCATGTCCAACCAGCCCCGATGCCATAACGCAATGAGGGGTAGCTCACAGAGTTCCACCGGGTTCCAATTTAAAAAAGATGACCCATGGATGGAGAACCCCAGTTCTGATTGGCCAACCAAAAAAAGCAAATGTGGGATATGACCAAAAAATCCTGACCAGCAATTCAGGGAAGACCAACCCTGATGTTTGGCTAATGAAATTGATTACCGGTATATCTTCATGAGAACTTTTCCTGGGACAACTTACTGTTCGTAATTTCAGTTTACCAACCCTTGATATAGTGGATACTATGGAGGATGTATATGACTAGCCATACAGACTAGCATAAATTTTTGCTCAATGGAAGTTAAGGTAGCCATACACGGGTCGATTTGTCACCGATCGATTCCGGATCTGATCATTCCAGGCGATCGCGGAATCGGGGAGTTTGATCGCCAAACTTTCTTAAGCACTTAGATTTTTTGGCCGACCGACCGCCCACCCTGTGCACTAACAGCGGTCAGTCTAAAAATCGGGTCCCTATCTAAAACTTAAAAAATCAGCCCCCAAATCAATCTAAGCCTTTACAGACATGTCTGTAATTCTTAGATCGGTCTAATACTTAAGACAGGGACACTGTGTTTAGAGGGGGACTGATCTGAGATCCATCAGGGCTGAGCCTGAGGGCCTGTCTGCCTGCTTCTGAGGGGGGAAGGGGGGAGCTTCCTTCCCTCTCTCTTCGTGCTAGGCTGACTGTTCTCACAGCCGGTATGCTGTCTGCCGGGTCTCCCTAGCTGACAGCACGAGCAGCTAGAGGGACCCACCGGACAGCGCTGTCACTCAAAGGGTGCCCGGGCCGATTGTGACCCCATGTTTCGTCGGATTGACCACGCATGATGACGTCATCATGCACGGTCGATGGGCCAAAACATTGGGTCACAATCTAAACGTGTATGGGGGCTTAATCCTTAGAAAGAGACCCAGGAGAGTCGCCAGTACAACTGTTCACAGCAGAAAGTAAGGCTGGAGTTTAACAGAACATAATAATAATTAAATATTTAGGAATGTGATATTGTGCTGACTTGCCTTCCTATTATACTATATTAATCCTGCATACAAGCAAATTATACAGTATTTAGTTATGGCCTGTGCCTACGTTACATTGTATTGTGACAAGACAGAGTCAAGTTTAAACTGTATATATTGGAAAAATCATCAGGTCCCAAAGAAGTTAAATAGCCTGAAAGAAAACTAATACCAAGTGCTGCATTATTGGCAGAAAATTAGCTGATATGTAGATAGAACAATGCCAGACTTCAAAGCTTATGTGCAGTTTTTCACCTGACCAGGAATGACCTTCCATGATACCCTCTTCTAGTTTGATAAACTGTTTGCTGAAACAGCCAGTTTTAAGACGAATGTACTATTGAGTTACAGATACAAACAGGATTACGGTTTCTTTAGCATGGAGAATTGGATTTCCATTCTTTGAGAATGACCAAAAAAAAACCCTCATCAGAGCTTCCAGCCGCAGCTGGTATTAATTTGGTCACGTCGTTCCATGTATCCTATACTTGCAGCACAGCTTGTTTCCATTTTCTAAAGTGGAATCCACCAAGATGAAGTGATCAATGTCTGCTCCAGGAGCACATCGCCTCCAAATATTTCATATATGTTTTATATTTATCTCTTCTATACTAAACCCAATGTCAAGTTAATCATAGATGTAAACATCTTTCTTTCAAATGCAGTGCATGTGTAGGACATTCCCCATAAAGGGGTTGGAAATATTTAAAGTAAAGAAAAATTATACCTAACAATATTATAGAATCAATTCGTTTTCCTTGGGGGGTAAATACTTTATTGATACTTTGTAAAATTGATAAGTAACATAATTATTAAAAGCTATTGGTATTAGAAAAAGAGATTAGTTGGGTTGTAAATAAGTATTTTTTTCTCTCAAAGGCCCAAAGGGGTACTCAGTCACATGACCAGCTCTACGTCCATTATTGGTAAAGCAGAGAGATAAACCAGCTGGGAATTGTTTTTTATTCTTGCAGCAACGTTAACGTTCACTACTAGTTTTATTGGTAATGGATTTAATGGTAACATTGGTTTTCTATGAATTGTACTGTAAAAACACCTATGTACTGTAAAAACACCTGCATTAATAAAAATGCAACGCATATAGTGTGAAAGGGCCTAAACACTATATGTGATTTTTTAAGGCATGTATTTTTTACGCATATATACAAAAACACATGTGTTTTGCACATTACATCTGCGTTTGCATTTTTGAACAGAGCAATGAAAAAATGCATTAAAAAATGCACACAGCAGGGTGTTCTTAAAACCCCATACAGAAAGGGTGCAACTGCTCCAACATGTATAAAATATTACGGTAATGATTTTCTAATGTATAATGATTAATCAAAACTGTGTAAGCCTACCAAAGTCATGGTACTCATTCCCTGGCCAATATCATTGCTTCTACTTGGCGTAGAGAAGGTAAAGTCAGGTTAGAGTTTGCATGGTCAAGGCACCCTTGGGGGAGTTGAGAGGTGAGGTTTCACAATTCAACATTTTTGAAGCACTCACAGAACTGTTCACTTTACTTAAGCTAGGCATACACAGTTCAATTTTAGCATTCAATTCGCCTAAAACTTTTTAATTGATCGTACTTAAATCGTTCACACATGGTTCGATTGGCGAAAAATTTTGATACTGATCAAAAAAAATTTTCGTCGATAGTACAACGATCTAACTAAAATCGAGATTAGATGAACACATTTACATATGACTCTTTCCTGAGTTTTTTTTATTGAAACTAAAATCGCTGCTTTTTATTACGATCCTAATACGATCGAACCCTTCATGTGGCACTACCTTGGATTAGATTACGATCAGTTCCCGATGAACAGATCAAGTTCTAAAATCGAATTTCGAAAGATCGAAAGATCAATTATGCTAAAATCCAACTGTGTATGCCTATACCCATCCAAAGTAATGAAATCAGCCAGGAATTTACCAACAAGTGGTGTAATCCTGGCCGATCCGTCCCGGTGGGTGCATCCGTTTTGTGGCCGATCTACTGCCGAACACCCCACCCTTGAGATAGAGAGGCTAACTTTACTGCTCAACCGAAAGGACATTGAGTATTTAAGATGAAAGAAGGCTTGCAGACTTGCTTTAGAAAGAGTCACCCTAATCTGCATTCTTAAGATTAGGGTGTGGCACTACCAACATAATTCGTGAGTTTTTGCACACAATGGCCACAGACAATTCTCAAATGCATTGTTTGAACTATCAAATCCACTGTCTCAGACTTCAGGGTATAGACAATGTGTTTCGGCTGCTTGGTGACCAGCAAATGAGTATGAAAACTCTTAAGTAAATAACAGGATGGCACCATTAACGATGCAATGGCCAAAATGAAGATCACTAAAGCAGGCCATATACTCTGAGCTAAAAATTAGGATCCATTAAAACCGACCAATAAATGCATTTTATCGTCCTGAAATCCGCACATGTCCACATGGTACAACCGATATATTACGATCGTAATTGCCGTTTTTTTACGATCGTAATTTATTGGACAAGTTCAGAAATTATTATTGGTCTGGCAACATTGGGAAAATTCATACTGTTTTCATAGTGTTTACCGATCAATTACTGCCGAGGCTTCCCCTTTAAAAAAAAAAAAAAAAATACATCACAGTGGCCGAGATAAACGGCAATGAATTTCGACGACATCCTTGTAAAAAAAAAAAAAATACGATCCTAAATTGGATTTTCAATGTGGTATATTTTTTGCCGAATATTACGATCCAAACCGATACCGCCGTCAGGATACATTGGTCTGTTTTAATGGATCCTAATTTTTATCTCAGAGTGTATGGCTAGCATTATTCTACAAGAAATATACTTCAAAACGTTCCAAGGCCACACAGGATCACCTTTGCAAGGCAACATAGTGACATGTAGTGTAGTGTAAACTATGAAACATACTTCATGATGTGTATTTGGTTCTAAAATACTATTGAGATACCATACTGTTCTTTTTTGAATACCATAACCCTTATTCATATTTTGTTATGATTTGTGATAATTTGTGATAATCAAAAGTAAATCCCCAGGAAGCCATGTTGTAGCAAATGATGTCCTGTTTGGTCACATTGTTTTATTTTAACTGACCATTGATGATAGATGAAGTCCCTTTTGTCTTGTGCTACATGAAATGACACCTGCCTGTTTTATATAAACAATGCAAACTACAATGCAAAAGACAATTGTAGTATGAGGACAAATGTCTTTTAATAAACACAGTTGTGCTCTTCTGCACATTACCAGACTGGAGCCTGGTGGTATATTGCAGATTGCTTTGACCATTAGTTCACTTATAATCCCAAGCATAAGGCAGCTATAATTTAAAGGTCACGTAACAATGCCTCTACAGTTATTATGTAACTTCTCCACTGTCATAAAGAGTACAGCACATTTGACAGTCACAAAGATCAAGTAAAAGTCAGGTACCACCTCTTCATCAAGTAGCATTTAGCTGTGGCACCGTGTAAAGCTGGGCCTAGATTGGGCAGATTCCTGCCTGATTCTTCAGCTGATCGACCGTCATGCACGTTCCTGCCAATTGGTTGGCAGAAAATCGGGTGTGCCCACATGGTCAGATTGACGAGGAATCTTTCGCATGTCGGAACACACTGTGATTCAACATGCTGGTAAATTCCCGGCCGATTCCATTAGTTCAGATGTGGACCGTAGTTCCCATCCGAAGTACTGGCCGGCATACAAAGGGTGCCCGGCCGATTTTCGGCACTAGCGGCCGTGCGTGATGACGTCATCATGGCCAGTGAGCAGTCAACAGGTAAACGACCCATGTACGCCCAGCTTAAGAAATTTCACTCTCTTTTTGAAATAAATTATCCACTAAAGTTCTTCTCTAGTTTTCACACTAAAAAGTTAAAAATTAACAGAACTCATTACACATTTTGTCCATATTTATTAAGGCTAGTCACTTACATTCCATAAAAAGGTACCCTTAATCCATATCGGTAAATGTTACACAATGTAATAATGAGTTACTGCATATATATAAAGTATATATATATATATATATATATATATATATATATATATATATATATATATACAGTATATATATATCACTATTTCCTGCTTTCCTCTGATATATCATATATTATCTAATAGTTTTCAAGGATATTTTAGTGGCATAGCTCGCATCATTAAATAAAAAGTACAAGAAACGTTAGCCAGACAATCTGCAGTGAGACAGTGAAGCTAATCTGATTTCACCTTGTGTCAAAAATAAATGTACTGTCAATGACTCAGTGTTGGCTCTCTAACCATGACTAATCCCAGAGCACCATCAATAAAAAGGCTGACAGCAGCTATAAAATTATTTCTTATACAAAAGACTCAAAACCTTAACTTTGATACTGCATTTGTGTTAATACTGTATAGCATTTTGTTATAAAGACGCAACAAAGATTCAAACATTCATCTATTGTCTGTGTTATTTCTAATGTTATATATCTAAACACTTTACTGAGTGCCTCTGAAAATCACAAGAAAATTTATTTACTGCACACAGCGTTTAAAAAAGAGGGTTAAATTGTAGTGGATATTTAATGATGATCTGTATACCAGAGCCATGTCTAACTCCAAGCCAAAACACTAGTGTGGTTTAGCGTTGATGAAGAGTTTGTATTCCTGCTGGTGTGTACTATCACCAGGATGGGAAGCGAGAAAAGTTTCTGTAGTAGGGTCAAGGACAACAAAAAAATATAAATTCTACATAAATGTATGTGAAGCTAATACCACTGAGCTCATTTTTAAATCCATTTTATATTGGTGAGTTTTTGCTAGTTTTTGACAGTGTAATGCGCTAAAACGTGCACGGTTACATGTATTTTCATGTGCTGCGATTGACATCCATGTTAACTGTAATGAAACATGTATTTATTAATGGAACCTTTTTTCAAAGGGTCAGATTCTAAGGGATATTTATTGGTGATCCTTATACGAGAGCCATGTATGAAGAGCTTGTACTCCTGCAGGTGTGTACTATCACCAGGATAGGAAGTAAGAAACGTTTTTGCAGTAGGGTCAAGGACAATGAACTATATCCGATTCTACATTCATGTACAGTATCTGAACCTAACATCAATGAGCTCTTTTCTTAAATCCTTTTTTTAATCAGTGAGTTTTTGCTTTTTTAGATTGCAGTTTGCCTTTGTTTGACTTACATAAGGCAACCAATGAAATAAGAGGACTAAGCAGAGGTTGCTAGGGGAGATAACGAAACATGTATAAAACAATGGATCCTTTTTTCAAAAACGCAATACTTATACATCTTATACACTGATAAGGGTGAACTTGTCATTCTCCCCTATCAGTGGAAGGTAGTTTTAATATTGGCTCTAGCCATCCAAGCCAAAATTGAGATTCAAAGGATTTACACGTTATCTTTTTTTCTTTTCCCATGTCTCCAGACCATACATTTATGCAGTGCTTTTATCCTGAAGAAACCCAAACTGGGCAAAACATGTAGATTTATAAGCATTGCACTTTTAACTCTGGGTGTGTTCTTTTTTCTATTATCAAATTATATATGTGTATATTTTTTATTGTTGGAATTACAACAAAAAAATTGGTAATTTTAAGATTCACACTATGTTGAAGTTTGTCGCTTTACGTCAATTATATTATCTATGTAAAAAGCATATCTGGGTCGCCATCAAAAAGTCCCAAAATGAGGGTATATCTCTGTCTCCCTCTTAATGCACAACAGACAGATATGAACTAGCCCATTGGACAGAAGGTGTCACTGCTTTCATTGGTTTACATATGTTGGCCAAAGCATGTAAAGTGTATAGGTGTGAATGGGGCTTAAGTCATTTACATGGGATAAGTAAGCATATCAGGACTTCAAATGAAATCAATTATTATCATTCTAAAACAATGCATTTCTTATGCTCTATATCTATATACCATTAACCTCCCTAGTGCACTGCTGAGGTCCAGATTTCTGTACCAAAAGTGCACCATA
>CM070034.1:50281162-50314825 GCA_036250615.1 Ptychadena robeensis | reverse complement strand
ATAGTAGCAGTTGGAGCGCTGGACGAGGTGCTGCCGTCCATAACGCTAGGGTGGTTAAAGCATCTCTCTTCTATAATACAGTCATAAGTACCTTCTTCAGACTTTGTTGTTGCATTGCATGCATCTTCCTTTCCATTGCCAGCTGAATTTGCAGCTTGAATAGAGAAGTTGTACGTAGTATTGGATAATAGATCCCTGAAGGTGTAGGCATTATCAGTAGCAGAGACAAAAGTAGCAATATTTTGAAATGTTATGACATACTGAGTTATTTTTCCATTCGGGCGAGCTGGGGAATCCCATTGGATTAGGATGGATTGCCAACTTGTTGCCACACAACGCATGTTCTGGACTGAGTCTGGGGCTTTAAAAAAAATAAAGATTTTATTTACATTTATATTTATTTTGACTACTGTCTGGACAATAATACTCATACAACAAGTCTAATTGTGTGGACTCCTACATACCTGACTCTTGTGTTGTGAACTGAATAGTATTGCTGAATTGATTCCCATTGCCTGCTTTTGTAAAAGCAGATACACTGGCAATGTAGGTCTTAAATGGGTCCAAATTGGTAAGTATTCCTTCTGTCTGAGCACCTGATATATTCTGTGAGACAAAAAACAACTTGATTAAAATGGGAACAATGTTTACCCTATATGGCATGTCTGGGTCTGTTTTTAGGACAGTAACACCAAGGCTAAATATTTACATATCTGTGTTACTTCAGAGAATATTATATTAACCTCCCTGGCGGTTCACTGAGGTGCAGATTTCTGTACCAAAAGTGATACAGTGTTTTGCCTTTCCGCCCCCATCGGCGTCACCAATGACGCCGATGGGGGCAGAAAGGCTCTGTTTGCCTGCAGCTTTGTAGAAATGCTGCAGGCACGCAGAGAGCTAGCGGTTGCGCCTGATTCCGGCAAGGGAGCAATTTGATTCACGATCAGACTGCGCCAGTACTTGCTACGGGCGTAACGCTAGGGAGGTTAAACCAGCCATAGACGCTATGCTTGGCGGGCGTTTATCGAACAATCGGCCGCAGCATGATGACATCATGCCATGGTCAATTGTCCGAAATACACCATTGTCCCCATTCAAAGTACTGGCGATCGACCAGAGAAAAACGTTTGTTCTCTGGCTGATCAAAGTTTTGTGCGAGTACAAATGGTTGCTTCCGGTGGGCGCATTCATCTTGCGATTGATCACCAAGCGATCACCCGAATGCGCATGGTGATCATTCGCAAAGTCGGCCACAGATTGAAGCGCTATGGCGGCTTTAGAGGTACAGAAAAAAAAAATTTGGGGGGGAAACATTTTTTTTTACTTTTTTTTTTTAAGTTTACACTTGTTTTCTTTTCTTTTGATTTGGATTGGATTGGGTAAAACATTTATAAAACATTTACCCAATCCAATCAAAATAAAAACAAATGTAAAAAAATAAAAAATCTAAGAATTCTTTTTTTTTCTGTACCTTTAAATGTCCCGCCCGGCGTGTGATGTCATCAGGACCCGAGTGCCGATCACGCTCGGGTCGGATCGTCTCGGGTCGGATCGGGTGCAGCCGGAGATGATCCCACTAGCAGAAACGCTCAGCGGGAGTGTTTCTGCTAGCGGGATCCAAGTTGGACTGGATTATAGAAAGACCGGGTCCCGCCTCCGTGACGTCACTCCGGGACCCGGAAGAAGCCGGCGACGGAGCGGGATTGTGATGGCGGCGGCCCAGGTGAGCTCCCACAATGTGCCCGAACCCAAAAAGGGCGTATCGCTAATTGCAGCGTCCCTTTGCCCGAACTGGGTTTGGTCATATCGCTAGGGAGGTTAAACCTGCTGCAAGATATGTAGAGAAATAGGAAGTACATGCATTGTGCAAGAAATATCAAGCTATCTTTTATTTATCATAGTTTATCATAGTTATCATTGTATCATCATTTATCATAGTTGAGGGTAAATCTCAAAATCGTTTCTATACTGTGTTGTATTTGCATTGCAGGCAATTATTAAATAGATGTGCTATGCATGTTAATTTAAAGGCTAACTACAGTAAATTATAGTTGATAATATAATCTTCTGTGCTGGTTGTAGAAATATAAAAGCGTTTTCAAGCCTTTGATACATAAATGATGTACAAGTATGTAAATACTTTATTAGCAGCACCATTTTGTTATTTTTGGATAGAATAGGGTAGAGGTAGGAATCTACCAAGATGTTTTTGCTTTCAGTGTCCGGCTTTTTCTTGCGATTGCAAAATGCAAAACGGAAATTAGAAGAAATCTTCCCAAAATTCCCGTTCAAGAAAAGTGTCACCCGAACATTTGTTCCTATGGGATTGGTTCTTCTCACTATTGGTTTTGATGACAATTCTTAAATTGTGGATCTTTCTTTACTGTCTATTCTTTGATTACCATGAAGCCTAGAGGTGTGATTCTGCAGAGGGGCAACCCTCACACTAATAAAAAATATGTTGTTTTTACATACTACATACTACATACATACTAAAAAAAAATTATTTTTTTTCCCACCATATGTATATATTTACCTGAAAGAATACAGAATTACTGTTGTTTTCAACAATTTTAAAGCTGTACATGTGCACAATACCATTAGGTCTTGGACTAGGGCTCCACTGCAACCAAGCAGAACTTTCACTTGCATTGATAAAAGTCAGATTATAAGGAGGTACTGATGGCTCTGCAATGTAAACAATAAAGTATTAGCAAAGTTGTTAAAAAGATTAAATGGTTACATATACAGGCTAGATTATCTAGTATGAAAGTATGTTTACTTGGGGGAGGACTTTTAAGCAGGTAACAAATGCATAGATATGGGCTTGATCCATGGGCGCTTCGAGCACTGTGCGTGCTCACGGCCATCTTTCTGGCCCATATCTAATGTGACCATCCCTGTTTTGGAAAACAGGGATATCGGACATGACCATAAATTGCGGTGGATGTCCATTGCTTTGCATGGGGACCACATGTCTCCATACAAAGTATGTTGGGCAGCAGCGCAATAATGTAATTCGAACGATCTCGAACGGCTCGTATATCGAGCCATGTGTTCCCTGCTTTACCTCATCCCCCCCCCCCCTCTGTTCATAGAGCAGAATTAACTTTGTGCACACATTCTGGGAAAAAGCGTTCCCAGAGACAGTGTGTACAAGCATAAACACTGGAAACATTCTGAAAGAAGAAGAGGTCAAAGTAAAGGCCAATAAATGTCCTAGTTGTCAAGTTGGATGTGCATTCTGAACCAAATTACCTCCTTACAGGTCCAGGAAAATACATTGAAGCTGAAAAGAATGATACTTATATAGGAACTTTAATATAGAGAGTTTGGAGTTCAAGTAATACCGTTTATTGGCTAACTGAAGTCATTAGAGAAGCAAGCTTTCGGGATATCGCAGATCCCTTCTTCAGGATAAAATTATTTATCGATGGCTAACACGGTACAACACTCTACTATTGATAGGAACTTTAAAGAACCTTTACAGATGTACTGTATTTGAACAGGCAAAAAAGTTCTGAGGTAATAAGTATAAGGCTTAGGTAATGTAATTAAATCCATTGCCATATTTATTTTTTCATTTATTCTATGTAATGTGTATGTCAAACAATAATATTATTTATTAGATATTAAGTTTGATACAGCATAAGCTTCTAGAAACTGCCCCATAGAGCACACAGTCACGTTATTTTCTTGACCGCATACAAATAGGTTGTCTTACACAGATAAACGCTCTGTTGTTCAGTCTGGGACCAGCCAATGAAACTTTCTAAAAATCAACTCTTAAGCTTCAGTAAGCTATAAAATACCATTATGGTTCCCTATCCAGCATAATGCAGAAAAGTACATTTCCTATTTATAGGACCTGTGTCACCCAACAACCCACTGGTGGTGGTCCCACTCCAGCCCTAAAATGTGGACAGACCCCTAATACCATCACATACAATGCAAGACCAGCATTGTCCAATGACCCTGCTTTGTATGTGCTGATGCCAGCGAGGGGGTGATTACAGAAACCGAAGAATAAAAGCTTTGTGGAATTTGTGCTTCATCCTTAAAATTAAAGGGAGGAAGTTTGCAGGCAACTATCTTTATTATATGCCCCTAGACTAAACAAGAATTAATATTAAGGAAATGGGGGTCTTTTTGGAGTACAGATTTAATTAAATCTCCCCCCGTATAGAGCTTGTGGGCTATATATATATTTCTATATAATATATATTTTTCATTTTTATATTACATCCATTATTAATGCATGCTGACATGATTTGATTCTGATATTTCTAATGCAGATAGGACAAGTAAAAAAATTGCAAAAAATTATATTTAAGTGTATATGTATTAAAAGTTCTATAAACAGAAAAATGATTCAGATACATATTTCATTGGATCAGCAAGGCAATGAATGCCACCATAGGGCATAATTAAATGATTACCTTGAACTCTGCTATCATTGTGACATTTGGTCAAGTGCAGAGGATAGAATAATGAAATGCCACCAGTGTAATTACAGTTTTTGTAGCATAGCTAAACCTGTCAAAGCAATGAAATTTAAGCACTGGAAAAGTACATATCATGCACAGCTCTGACCTTGTTAGAGAAATGTAATAATTCAAGAAGAAACATGAGAATGAAGACAAAGACAGTGAAACTGGAAACATGTACAGGATTATAAGGGATCACTTTTCTGAAGATTTTAATTTAGCACAGATATGTCAGAACTATTACCTGCTTCATCTGTGAGAAATGGGAGCTGGATAGAAGGACCCGTTCCTTTTATTGTTCTTGCAGCAACAAAGATAACATACGGGGTGAATGGCTCAAGGTCCTTTAAAATGATAGAAACTTGCATTGTATCAGGAAAAGACTTGTTTCCCTGTGGTCCATATATCTGTAAGTAGTAACCAGTTATAATACCGTTTGGATGTTCTGGGGGATCCCACGATAGCAAGACGGAAGAGGATGTGAGATTCTTGCATTCTCTGATCACAGGTGGTGTTTCTGGGACTAAAAAAGGATACATAAAGTAAATCTATGTACTTGGGCCTATACAGACTTGTATGAGTAAGCTCTGCTGTGATTCATGCCTCATCATACATGACAGATCCAGAACTGTACAGATTTTTTTAACATCTAAACGGAATTAAATATTTAAATCCACTAGATATGGAGGTTCTTTAGAGTGAAGGTAGCCATACTTGACTTTTTTGTTTAATTGACCGCAAAAATTTATGGTTCAGGAATCGATTCCCATTTAAAATAATCCATTGACCAAAAATTATCAATGTTGAAGAAGAGAACGAAAAGGAGGTGAGCAGTCATGTCAGTATTTTTTGGTGGATTTTTTGGCAATAAATATACGTTAGTGATGACCCTCGATCACTTCCTGTTCGATTGGACTAGTGAGGGGCACAGGCACTTATATACAAGCACTTCAGAAACACCCACCCTGACATAAATTCTGAATAAATTCGAGGAATAGACAATTTTTTGGAGGCTGCGATTGCTACTGGGCAGAGATCGATGACAAATCTATTAACCAAGGTGGTGTGCACTTCGATCGCCTTGCGTTTGGTCATGATTAGTGATGGAAGAACATTAGCTGTGGCTGTTCGCGAACAGGCAAATTAAACTTCTTCAAATACCCGCCGTTCGCATGTTCACAGCGAACCTCTATTGACTTTAATGGAGGTTGAACTTCTTAAACCTTCAGGTCATATTTGTAGCCACAATACCAATAAAAAAAGGTGTCAAAAGGGTGCAACCTCCTGGACAGTGTCATACCAGAGGGGGGGATAAATGGCTAAACTTCCCCCCAAAAATACAGATTTTTTAACCTCCCTAGCGATATGCCCGACCCCAGTTCGGGCAAAGGGGCTCTGCAATTATCGATACACCCGAACTGGGTTCGGGCACATTGTGGGAGCTCACCTGCTCTGCCGCCATCGCCATCTTCTTTCTTCTCCGGCTTGTTCCGGGTCCCGGAGTGACGTGTGACGTCACGGAGGCGGGACTCGGTCTTAAAGAAAAAACATATTTTTTTTTTCTTTTATTTAAAATCTTTTTTTTTAACTTCTGAACTGGATTATAGAAATGTCTTTCTATAATCCAGTTCAAAGTGGATCCCGCTAGCAGAAACGCTCGCGCTGAGCGTTTCTGTTAGTGGGATCATCTCCAGCTGCACCCGAGCCGATCCAGAAATAGCCGAGGTCTTCGGCTATTTCCGTGATCTGCGCTCGTGTGCCGATGACGTCATCCACCAGGCGGGAGATTTAAAGGTACATAAAAAAAATTTCTTAGATTTTTTTTTTCATTTTTTTACATTTGTTTTTATTTTGATTGGATTGAATAAATGTTTTATAAATGTTTTATCCAATCCAAATCAAAAGAAAAGAAAACAAGTGTAAACTTATAAAAAAAAAAGATATGTTTTTTTCCCCCCGAAATTTTTTTTTTTTCTGTACCTCTAAAGCCGGCCATAGCGCTTCCATCTGCGGCCGATTTTGCGAATGATCACCATGCGCATTCGGGATGATCGCTTGGTGATCAATCACAAAATGAACGCGCCCACCTGGAGCAACCGTTCGTACTCGCACAAAACTTTGATAAGCCAGAGAACAAACGTTTTTCTCCAGTATTGGTTGTCGAATCGTAAATGGTGTATTTCGAACGATTGACCATGGCATGATGATGTCATCATGCTGCGGCTGATTGTTCGATAAACTCCCGCCAAGCATAGCGTCTATGGCTGGTTTAGCCTCCCTAGCGTTACGCCCGAAGCAAGTACTGGTGCAGTCTGATCGTGAATCAAACTGCACCCGTGCCGGAATCAGGAGCAACCGCTGGCTCTCTGTGTGCCTGCAGCATTTCTACAAACCTGCAAGCACACAGAGCCTTTCCGCCCCCATCGGCGTCATCGGTGACGCCGATGGGGGCGGAAAGGCAAAACAATGTATCACTTTTGGTACAGAAATCTGCACCTCAGTGAACCGCCGGGGAGGTTAAAATGTTGTTTTTTTTATTTCTAATGGCCAGAAATTACATCTAGATTACAGATTTTGTCAAAAGTTAGCTGGAGTAGGCTGCCAGCCTGACAGTACCTTCTGAAGTGCATCACATTTTGTCACATCTCTATGCAATGTCCTGCTTAAGTTTGTGATGGTGAACTACAACTACCAGCACACCTCAGCTAAGCATTATAACAACGCACAGGTCCCATAATACAGCATACCCCACCCCCAGAAAAGGATTCTTGTGGCTCAGTTATGATGAACTGCTTGTTGCAGAACACCTTAGTTATAGTTACAGATCACTGGATGTATATGGAGTATAATAGTAAAGTAGCTAAGCCATCCCTCAATAAGCAGCAGCTCTCCCTATCTATTTAGGACTGGAAACACGAGCTAAATGTTAAATGGCCACCGGGCTGCTTCTTTTATAAGGGGGGGGGGTGTCCTACAGGAGGGAACAATGTGTTATTGGCTGTACTGTCCCACCTGATTGTAGGGTGAGGGGTCAAACTTTGTCTAGATGTTAAGGTATAGGGGCGGGTAGAACACCCATAATGTTCTCTGACCTTGCGAACTGCGAACATGCTATGTTCACCGCAAACTGTCCTCCAGGCGAACATTTCGGCCATCATTAGTCATGATAATTCGATTGCATGTTCCGATCTCATGAAGAGGTAATCACAAACGAAATGACCCATCTATGCCTACCATTAGTGAGCATGGAATTAACCATCCCCCGGCATTATGCTCGGGACGAATTTTAAGGGGTGGAAACGTATCCATTTAAAAACAATGGGTTTGACACATACAAAACATGTCCAAAAAAACAAAACATGGCCACGTATTGTACGCTTCACTAGAACATGCCCATTGATTTTCAAGGGACGTGTCCCACACAGTAAGCTGCCTGTATAGAGAGGCATGTCCTTGCTCATAGGTAGATATTAATAGTAGTATTACTACTCTGCTCTCAGCACTATCACACATGTATTTTCTAAACAACTGTAAATCAGAGAGGAGTTTTGTTAGTAGCCTACCATCTTGTTCAGTGTTTACATCAATGATCTCACTAGCTTGGTTTCCATCTCCAAATACTGTGCTTGCTGTCATCCAGAACTGGTAGTAGCTAAACTTTGCAAGACCGTCAATTATAGCTGAAAAACCATTACTATCAAAACTTAGATCACCGGATGTCAGGTTCTACAAAACAAAAAAAGAAGTAAAGAGACTTTTTTGGGGGTTACCTGTTATTGCAAGAGAAAAGAAGAGTACAATTGATCCAAAGGCACAATGTAATTATATGCAGCAAAACACAGGCATTATCTTCTTACATCACTATAAGCAAGCAGAATATGTTTAAAAAGAAATGAAAGAAACATTGGAACTATTCCCAGTAATGCATATTTCTGAAACCATATTAATTCTGAGTATTATGCCTATAAACAATGAGTAGCATTTGATGACTCAAATTGATACACATTTGATGACTCAAATTGATACACATTTGATGACTCAAATTGATACACATTTGAAGAGCTTACTCTTGGAAGAAGGGTCCTCCCTACTGCCCTATTATTTGGTTTTGAAAAAATATGGTAGGCAGGTTTTTTTCTGCATCACCCTGACACATGTGTTGATAGCAAATGGACTTGTTGACCCGCCCAGCATCACAGCATTAAAAACACATTGCGTTTGGCAAGGTGCAGGATATGAGGTGGCTGTATGTGCATGTAATAGCCCATCACTTTGAATGGGCCAAGTCTATCTTGCTTTTGCCCACTGCGGAGAAAAAAAAACTAGTGTAGAAATACCAGTGCCTTGCCTCAAGATATGTCTGTGTTTTAGAGCGCCATGCTGGTACAAGTAAACATGGCAGCCAAAATTTACATATACCTATAGCATTTCTCTGTCCATCTAATATGCATCAATTTTTGTTGAAATAAAACTAGCTGCACGCCTTTTCCAGACTAGTAATTTTGAAAAGATAGAGACAACCAGCAAAAGATGATGTTTAGAAGGGGGTTACCAATGACAGAAACCATTTCTCTCTAGTTACAAGCATCCTTAGGCTCCTTTTCTTCTAATGCACCAATAAAGCAGCCATTGACTACAATGGATGCGTTTATGATGTGTTAAAAACATGCTGAAAACACATGGTATCGGACTCCCTGAAAATAGAGCCTTACTTCTTTTCTCCTCTTCTGTATTTTGTAGACTGGTCAGACATGTATTTACACAGCATAACAGTCTTTGAGGTGAGGCCATGAACAAAAAAATGCATATGATTAAATAAGATATAAACCTATTTACTAAAACTGCATAGAAGATGTAAAGTAGTGATGAAATGTCATGTAAAGTAAGATTAATTAAATACCATTTTCTGTTACATAGGGCTAATACTCTGTGCCTCCCTTAATTATATTCATTGTCACCCTTCATTTCTGGTGAAAACCATTAGCAACCTTAGTAATGCATATAAATCATGCATGTTCTGATATCAAGTCAGCTTCAGGAAGCTGAACCATGACAATACATAGAGTAGTCACAAAAGCAAGGGAATAGGCACATTGTATTATTTTATTCCAAGATGGTAAACAGTCAGGGAGTAGTCTGTGCAGAGTGACTTTATAATATTATATTTAATGATGGAAGGTAATTCTCTAGTACAATAAAATATGGTATATTTGGGATATTTTCCACACTGAGGACTTTCTGTCAAAAATAATATTAAGCATCGTGTGAAGGTACCTTTGACTGTATGGAACCCTAATTAACATGTTCCTTTTATCTAGTGCAGCATTTGTTGCTACTTTTGGTTTGGAAAGACCTGCATCCTGATTGCTATTTGCACACTTTTAATGAATTCACTTTGTTACAGGGTTTGCAGCATTTTCTCACATTCATAAAACCAGTTTGGGAAGGAAGTGTACACAGACCTATATGTCCGCTTGTGACCAGATGGTCAGTTAAGATGATGTGATTTTTCGGCAAGACATTTGCTCTGTTGAACAGATATACTACTATAGGCTAGAAATACAGGCACATTTTAGCTTTGATTCATTTGAATGAATGGTACTGCTGCATATCATTTCTAAGGCCCAATTATGCTTTACATTTACCTGTTGTCAAAGTTCAGGGCTTATCATTCGAAAACCACAAACTGTTGTATAGATATATTGTATAATGTAAGATGTTGCTGAAAATCCTTTAGCCATTGTACTCATTAGGATGCCTTTTCTGCCCTTTGCTTAGCAGGAGTATAACCATATCCTTTGTTGCAGAGTTATATTACTAGATGTAGAGTGAATATGGGTACTAGTGATGGCCGAACTGTCCGCAAGGCGGACAGTTCGGCCGCGATCGAGCATGTTCGCCCATCCTCTCGCTGGCGGACAGTACGGGTGTTTGACCCGCCCCGTTCGCCGGCGAGAAGAAGATCTATATTCTTCCTCCGGCAGGATCAGAACCTGCGAGATCGTGCCGGAGGAAGAACCTTTTTCTACAAGACCGATCATGAAGCCGGTCTTGTAGTGAAAATACCGGCTCGGAACAGGAAGTGATGTCAGTGACGTCACATCCGGCTCCCGTAACCAGGAACTATGCGTTCCAGGATGCGTTCCAGGGACCGGATGTGACGTCACATCCGGTTTTTCCGATTCAAATTCCCCGCCTAGAGGCGGGGAATATGAATGAGTCCGCGAACAGGCGGACTTCTTTAAAAGTCCGACCCGCCCGTTCGCAGACAGTCCAGGCCAATGTTCGGCCATCACTAATGGGTACTAGGGATGAGCAGTAGTGATGGCCGAACTTCGGCCGTGTCCGTCCGCGAACGGGCGGAGCGGACTTTTAAAAAAGTCCGCCGTCCGCCCGTTCCCAGGCACATTCAAATTCCCCGCCTCTAGGCGGGAAATTTGAATCGGAAAACCCAGATGTGACGTCAGTGACGTCACATCCGGTCCCTGGAACGCATCCTGGAACGCATAGTTCCTGGTTGTGTTAACCGGATGTGACATCACTGACGTCACATCCGTGTTTACAAGCCGGAATTTCACTGAAGGACCGGGTTCTCTACTCGGTCTTCAGTGAAATATTCTTCCTGCGGCAGGATCTCGCTGCTAACAATCCCACCGGAGAAAGAATAGAGGGCTCCTTCTCCCTGGCGAACAGGGCAGGTCGAACACCCGTACTGTCCGCTGGCGAGAAGGAGGGCGAACATGCTTGTTCGCGGCCGAACTGTCCGCCTTGCGGGCAGTTCGGCCATCACTAATGAGCAGCATAGGCAATATTCTAACTCGCGACATTTCACAAATTATTATCCAAATTTGAAAATTCAAGATTTTCTGTTTACTTTTTCAATATCAGCACATTTAGTACTCTGATCGCAATGTCACAGCCACATTGATTTTGTTTGAAGTTTTTTTTTAACGTAGGATTCCCTAACAATTGATTGTTTGGCATTCGAATGGAAAATCAACCCGAAATTTCGAGATTACGAAGATAAGTCACTATATTTAAGATCTTTGTGAGTTCTCGAAGTGCTGATATTCACAATAAAAATTGCAATTCGAATATTCATGCTCAACAATAGTGGCTACTAATGGCATAATAAAACGAATCTACACAGATTAAATATCATATAATACAATAATGTTCTGCTGAAACAACGGAACAAGCAATATTATTTTATATACCATTCTCTTACCCTGATGTAGGTTTTTGACGAATTCTGATAATATAAAGAGTAATACTGTATAACACCATTTGGTTTTATAGGTGCACTCCAGAAAATCATCACTGAAGATGAGCTAATGTTTTTAAATGAGAGATTTCTTGGTGGGTCACTTGGAACTAAAAAAAATAAAAAAGTTTCATAAAATGATTTCCATATACACCAAAAAATAAATGTTATATCTAGTACCTTGAATCTATCTTTTAACATAGGTGGAAATATACAGAAGGGCATTTCAACTAGCTGGCCTTCACTATATTAGTGAAGGGTTGTGAGAACATTGCAAAAAAAGTATTGCTCTAGCATGTGTAGTTTTTTCATACATTCAAAAGTAAAGTAAAAAAAAAATTTAATCTTTGAACTTTAACCTCCCTAGCGCACTGCTGAGGTCCAGATTTCTATACCAAAAGCGCACCATAGACTTCAATGGTACATTTTTCTTTATGTTGTAGGCATGTAACTTCCCAAAATATGTCCGCACAAGGGTCTAATAGACATCCTGAATAAAATAATGTTTGAAACAAACAATTATGTAAAATCCCCCCCAAATTTTTTTTTATAAATTTAATGAGAAAATACAGAAATCAGGGAACAAAGCTATGCTGCTATGTACTAAATCTCACCCAAATAAAGTCTCTGGTGCCCCAGATGTGCCCATTTGCAGTGAACCCTCTCTAACCTGGTGTGATGGATGTGATAAAATCACACCAGGTTAGAGAGGGTTACTGCAAATGGGCACATCTGGGGCACCAGAGACTTTTTATTCTGGCAAGATTTAGTACATAGAAGCACATTGAAATCAGTTTTCTACATACTTTTTTCTACATACAGTTTTCTACTGTACTTTAAAATTTCCCGCCGCCTCCCTGATGTGACGTCATCATGTCACTTGGAGGGGGGGGGGTGGAAGAAGAGAGGAGGATATGCTGTCAGCCTGCCTGTGACATCGGGGACACCGGGACAGCGCAGAACCGTGAGTATGCGTTCCCGGAGCCCCGATGTGTACTGGATGGCAGCATCTCGTCCAGTACTATAGTAGCAGTAGCAGCGCTGGACGAGATGCTGCCGTCCTTACCGCTAGAGCGGTTAATAATGCAAAAAACTAAAAAACAAGCTAGATCAACAATGTTCCCACAGCCATTCCCTACATCTCTACCAATCCATCTCCAATATCGCGGCCATCTCTAGACGAAGATTGCATATGTGTTTAACCTCCCTAGCGCACTGCTGAGGTCCAGATTTCTGTACCAAAAGTGCACCATAGACTTCAATGGTAAATTTTTCTTTATGTTGTAGGCCTGTAACTTCCCAAAATATGACCGTACAAGGGTCTAGTAGACATCCTGAATATAATAATGTTTGAAACACACAATTATGTAAATACATTTTTTTTTAAATAAAATTAATAAGAAAACACAAAAATCAGGGCACAAAGCTATGTACTAAATCTCGCCCAAATAAAGTCTCTGGTGCCCCAGATGTGCCCATTTGCAGTTAACCCTCTCTAACCTGGTGTGATGGATGTGGTGAAATCACACCAGGGAAGAGAGGGTTACTGCAAATGGGCACATCTGGGGCACCAGAGACTTTTAATTTTGGCGAGATTTTGTACAAAGATGCACATTGAAAGCAGTTTTCTACAAAGGAAACTGCTTTTGTGTCATGCACTTTCAAATCTCCCGCCGTCAAATCTCCCGCCATCATCACTTCACTCGGAGAGGAAGCGATGGAGGATCCAGCAGCCAGCATGTCACATTGAGGACACCGGGATAGCACAAAACTGTAAGTATGCGCTGCCGGAGCCCCGATGTGTACTGGACAGCACCATCTCGTCCAGTGCTATAGTAGCAGTGCTGGACGAGATGGTGCCGTCCCGACCGCTAGGGCGATTAACCAAAATAAATGCATTAACAAAAATAGAAGAGTTATATCAGAAATGAGCTTTAAGATCTGTGTCAAATTTTCAAATGATCACCTTAAACCATAAATGGTTCAGAAAAGTCAGGTTAGGTTTGCTTTAGAATACTCCGAGAAGAGTAGCAGCTCAATGGCCCTTTTCCTGAATGGTCAGTTTTGGCCTTTTTTTATATACCGTATAACTTGAGTATAAGTCCACCTAAATATAAACCGAGGTACCTTTTTAAAAAAAAAAATCTAACAAATGAAATGTCTCGAGCATAAGCCTAGGGTAAGAAATGCTGCAACTAAGATACAGACAATTTTGTTTTAGGATTTCATTATTTAAACTAGCAAATTTGTCAGTTAATCGCAAAGCCCCTAAACACAGTATCATCACCAAAATTGCCGATAGTAGTGGAGAACAGTGTTGAGAACATTAAAAAGAAAAAAAGTATTGTTTTAGCTTATGTAGTTTTTGCATAAATACAGTTTAAAATGAAAACTAATTTATTCAAAAACTATATGTACTAGTGCAATAGTATTTTATTTCTTTCAAATGTTTCTACAACCCTTCTCTACATCTCCAGCAATTTTGGTGATGAGTGTACCATGTTAAGGGGTTTTGCCACCCACAAAATCCTACATTTTGAGTCCTGAAAAATGTGTCTCATATCCGATAATAGATACATTAGACTAAGAAATACATTGAGCGTGTACAAGAATTAGCATTTTCCATACCTCCTTCTAAAGTTTTAAACTTTAAAATATCACTTCTAACATTTCCATCTCCAAATCTAGTGCTAGATGTAACATATGCGCTGTATTCATGGTTGCTTTCCAGGTCTTCAAATGTCACTGATGTTTCCTCAACATTGATGGTTTTATTTGACATTTCATCCCTAAAAGAAAAAAAAGTATCATATGATCCAAAACTACAGATTAATGATGAACAAGCAATATAAATAATTGAATATGGAGATTTAATCTGTGTAAGGAGTAAAATGCTGCCTATTGCTCCCTAGCACTCTTCAACTAGAGATCAACTAGTTTTATTATCTACTATTTACACTTATTTACACACGCTATACTACTAATTGTCACACTCAGATTCATTGTAATTAAGTCCTGCTCAGCTTCTCTTTCCAAAAAATCCTGACTAGGTCCTCAGCCTGGTATGCATAGGTGCCTAGCTGCCCTTCTCATTTCTATGAATCTGTGCTCCACTGAAGGCCTAAGGGTCACTATCAGTAGTGTTTATTGCAAATATTTATTTAGAATATTGGCATTTCAATATTGGACTATATCTTCTCATATTCAAGATTATAACATCAGTAGCGTTGATTGTGAAAATATGCGAATATCAGCACTTTTCATTGCGAAAATATTTTTTGAAGTGAAGGTAATAATGACTGGAGATCGTAAATCTATGAAATTGTTGCAAATATTAGGCAAAAACATTGCGATACTTTACGAATATTGCCTATGCTTCTCATCACTTACTAATGGGGACAGACTGTTGGATTGATTGCCATTTTCCCCACGGCGCTCGAAGCGGCCATCAATCTGGCCCTTATCTATACATGTGTTCTCTGCTTTAATGCCAAGGGGAAAATTGCAATCAATCCAACAGTCTGTCCCCCAATCAATCAAATAGTCTAATAAGGCTATCCTGTTTATCGAGCAGGATTGATTAGTCCCGTTCGAAAAACAGGGATAGCCACATTAGATATGGGCCAGATCGATGGGCCACACAGGGATATTGGACATGACCGTAAACCACAGTTGATGTCCATTGTTTTGCATGGGGACGGTAGGTCTCCATGCAAAGCATTATTGGGGCTGGAGACACAGCAGTGCTGTGTCTCCAGCTCCTCCGCTATCAGGCAGCAGCGCAATGACGTCATTACTCTGCCCCCAGGAACCTTGAACGGCCTTGAACAGCCATGTGTTCCCTGCTTAAGACATTTAACAAGACAGCAGACCTTGTGACATCTGGCTCTTTGCTAAAAGACAAAATAGTTTTATTCTATTTCAAAGCTACATTTGGCCAGATCCCTTATTTCATTCCATTTTTTTTAAAATTGGAAACTAGATATAGATGACTACTGATTTTTGTCTTAAACCACTAATGCATGTGTTGTTTTCATGAAACACTAGTCAACATTTGCATAGATAATTTATTCTGTCAAAGCAAAGTATAGTCACAATTTTTAGAGCCCACCTGTAGTTTTAGACATCAATGTGTTTTTATTTCAGGAAGAATGTACATAGCAGTGTTGCTTATAACATATTTGAGTTTTTAATGTCTTAAGCAGATATAATATCGTACCAGATATAAACTGTGTAGAAGAGGATAATTCCATTTGGCTCCAGAGGTGGTTGCCATGATAACTTCACTAATATACTGGACATCTCTTTTATACCAAGAAAACGAGGGGGAGTCGATGGAGCTAAAAGGAGAAAATGAGAAATGCATGTAAATCAAACAATCCCAATGATTTGCATAAAACCCATCCTTTGAAAATGCACTTTAAAAATTATCTAGGAACAGGTATTTCAACTCCATCGGCTCCAATAACACTGTGTTACTTTCTTGGCTACAAAAATGAAGGACAATTTTGCATGGTGGTATTAACACATCTGTTTCTGTGATTCAATGGAAAGAACGATTTCATGAGAAAACAGATTAGTAGGCATACCACAGTGATTTGCCTAATATATTGCGCAAATTCTGTGCTGTAATATTTTTTTCCAATAAAAGAAAAAAATCAGCTTTATAGGTGTGAATGCATGTTAAAATAAAGTTATTTGCAACACAACTCCTCTGGGGGAAGAAAGCTGGAAATGATTATTTCAGCCTTCGAGAGGTGGGAAAATTCCTGCTGGGCATAACACTGGTAGATCATAAAAATATGGGATTGCTTGCAAGGCTTAAAGTGTTCCATGCTACACAACACACACTGACGCCACATTAATAAAGCAGGAAATAATACATATGTCATCTATATTGCCATCACAATGTGATCATGCTTGACATGCAGATACTCTGAGGCATTCAAATTCGACAAGATACTGAAAGTCAAGCAACTTCCATAGTTAAATATCTCATTCTAACTTTAGATCCAAAGCAACTTTTACATGTATTCCCTTGAGTAAAAAAACAGCTTCTTTCTTTGCATAGATTATATTAATGTTTCCCAAGTCAGCCTGCAGTATCCACTTCAGATCATGTTCAACAACAATATAAAAATGTGAAATATTCTTCTATACATAAGGAAAAAAAATTTTAAATGTAAGATTAATTTAAGATTTAAAACTACAGTGGACCATTGAATTACAACTGACTTGACTAAAGACAAACTTGAGTTACAACAAAAATAAAACCTTTTAACAACCAAAAATTTGACATTGAATTATGTTTCTGCTTGTTTGGTGGCATTTATGTGACCTGATGTGACTTAGGAGTACAGTATGTCAAAATAGACCATCTGACCAATCTACAAAAGGCTATAAGGCCAGATAACTGATGTTCTTATGGAAGAGGACTCTCCTTTCAAACAATTACCACCTTCCATTCCATCCCTCTGCCTGAAAGCCAAAGACGTTATTGGATGGCGATTAGTGTTGAGCTTGAATATTCGAATGGCGATTTCAAATATTCCACTTTTTTTTTCAAATTAACATGATCCCACGTGTATAGCCATGCGGTGCAATAATAATAATAGCAACTCGATAATAAATATTGAATGGAATATTAGTAGAGTTATTTGCAATATATCGCAAATTCAAATATTGCCTATGCCGCTCATCACTAATGCTGATTACAAATTTTTGTTTCTAATAAGCTAGGCTCATTTTAACTTTTTGGTGAGAGCACCACGAAAATTATTGGCGTCCCTGGCAAATAAAGGTAGCCATACACGGGTCAATTTGTCATTGATCGATTCCCGATCCAATCATTCTTGGCGATCATGGAATCAGCGATTGATCGGATCGGGAATCAATGGAACACCACCTTGGCAATCCGATTTGTGGTCGACTTGGACATTAGCCCATCTCCAAAATGGCTGATTCCACCAAATCCATTGATCGAAAAGGCTGCTGCATTGGGAGCTATGGGTCTACCAACCGATCGACCCAAAAAACATGACATGTCGGTTCATGTCCCATCCGATTTTTTAACAATTTTGTTTGGTTGATCGTTCAGGGTGGGCAGAACCCGACTGATCTCCAGTCAATCGACGTGAACATGACTTATATGGAATTTTTCATGTTGAAGGCCCTTAAATTCACAAAATATGTCTGTAAAAGGGTACACCCTGAATATAATAATGTTTGAAACTCACAGTTATGGAAAAAATAAATATACATAAAAGATTAAAATAAATAAAAGGTATCATTTAAATGATAAAATGTCGAAAATACTTCTTTTGTATGAAAGATACAAAACAGTATGTATTCATATTTATATTTTGTTTATAATAACATTTTTATTCACTTGGAAATGTGTTATGTGTTTTTTTTTTACTTTGAATTGTATTGGATACAGTTATCAGTGTATCCAGTACAATTCCCTTTGGCAACCTCTCTGCTCTGGTGTGATGGACACACTAGGGGAGAAAGGGTTAACTGCAAAGGGCACATCTCCATAATAAACTGTTCTTGCGTGATTTACTTTTGAATTTCCCGACGCCTTCCCGATGTGATGACGGGGGGGGGGGCACTCTTCTCCGGCAGCTTGTTTTTCAGATTGGTGCCACTGTAGCAGCACAGAATGGTAAATCTGCGCTGCCAGGGCTCAGATCGGAGCCGGACGGCTCCATCTACTCCAGTGCAGGACTGACAGGACAGCACTGAATGAGATGGAGCCGTCAGGGATGGTGGGGGAGTTAAATGCATGTAAAACATATTGATTATCTGTAAAAAAAAAAAAGCTAAGTTAAAGGTAAGTGAAAAGGAATATGTAACTTGTAATGCTTGTTAGCTGTAGATGCCTTAAAAGTCCACCTAGCCCTGAATCTTTGTGGTGAATTTTGTCTTTCTATAAAAAAAAGGCATAATATATATAATAAAATCCTATAAGACAGTTTTCATTCCTGTCCCCTGTTCTTGCCCTCAGTTCCTGTTCAAGTGCCTTCTACCCTCACTATTATTTCTGGCAACATTCTTCTTTTCATCAACATTCTTATTCATTAATTCAATGCCATTAGTATTTAAATGTATGTAAACTGTATGCAGACCTGAACTGAACCAATCAAATACAACAGATGCTGTGCTTGAACGGGTCATTTTTCAATCTCTATTAGCAAAAGTTAATCTCCAAACAAAAATGTATTTTTAACCTGAAGAAATGTTTTTACTTTAGTAATACTTTCTTGTTGAACTGTTTTTATAGCTGGCTAACCATGTGCTACAAACAATCCAATAAAGAAAAGGTCGCCATCACTCTCTCACCGTCTTCCTCTGTGGTAATGTTTTGCGGCTCACTGTGTACACCTTCCCCTTTTACCGTACTGGCAGACACTTTGAGGATATAACATGTATATTTGCGCAAAGCTGAAAATGAAAACAAGAGGATCCATGTTAAAATTTTTAATCAGTCATCCACTAGACAAAATTTTAATCTATTTAGCTTTCAAGATTCAGCAATATCCAGACATGTTGGAGGACACCAACAGTATCCTACCAATGTTGGCAGGAAAGAACGTGTTGGAGCATAAATAAATAAAAGTTAAGCATATTATTAGAATAACTGTGATTGTCAAGATAAATATTAAATAAGAAAATAGCAATGTAGGAGAAAATCAAATCATGTAGACTTCACTCCGTCACTGACCTTGCCTGCTTTTAACCCAATCACTCCATTCTACAATTGCCTGTTAATTAATATTTGGCTATTTAGAAAATTAAACTTAGAGACCACCAAGGCTGGCCATACACGAGTCAATACCCATCCAATGGATGAAGCCTCGAGCACTGCATGGTGATGTTACCATGCTGCACTTGAGCGCCATTGATCAAACAGAAAAGCGATGTGCAGCACTGCTGTACAATCAGTCCTGTTTAATACTTTGGATCAGGAGCCTCAGTCCACCTCAAAAGTAATGGCAATCATTGCTAATCAAACAGGGATTTACCAACATGTTGGTAACCTGTTTGATTGAGCTTTCTTTGAGCAGGATTGATGGATCTCGCTCATAGGAAAGCTGGATGCAACCGATTCAAGCACTTTGATCACTGTGAATGTGCATGGTGATCGATTGTGCTCGAAACGTTTCAAAGATGGTGCCGTGTATGTCTAGCTTTATTGGTAACTAGACAACAGCTATTATTAAATGTTTGGGATAGGCATTACTGTAAAAAGAGACTAGTTAGTTCACAGAACAGTGGGATAATTGTTTCATAGAAGACTGATAAGCTTTGGGGATACCTGATGTTACCGTAATTTCAAACTACCTAGTTCCTCCAGTTAGGCCACAGCAATATCTGTTCCTTTTTAATCATACAGACATTTTGAACCCCCACATCACACAAAAGTTAACTAGGCTAAGGCTATGCTACACTATTGTAGGCATCATGGCACTCATCTCTTCGACCAGAGTCTTCTAATTATTAATAGGAAAGATAATACCTCACATTCAGGTTAACATACGTCTATCCTTTTTCAGAGAATACTACGGAATAAAATGGCTGAAAAGGAATCTTCCCCTACGGTATACCCTGTGGATGTTTCAGGACTTTTTCACACTCGCTGAACCTGCAATTTTTGTTGATAATCAGCAACAAAAAAAAATTTCACTGCGTCTGCAGGGCGTTTGCGCTAAGCTGCGTCATTGCATGTTAATGCATGGCTAGTGAGAAACCTGCGTTTCTTGTGGAAACATGTGTACTTTGCATTAACCCTAGCCACGCTGCTTAAACAAGTCAATTATCATTCACATCTCAATTATTTTATATGCTTTGTTTTAGACATTAGATTTAAATATAAAACATAGCTGTGATAAAAAAAAACAATAGTATGATACAAGATCTGTGTTTGCACCTCACACACACAACAATTGCACTGTCTGTGTTAACCTTGCCATCATTCCTTTTAACAGATTTGTATAAAAGATGATAAAGCAAGGAGTGCCACCCACTTATATTTTGACCCCTAAGGTACCCATACATGGGTCGATTCTTTGTTTGCTTCCCAAACGATGGAGCGTTGTGTGTTCGTGACACTTGTTCAGGAATTGAATGTAAAAACACTTTACCACATGAAGAAATGTTAATCCAATAGGGAACCCGACATGTTCGTAAATACCTGTTTGATCGCCATTATTTGGTTCTCATGAATCGAACATTGATCGACCCGTGTTTCGGACCTTTAGGCTCCAGTTTATGTTGTATCTTATAACATATTGGTGAGAAATAATAATAAACTGGATGAAGATTTGTTCTTACGCAGATGGCCTATGAGTTGACAGGGTGTTCTAATCCCTGTTAACTGGGTACAACCTTATTGTTTTAGTTTTCAATTTTTGGGATGATGGTGTTATACCCGAGTTATTAATATTAATCATAAGGGCAACAATTTTGGTTCAATGTATTGGTGAGAAATCACTAAATATCTACAAGAAAAAAAAAAGAACGATTTACCTGAAATGCTGTGCGTTAGATGAGGTGTGTCTGTTGCACGCTCTACTGTTCCATTCTGCCATGTTATGTACACTGTGTAATATATTATTATCCCATTGGGTATGGATGGTGGGGAATAGGAGACAATTATTTCTGTTGATGAAACATTTCTGTATGTTATATTTTCTGGGGCACTCTCAGGTACTGAAAAAGAAGAAACAGAATACTTTATTACTTACAAAAACAATTATAATTTTTTTGGTCTTACCTACATTGTAGATAAAATGGGATGGAAGTGACAGATACAATGCTAAAACATACAGATTAAATAATTGAGAATTATAGTAGATAGCAAGAGATATATGCAAGCTTATTGTGAGTGATGTGTTAAGATTAGGTTAGCTTTGTTATGATGCATGGCGTGCAAGGACAGAGAAAACCTAAGCAGATCATGAATATGAACATCCTGAATGTTATTAATATCCTATTTTGAGGAGGGTGCTGTATGTATATCAAAAAAACAACACAATGGTCCCTTGATTAGAGATACTGGTCCTCTGTTGGTGCTGAATACCCCTGTCCTCTTTAGCCCTACCTCTTTTTAGTCGGATTTACAGACCTCTAAAAAAAATATTATTTTTCTAACTAACTAACTATTTAATGGCAATAAAACTGTTACCCAACTTTTACATTTTGATAGGTGTAGTTTTAGGTACAGTGTAAAGGAAAAGTAAAAGGAATAAAGTGAACTTGTTGGATTATGCAATTATTTTTGGCATATTAATTCTACGTGGTCTTCACAGATATTACAGGAGTATCTCCTGTGGAGGGCAACATAAAACCATGTTTTTACTGTTACCAGTAGCAGGAAGTTGAATTAGATTAACCAGTTATATGATTTGCAAATATTCTGGATAAAATGTGTATTAATGAGCCACAGGTATAGCGTTTATTTTAAGGACTTGTGGTCATAAGCACATTAAGCGATGACGTTTCTGACATATGCATGGCCAATAAATATATTTGTTTAGTGTTTGCCTGCTCTGTAGTGCACACCTAGCAGCCTTTTTTCAGTTCAGCCACCAGATTTCTGCACATTTCCCCAAAAGCTATGAGAAAGAAAGAAAAACATGTTAGAACATTTATGAAAATCCTCCCCAATAAGCAAGACTAGGCCCAAATGTACTTGAGACCCATAGCGCAGGCAGGTATTTTTTTTATTACAAGAATGAAGATATTACAGATGATAAAGTGTACATTGTAAAATGGGCCAGAAGCAGGACATTTGTGATGAACAAGACTAGGCCAAAACATACTAGACAAACATAACACAGGTAGGTCTTCCATTAAAAAAAATAGGATTTTACAGATGTCTTAAGCTGGGAATAGCACTCTTTGTGTGCAGCTCATTATTTCTGCTAGGGGCAGCCGTCTCCAGCTTAACTAATGGGTTCGGGTTAAAATTTACTGTCCTGTCGGATAACTGTGCGATCCCACAGGACGGCTGATTTTAGCCCAATCCTTGTTAGTTGCTGCATCCGATTCCTGCACGACCCGATCCCTAAGGAATGCGGGTCGTGCAGGAATCGGAACATCTATGTCCAGCTTTTCAAAATTGGCCAGCAAAACTATAGTTTTAATCACCTAGCCTGTTTATGTCTGTCTTTACTCCAAGATTTTAGTGGTTCTGAAGCCTCGGAGAAGGGGTGGTGTGGTGTCTGTGTAGAACCAGGTGTAGGGTCGAGTGATAGTGGTCACTGACCTTGTAGAGGTGTCGGGTGATGTTCGATCAAAGTTCTGCAGCAGATGGGAAAGATGGTTAAGCTGCAAGAGGCAGTAATTCTGCTGGCCATAGGCACAACCCTGTCCCTCTTCACTCACCACCAGTTGAATTAAACTCCTCTTTCCCACTTGATGATGTTAGGGGTAGCAGCATGGGCGGGTGAAGGACACCATTTCTTTCCAATGCCCAGATGTAGCCCCCTCCCCAATGCCACCCTGGGCAACTGCCCATGCTGCCCATACCTTAAACCACAATTGTCTAGTATCTTTTTTCCAGTCCTTGCTCTTGTATACTGGCCTGGAGATCTCCTAGTTTTCTAGTATTAAGCTCTTATGTGATAATCTATAGTGAATGCCTGGGGCAAATATCTAAGGTGTGTAAGGCTATTGGGTGAAGTTGTTCAGTAAACCAGAAATATGGGACTCGGAATGACCACTGCTTTCTATGGGGTAGGCCACAGCAGGATGCTACTCAATCCTCTTACCCTTGTCCCTTACATAGAACAGAAGAGATCAGATCAGTATAATCCAACAATACCTCAAAACCCTAAACATCACTGCCTCAAACTAAAGCAACCACAAGCTAAATTTTGAAAAAAATATTAGTAGGAATGAATGAGTAGAAAAGGAAGTAATCACCAAGCAATTTGCTTCCTAATAACCATAATATATCCTTCTAAGGGCCTGTGTTGACAGTCAGACATTGGGCTTGTATTGAAGGCATCACTTGGACATCTGAGATGATACTGAGGAAATTCATGGTTCATGGACAGGTGAGCTTGACCCACAGTTCACCTTAATCTGACCTGTATTTGATTTGTTCCCACAGGGTGAGTGTCTTGCATTCCAATGGAAACCCTAAGCTTGTTAACCATGGTTTGCAGGCCATGCAGTCAAAGCATTTGCCACAAGCACAAGGTAGTAGTGAATGCCAATCACATTTAGAAATGTGCTAGTTTGTGTATAGGGTCAATGTTAGAATACAGAAATGTACAGCAATTTTTTTATTAGTGTATGCAATAATCATTTGATTTTATTACTTTGTTCTTGAACCTAATCCTTTGTGACATTTTTACAAGTCCCAGCTGTCACACAGTTCCTGAAGGTACAGCTTACCAAATTAGAAATCCTTAAGACAAAAAGAGCACAATGATTGCACCAGGGGCTCTACAGAACTTTGACGGCAAAGGGACAGCTGTTGGTCAACCTACTCTTGATTTATTTTATACACTACTGTATTACGCTAAAAATTGGAAATACTGTGGTTATTTTACTTCTGCACTCAATTCCCTTCATTCATCATGACTATCCACTTTAGAGAGTGTCCTTGTTTCCTCATAAATGAATTTTCCTGTGAGAAACAGCCCTTTACAGTTCACAGCTATATGTTCTGTAAACTATTTCCACATGTAATGTTACAGTCATAAATCATATGACGGGACAGGTAATATGTTGATCTATTTTCCCCATTATTTATGGGTGTAGTAAATTTATTGAGTGGCAGCCCCAAAATGTTATTCAATATTTTTGAACAATTGTTAAAAACATTATTTTGTAAAATAATGTGGGTTTATATTTTCTTCATTTTGTGTACAGCTCTACCCATCTTTTGCTTCTGCAAAATCTTTTGAGCGCCTTTGTGAAACTAGAATCTTAATTCTTAATCTGTATAAGCGTATATGTGAAGGAAATATATGTGTACTCACAATGTTACATCGTTAGTAGATATCTCCATGGTAATGAATATTGAATGTATAGAATTCGTTTTTACATGTAAAACGTTTTAATAAAGTTACTGTGTGTGGTTAGACATGACATAAACCCCAGGCAATCACTAACAATTACAGGCACAGAGAGTCATTTTATTGAACACATAAAGTGATGTATGTTTTACAATTATGATTGAAAACAAACTTTGAAAGTCCTAACTGTAGTATTGAAGAGGTGAGGCTCCCCCTTTTGGTTAGGTCAGTTTATCCTGTAGTTTCACAGTTGTTTATGATAATCATTGTATGTCTAAATAGAACTTATTAAATTATGTGTGCATCTTTCACTCCAAACTCATAATAGATAAATGTAAAGAAAAAATCTCCCCTGTAGAAATACAGGGGCGGGGGGACTTTAATGGCTTCTACAGTAAATCAAATCTAACCAAAAATTAAAAAGTCAAGGTTTATTAGAGAGTCCATGTATCAAGAACATGTATGCATGGACAGCCACAAAATAAAATTTTCAGAAATAAATCAACAAAAGGTGAATATAAAACACAAGATACAGTCCACCAGCAGGTGGCCACCAGCCTAAAATTTAGGTGCTCGATATCGGAATCCTCATTCCAGATGGATTGACAATGGATGGCCCACATTGTCAATACATCTGGAATGAGGATTCCGATATCGATTTTTGGTTAGATTTGATTTACTGTAGAAGCTGTTAAAGTCCCCCCACCCCTGTATTTCTACAGGGGAGATTTTTTTTTTCTTTACTTTGACTTTTGGGATGTTGGCTTCATACATCTGCTGTGAGGGAGTTTCTCTTTTTCATCATAATAGATAAATGTTTAGATGGAAATTTAATTTACATCAAGAAATTATTAATAATGTATCAGCTTCTTCTTCACTTAGCATGTTAGTAACAACATACAAAAAAGAAGAGTAATTGTGTTGTTAAAGTAATATGAAAAAATGGCATGCTTTTCAAGGTGAATAAAATGATGTGTACAAATTACCATCTTCCCCAGTTCTTACAAAGAGTGGATTACTTGATCTTGATCCAGGTCCCACAGATGTACTGGCTTTAATAGTGACAACATAATCAGCAAACTTTTTCAAGTTACTAAGGATTATGGAACATCCACTACTATTGAAATACTGAACTTCCCCTGCAGCATCAAGACACATGATTGAGTAATACTTAATAACACCATTGGGGAAAGAAGGCGGAGAGTAAAACAGCTGTATGGAGGTAGAGTTTAAAGTTCGGTAGGATAGATTATGAGGTGGATCATCAGGAACTGAAAAGAAAAAGAAACACAGGAAACCAAAAAATGTAAACTGTATTTACAATATCCATTGGCTATGAAAGTTTGGATTAAAAATTTTGCATATATCAGGCATCAGGATCTTTTTAAAGAGGACCTTTAGCTAAAAATCAGATACAACACATTTGCTCATCCTCCTTGTTATATAGTTGCATATCATTTTGGCTTTTTTTTTGTAAAATGAGTATCTTGCTTTTTAAAAAAGCTCTTCAACTTCCTATAATATGGTCAACGCAAGGATTACATAGCCCTCAGTCAACTTCTGATGACTTCCAAGTGGGTGAACTGTCCAGAAGCTTATGGAGATGTGAGGCTTCAGGACAACACTGTTTGCATATTTCAAATATAGACAACAGCACAACTGCAAAGGAAATTTCCAGAAAGTAACATGTATTATGGAGGTGGGGGCTAGGAGAAGTCATATATATTTATAAGATGAGCTTACCATCTTCCATGGTGGTGATGTGTAGTATTTCACTTGACTGGTTTCCATCTCCATGTATTGTATAGCCAGATACACTGACCTGATACTGAGAATGCTTCTTAAGGTCAGACAAAACAATTAACGCCTCACTACTATTGCTTGTAAGAGTTTGGGATGAGTTCCAGTAGATGATTTTATAAAATAATATGATTCCATTGGCACGAACAGGAGGCTGCCATGTAAGTAATACTCTGGTAGAAGAGAGATTTCTGTAGAGCAAATCATATGGTGGACTACTTGGAGCTGGAAATAAAATAAAAAAAGAACAGGAAATGTTGTATATAAAAATAAATCTGTATTAAAATATCATATTTTTGAAAATGACCCCTTTCATTTTCTGAAAAATTAGTCCTGTGATCTTATGGGCCGAAGGCACCAACCACAGGTGGGCCGAGGTACCTGGTCGCGTGGGAGTTCCAGAAGGCGTAGACAGGGAAGCTGTCAGTATGGCTGACACACGCAGCAGAAACGAACCCTCTGCTGTGTGTGTCAGATTTGGCCATAAAAGCACACCTCTTTATACAATTGGATATAGGCAGGCCTCTTATTGACCATAAAATATGGTTTATAGCTAGAGACTGATAAAATCACAGGTTTACAACTTTTATTAAGTATTGACTATGCCAAGTACATTTTCACATCATGTTTATTAAATCTTTAATTATAATGCAAGAACTTCACCTACCAGTTTCTGAGGTTTTCATAGGAAGAACAGGTGTTGACTGGTTTCCATGTCCTAACATGGTGTACGCTCGTACAGAAATTCTATATAGGGTGAAGGGATTTAAATCAGTCAATGTGCAGCTTGTTGAGGAGGTGTTTTGTGAGAGTATAACTGTTGAGTTTGTGTAGATTATTTCATAGAGTGTAATGATTCCATTCGGTTCTAGAGGTGGGGACCACTCCAAACTAATGGAAGTTGCATTTACACCTGTTAAAACCAAATTCTGAGGTGGTGATCCAGGAACTGTAAACAGAGGGGAAAAAGTACAAATGTATTATTTACATACATTAGTCAAATGTATTTTTAGTTTACAATATTGCTATATATAGAGAGAGTTTCTCAAATAAACTAAAACTAATGAAGGCACCCAGACTTCTTACAATCTTACCATACAATTTCTGTCGAATCAACTTTCCTTCTACCAAAATTATGTAATATAAGCACCTTTCTAAACCTTCCAATCACTATGTATTCTATCAGGGAGGCCACTGTACTACATAGTTGTTGGTAGACATAATGGATCTATAGGTGTATGGGGGCTTTAGTCTATATATACTTTTGCCTTCCATTTTTGGAGATGGATAGAGGCTACTTTGTGTGTTGATTTGAATGTCAAATAATTTTTTTTAATGTAATCAATTCTCTTGTTTTTTTGTCCAGAAGAATGAATGGTCTGCCACTGTAAATGTGCCTGTGTGTGTAGACTAGATGGGTCTGCACAAGTGGCCCCATGTATAATGCTTCAAGCTGCTCTCACAGTTCAAAAGGGGCAATGTCAATATCTCTTACGAGCATCACCCACTCAACTCAGTTTTGTACTTGTTCAGGGATCCTTTCGTTGCCTAAACCAGTGGTTCCCAAGCACGGGTGCGAAGGTATTCCAGGGGGGGGCTGGAACTCATTCTTAACCTGTGTTTGAATAGGGAAGGGGGCTCGATAATGTTCCTAAATAGAAAAGGGGGGCCCTGCAGGGAAAGTTTGGAAACCACTGGCCCTAACAGACAAAAAACAGTAAAGTACACAGCCACCTGACACTCAGGGAGGTGTAAAAATACACTGAGAGCTATAGAGGCTGAAACAGTGTAGGGTTCACAAAATGAAGTCAAAAATATGAAAATTCTGCTTCTTCTCTTTAGCAACTTTTAGTTGCATAATTATTATTGCTTTTGAATATATGATCAAAGCATTCAATGTTCAATGCCGGACATAAAATATTTTCTTTCCGAGTATTTATCAGGTTTAACATATCAGTTGTTTTAAGTCATGTGTGTATTAGGTTTTTAAAATAAGTGGCTTTTAAATTCTGATACATTCTATATAATTATTCCTTTCACATTTGTCAGTTGTTTACCCATAACAAGCAGTATCTATGTAATGGACCACTGAACATGAAAACACTTGTAAAGTTATGCTTCAACAAGCAGATAAACATTTTATGGTGAAGGGGGAAGATGACGGAAGTGTAATCTCACTGCCTACATGAGCTTTATTAAATCAAGCAACATTCATCTTTTTCTGTGCCTGGCTGAGTAGATCAGATGCAGGGCTTTTTTGTTGGGGGGGGTTCCAATGATTTCCAAAAAATTACTACTAAAAATAAAAATATTACGATTTGCTGTGCATTTTATTAAAATTTGTTTACCTGTGTTTTAACATATTGTTTTTTTTTATTTTATCACATTTTTGGCAAAATGTGGATGGTATGGATTGTGTAAAAATAAAAAATATTGTAAGCTTTAGTGCCCTCCAAAGTCTTTAACTGTGTGTATATCAGAAAAGGTCTCCATACACGTTGAGATTTTTCATGCGATGGACCAAGCCCATTCAAACTTCTTTTGGTGATCAATCGCACTGCCATTGAAATATCCCCCACATAGAGAAACAGATATTTGATCGATTTAGTTCGACTGACACCGGATGTAAACTAGGTAAATCGAACCATTGGTTGGACACAACAAAACAATATGTTATATATGTTGGATGACTACTCATAAGATGTCCGAAAATTTTTGCTGATCGACAAAACAAGTTACTTTTATCAAAGAAAAACACTCAACATATATGGGGGCCCTTAGGCCACGTTTCCTCAGAGTTTAGGGATCCCATACATATGCATGACTTCCTACCCCGCTTGTTACCACCGCACTTAGCGGGTCTGCCCACTGAACGGACAGAAGAGGTTGACGTATTGCCCTGCGTTGACATCTCTGCTGGCGGTCCCTAAACGCCATGGAAACATAAGCTCTTGGGCTCTATAAACGTATACATCATCAGGACTGTGAAAACTCACAATGATAACTGTGTGTTCAGGAAAGCAAATATAGGTAATGATTCTCTAAAATGAACCTGCCACAATGAAAGTGAACATGTATGCTTACCATCTTCTAAAGTTCTTACAAAAATATCATTTTCTTCAGAAACTGAGCTTTCACCTGCTGTGTTCGAGGCTGCAACACGCATCTTGTAATCGGTGTACTTCCTTAAGCCTAACAAAATAAAGTGAAGTAGATGATTTTTTATGAACACTGAGTTAATGTTACATTTACTTCGACCTTCTTTCCACAGAACAGGAAAGAAACTGGCGCACAATGCAAAACTTTTGCCATCTGCATGTTTATTCACAGGAATGCTAGAATTACCTATATAGCTACATTTGTTGGTGAAAGATGTAGCCTTGGAGCCTAAAACATGCACATATACCATTTATTAAAAGTTTTCATTCAAAGTAAACATTGTTAAATTTGACAAACTGCCATTCCTGTCACACTCATTAGTGAAAAGCTAACTGAGTATTACTAAGCTAGGACTGATGATAAAAATAGATTATACAATCCTTGAGGCCAGTTCAGTGTTATTCTGGCTCTTTGTCTGTAAACACTTTCAGCTGTTCACAATTAGTCTAAGCAGTTGTCTGTTAAACAGAAACAAACACATTTTGGCATAGTAACCATATTGTCAACCAGCTATATACCTAAAGGCCCTCATACAGGTTTTAATTTCCCTATTTAAAATAAGATTGAACTACCTCTTGAAAAAACGGGTATTTAGTTGATGTTGGTTCGATCAAACAATCGAAGGAAGTCAATCATAAACACACCAAAATGTATGCCACTGGATGTATAAGTATGCTTATTATTAAAATCGAGCCAAAATCGGTTGGGGCACAACAAAATAACATTCGATGTTTACTAGATCAATCAAAATTTTCCGACATGTCTGATCATTTTTGATTGAACTTTTGGTCAAATTCGATCGATCTAGGTCGATAGCACGCTATGGACTAATGGATGCCATCCTACACTAAGATGTTCAGAATGATTTGCCAGTGTCAAAGCCCTTTGACACTAGCTGCATTACCACAAAGCAGTGCTTTAGTGTTACCGCATGGTGAACACATTTCCATGCTGTCTTGCCATCATGACCTCAAGACCAGCACTTTGTAAGGTAAACTATTAGTTCAGTTCTATTACAATCCTCTCATGAGGCCTCATTTAATAGAAAGCTTGAAACCAAAATAGCACAGTATATTGTGAAATTAAACTCCCATATCACTATGCGTACGATTGATTGCAAAGAGGTGATGCACAAATTGCCAAACGATCGCACAGCGCACCACCTGGGGGAATCGATCCTTGGCTGATACTTTGGACGATACAGAGGGTCCCCATTCAATGTAACAGCAATCAAACTGACATGTCTGATCCCTTTCGATTGACATTTTCTCGACATCTTCTGGCGTGTATGGCCAGCTTAAGTCTAATAATTAACCAGTAAACGGTTGGGGTGAAGTTGGCCATAAACAGGCAAATTTCTGTGTTTGAGTGAGCAGGTTTCCTGCAGAATAATTTGGTAATGAACCTCCTTAGGACCACAAGCCCCCCCCCCCCCCCCCCCCCCCCGGTTCATAGGTTTGTCTTGAGGTTGATATGGCTCTTTCCTGACCAGCCAGTACCCCTACCGTAACTCTACCTAATGTGGAAAATAGTAATAAACTGAATCTATTACCCAAGACACAAAACCCCGAAAACCCTTTTCCTAAGTCGACTCATCAGTGTATACTCTAGTCATAATCCTAAGCAAATATTAATTGCAAGCTTCCTAATATAGCAGAATGTGTGGTGCTGTGGTGTTGTGATGCTAGGGTAGCACCTTATGGTAGTAGAGGCATAGAGCAGTGGCGGCGCCAGAGGGGTGCTTGGGTGTGCTTAGCACCCCCAAAATCCTCGTCCAGCACCCATGTTGTACATGGAAATCAAATTTTTTGGGAGGGCAAGCTCTCCTAGCACCCAGGTAGCACCTTCAAAAAAAAATGGCTGGAGCCACCTCTGGCATAGAGGCAACACTGATTGAAGTAATTGACCAAGCTGAATCATAATCCTATATGTTAATGCCTTGTGATTTTACAGGAGTGCATGAAATTTTAGGGTTTGGTATGATGCAGGACAGTGCATGCACATTCACTGCCACTTCTTTTTTCTTAGTTACCCAGACGCCATGCCTGGATGAGATCTAATTGGAAAATTAAAAGGAACATCATGTTATTTTTTAAAATATATATGTCTTCTTGACCATCAAATGATGGGGGAAAAAGCTATCTGGTCCACCCAAAAAAGAATGTGATTGGGGTCAAATGCATAGGTTTGAATTCAGCAGTATTGGCTATATTGCTGAATTTGATTGAAATTCCTATTTCAGAATAAAATAGTAATGTCTACTGATTATTATCGCATGTTTATACATAGCACCGACTTATTACGCAGCCCTTTATAGCCTAGTTGCCAACCTGCGGTCCAGGGGCTGCATGAGGCCCTTTGAGCGTTGTTCGGTGGCCCCCCTTGGTCCTCCACAAAACCTAACTGGTAATGCATAGGGCATAGCAACTCTGACCCAGCTTTCCTAATCAACTTAGTAGGCGGTCCCACTTGAGTAAAATTGTCAATGTTGATTGGGGAAACCAGGTCTACATATGGGCAGGAGGGGGGGGGGTGTAGGTGCTGTCAGGTTTTGACTTTCTGGATCTGGGTCTGGATCAATGTTATGCGCGGCACTTGTGGCCCTCCATATCAACTCAGTTGCCCACCACTGCTTTATAGAGTATATATAGTCATATCACTAACTGTCTCTCAGGAGGTCACAATCTTTCATGTACAAATTATGAACCCAAAAATTATGATATTGGTACAGTTATTTACTGAAAGTGACAATTTTCTGTAATATGTTCTAATGTTATAGTATATATACATTGTATATACACTTTATATATTTTCTGTAAGCAGTAAATAATCTGGGAAATAAAAAAGGATGAAACTATTTATAACAATAATACCTTGTATAACGATGCTTGTGTTGCTGGTTGTAACATGAAAGGCCTCTCTTGTATATAGATCCATTCCATAGACTGTATAATGGGTTATCAATCCATTGGGTTCCATAGGCGGATCCCAGTATACCATCACTGATGTTGAGCTTATGTTATAATAATTTATAATATTTACAGAGCTTGGAACTAAAGAGAAAAAAAAGACAGTGTCAAAGTATTATTTGGGAAATACTAATGAATCAATTTGTACTAGACCTTGTAGACAAAATACTACCTTGCTCACTTGTCCTTATGACTATATCTGTTGGTGGTCCTTCTCCAACGGTTGTAAAAGCAGACACACTAATTGTATAGTCAGTAAAAGGTGTAAGCTTCTCAACTGTGTAGAACAGCTGTTCAGCCTCAATGTTGATTCCATATTGCACAGTAGCTGGTAACAGTAAAGGCATCAGGTTAAAAAAAACACATGTCGAAATTATAACATTAAATAAACAACTTTTACACAATATAGTGATAAATAGATGAATAAATCAATAAATTACAGGTCAGGAGACCAGAGTCTAGGAGGATATGGTAACCTTGTGGACAACTCCAAAGTGCAAGCTTTTACAGAAACCTCCAATAATGTAGTGTATATTGTGTGTCTTATTTTTTATCTATATGTATAATTAACCTCCTGGGCGTGCCACGGGCAATTTTGTGCCCTCCCTTGCCCCCCCCCCCCCTACACATCTTTGCTGTCATTGAGCTTCCACCAGACAGGTGAGTATGCCCGATGTTAGCTCGGGTGAGTTTTGTTAGTAAACAAACTCACCCTATAGTTCAGTAGCGGAGATGTTGAAATATCAACAGTTAATTGACTTGTATACTATATCATACACTATAGGGAGGATTAGAACTTTGTATTTGTTTTTGTGCGGAGGCTACAGTAGAGAGAATTAATCATACATACTCTTGAATTGACGCTGTTTAAGTGGGGAGAGTAAAAAATCTTAAACTGCACTTTAAATATTTTTTTAGCAATAATACAATGTCTAACCATGTTAAGCCCC
>CM070034.1:50251630-50273807 GCA_036250615.1 Ptychadena robeensis | reverse complement strand
CCGGCAGTGCGCGGTAAAATTCCAAACTCCGGACCTCAGACTGAATGGAAATTTGGCAAGCGGACCTTTCAAATGTACATTTGAGTAGCCCTGGTCTAGACCATTGATGGCGAACCTATGGCACGGGTGCCAGAGTTGGAACTCTGAGCCCTCTCTGTGGGCATGCAAGCTGTCACCTAGCACAGAGGATAAAACTGAAGCCTATTGGCTCTCAATGCTGTCAGTTCTCTTCCCTTATCTTCTGATTGCACACAGTTCCCCATATCCTCTTCTATTCTGTTTTATAAGATTAATAAGTGATAGTCTAAATCAGTGATGGCAAACCTGTGGCACTCAGAGCCCTCTCTGTGGGCATGCAAGCTGTCAACTAGCGCAGAGGATAGAACTGCAGCCTATTGGCTCTTAATGATGTCAGTTCTCTTCCCTTATCTTCTGATTGCCCCATATCCTCTCCTATTCTATTTTATAAGAAAGTAGAGTGTGTGCTTACATGTTTCATTTGTATGTGATGTGTGTGTAATTAAGGTTAAATTGCCATGCTGGGGTTTGGGTTTCAGTTTGGGCACTCGGTCTCTAAAAGATTTGCCATCACAGGTCTAGACACATTTCCCTTTGCTTTTTATTCCTATAAAGTCTAGTTTCTGATACCAAGATCTCCTATAATACTCAGAAATGTACACCTTTGTTTGTGGGACACCCTACCAAAGGGGTGGGGTTTATAATTCAACACATTTGTTTCAGAGTAGACAAAAGGAGACAATTCTGGATGAACTTGGGGTCCAAACGCAAACAAAACCTTTCCCTTAACCACAGTGAACACTGAATAAAACTCAGCAGCTGACATTTTGTAAAACAACATATTTGGGGGTTTTTCTGATGGGATTAGTATATGGAATATAGTATATGGAATCAACGACTTAGGAAATATTGTTTACATTCTGTATTAATCTTTGAATTACATCCAATTGGAGAAAAATACATGTGTACAGTTGAATCCATGTGTATTGCATACCTGTGTATAGTCAGTTGGGACCCCCTATCTAAAAATTAACAGTTTATCTGCTTTAGCTTCCTAGACTACTACTGTGTTTCCCCAAAAATAAGACAGTGTCTAATATGAATTTTTGCTCCCAAAGATGCCTTACATCTTATTTTCCATGAAGAAGAATACAGTACTGGGGTATTAGGGTGGGGGAGCACTTAAAATGACATAGGGGAGATCAGAGGGGGGAATCAAAATAGCACCATAGACTGAGAATGGGGGTTATCATTTTAGTAACCCCTTTTTGATCCTCCTGTGTCATTTTGATTGCCCCCCCCCCATTCCCCCCTGTCCAGAGTTACAGTACCATACATTTGGGGTTCCTTATTTTCAGGGGGAGTCCTTATTTTCAAGGAAACAGGGTGCACTAGAACAGGAAGATTTGCCTATAGTGATGGCCAATCGCCAGACAGTTTGGCGCGTACACTGTACTTTTCATCTCGCTGGTGAACAGTATGGGTGTTTGACTCGCCCCCTTTGCCGACAAGAAGAAGTCTATAATTCTTACTCCAGCTAGACCTTTCTGCACCTGGTCCAGCCGGAGGAATAATTATTTCCACTAGAGATCAGGTAGAGACACTCAATCTCTAGTGTTGTACTGGGCATGGGCCGGACATGAGGTCCCACCAACGTCACTTCCAGTTTTGGAACCAGGAACTGTGCGTTCCATATACCGGAAGTGACGATTTTTTAAATGTCCGATCTGTCTGCGGCCGATGTTCGACAATCACTATTTGCCTATGCACAAATGAACTTTTGCTTTCCCATTATGATGTTTTTGTTATCTATCATTGATGGCCACTCACCTATGAGTGTCACTAGTAATACTGTTGATGAGTGACACTATCATTTCAGCTATCACATTCTGTCCCTGAAGAAGTCCCTGATGAACATAACGCATTGGACTGTATAGACCAACTTTACAGCTACATGGTCTAATGAGATATGTGGTTTTTAATGATGGTTTTTAAATGTGCCCTATATTGGGCTATGGTCCTGTGAGATATTCTAATAAAGACCTTTTTTTACATTTGTACTTGGTCTGATCGCTCTATGATTGCCCGTTTGGCCATAAAAAGCCCCATTTAGGTATTTAGATTACACGTTGTGTCCCCTTAGTGTTATTTTATTGGTTATACTGTGTCATACTGATCCCACTGCTTGCAAATATCTCAAAATGTCCGATCTATTCGTTTATAGCGTACCACCACAACTAACATTGGCCTGTACTCTGTGCCTTTTTCCTGTCTTCCTCGTCTACATTTGTCCCCAGAACACAACACTCTCTTCACCATGCCTTTAATTGGAGACAATAACAGGAAACACTTGTAGGTGTTGATCTGCACTCAGTAGGTGTAAAAGAAAGAAGATGAAGATCTTTTGAATCCCACAGAGGGCTTGTAGATCAAGTAACGTGACAAAACACCTGCAAAGCAATAAGTGATTACTAATTGTTCGATGCAAAGATAAACAGACATTTCAAAGTCTAGCAGAGTACCTTATATTTTCCTGTGAGAATTGTATTCTCAATGGCCGTTCCTGTTTCCTTAACAAAAGCTTGGACTCTGTACTGTGTGATGATGCCATTTGGTTGTGGTGGCCGTCGCCAGCTAACAGTTATAAAGTTGGCTTCCACTTCTTTTGCATTTAAATCAGATACAGCGCTGGGAGCTTCAGCAGAAAAGAGAGTAAAACAGTCAAAAGACATAGAAACAACCATGTCAAACATTTATAAAACTTCCCATATACATTGTAAATTAATCACTCATATTCATGCACTACAAATGTAATAACCAGAGAACATATGAGTGTATATATACTAAAACAATCCCTTTCCCTGAGTGTCCACCATCATGTGAAGCTATCCCCATCATACATAGAGATTTTTTGTTCAATTCCAACGATTGACCACCTTGCATGTTCGCAGCGATCGATCATTCCTGGATCTAATGCCCATCTGGAACGATCAATCCCATTCCAAGAAAATGTTCGTCAAAGAGGGATCAAATATGTTGGTAAATCCCTATTAGATCGGCCTCAAACCCCATCCAAAGTGTCAGCCAGGGATCAATTGCTGCATCGATGCTGTTACCGTTCAGTGAATCGATGCACGCTGCTCGATCTCTTCCCGTTAGTTTGAATGGAGATTGAGGGTCCCAATCCTACGTTGATTTTTTCGTCACCGCGTTGTGACCTATCATTCCTCGATCGCGCGTGAATCCACGTGTGTATGGCTACCTTTAAGCTGACCACACAACTTTCATTGTACAATTTCTTTAAGATCTATCAAAAACTATGTGTTATGCTGGGCATACAGAGGTAGAGCAGCTACCCCTCTATGCTGCTTCATCGATATCGGTCCCCGGGCCCGTGGTCCCCATCTAAAGTAATGGAAACCTGTTCAGCTGAGCCTGCTTGAAGGAAGTCTGGATGGCTCCATTGTAATGGAATCATCAAAATCAGGCGCTGTGAACAGGCCCACGTACGACACTCTATTGTGCTTGAATCTATTACGAAATCGAGCCATGTATGCCTAGCTTTGCTGTCTCCTTGTACTGGAAAGAGACTGCATCATCTAAATATATATTTTTTTTTACAAAGGTCCATGAACACGTCAGTAAAGCTGGGCATAAACAGATTGTTTTCCTGTCGACTGCCCAGCCGAGAATCGGCCGGGCACCCATTGTGTGCCGGCCATTACTTTGGCTGGGGACTGCCATCCCCATCCGAACTAATGGGATCAGCTCTGAATTTACCAACATGTTGGATCACTGTGCATCCAACAGGCGGCAGATTCTTGGTCAATATGACCAGTTGGCACACCTGATCGGCTGTCTGCCCGTCTATGCCCAGCTTTATCTCTTTACTCTAAAGCTAGCCATACATGGAAAGACATTTGCACAATGGTCCTTAGATTCAATCAGCTTGTGTGATTAAAATATCGACTTCCAGTATAAAGCTGGCCATACACAGGTCAATTCCCATGCGATTGATGAAAGATTGACAATGTGGAGACATGATTAGATTTTGGCAATCGATCCCTGGCGATAATGGTGATTGAACAGGGATTAACCAACATGTCGGATCCTTGATCGATCAACATTTTATTGGAGCTAGATTGCCCATTCAATTCCTGAATGATCCTTCGCCGCAAATTGTTCGGGAGTCGACTCATGTATGGCTAACTTTACATTGATCGATGGTACCACAACACAGTGTGATATTTTCAAAACTGATCAATTCCACGCATACTCCATAGTACCATCAGATAGAAATCCAACAAAAATGGATTGAAATTTACCAACAGTCAATAACTGCTGTAAATACTATTTTATGTTCAACTTTAATCACTTTTGGTCAATCGATTCAGATAAAAAGGAATAAACTTTTAGCGTCGATTGAAAGTAAAAATTTGTCCATGTATGGCCACCTTCAGATAACTGCACTAGGTTAAGCTCCCAAACTACTATAAGTATTTTCACAAGTTAGGCTATGTTCCAACTTAGGTGATTAATCGCCTGCGCTCCCGATTTTAAGTCGCTGGTAAAAATTGCTGACGGGGGCGATCGCCAGGCAATTGACCAGGCAATTTTCACCTGCGATTAAAAAAAAGAAAAAGCCCCCATTATAAAGAAAATCGCCTCCATAGAGAATGAATGGACGCAATTTTTGATCGCCTCAAGGCGCGATCACAAATCACCTCCATTCGTGTCTATGGGTGTGATCACGGCCCCAAACGCAACCGCGCACGATCTAATCAATGGGGACCAGCCTATAGTGTAGGCAATTGATGGTGAATCCACAGGCGATTGAAAAGTGAGCCTAAAGCCCCATACACCTTCAGATTCCTCCATACAACTTTCATGAGACCTACCAACAACTATGTAGTATAGTGACCTCCCTGATAGAATACATAGTGATTGGAAGGTGTAGAAAGGCCCTCCTATTACATGGTTTTGGTAGAAGAAAAGTTGGTTGTACAGAAGTTGCATGGTAATTGTATGTGGTGTATGGGGGGCTTAAGACTAATCTGTAAGGAAATGAATTCCTTTTGATACCATTGTATGAATATAGCTCATGTCACACATAAAGAGGACCTTTTAAATACAAAACACTAGGGAAACATACATATTTGGTGTTGTTTGCTTGAAACTTGAGTCATTGCGCCTTCTCAAGAATCAAACGCAAACAAAGAGAAGCCTTTCAACTCTTACCATCAAAAAGAGTGGAGCAAACAAAGGATATCAATTCACAGCTCTTAATCAGGACAATTAGTTGCTCTTTTATTTGTATTATGACTATACAAAGACCACTGGCACTCAATTAAGAGATCATAAGTAGGGAAAGCCTAAACCCAGGCTGGATACAGGTTGCTTCTGAATGTGTAAACCTTCCTAGTGTGCTGTCCTGCACCAAACACTTAATGATGTGTTATGCTCAGTCCCACTCCTTGGCAGGGGAAATAAAAGTGTTGATGCTAATCACCACAATAGCGTACAAAGGATGATATCACACTGTTGTGTTAGCTTATCCTGATAAGCATCTCAAAGCCTGTGGAGAACACCTCAGACTAACAAGTCTACGTGAGGGCTTAACTGCATTTGCTGTTCTCATGCTCAAGTGAATTGGATTCATATGTACAACAGAAGCAACGCAGAGGTGACTGGGAAACCTCCACTGGACACATTTCATTTGTAGTACAGTTAAAGACTTTCTGACATAATTAACACCTAGAATGTGGAAATAAAAGAAAAATTGTTTTCAAAGTATCACTTGAGATACTTTAAACTAAAGATAGGCATAAACAGGCCGATTCCTGCTCGATTTTTTGGCTGATCGCCCACCTGGACAGATCGACCAGGATCCTTCCGCATGTCTGATCCCACGTTGATCAGAAACGCCAGTAAGTTCCCGGCCGATCCCTTTACTTTGCATTCAAAGTAATGGCTGGTACACAAAAGATGCCTGTGATGACCTCATCACGATGCAGTCTTTCCCTCATCTATCCAGGGAGAATCTGCCCGTGTATGGGCACCTTAAGGCCTTGTCTACATGGATGCCCATCGTGGCACGTTCATGACGCGAGGGCACATTTTGTCTGTGTTTTAGGGTGCCGTTGTATGTAATAATTTTGAAAGGCCCTCATATCAAATTCTTTTGGCAAAAATAAAAATTGTTCAAAAATTTTACAGTCAGATTGTAACCTTCAGTATATGATGACCTTAACTTTCCCTAGTAGTCTTAAGTATGTGGACTAACTTTGAGTCATAATTTGTCTGTTCAGTTTTCTTTACTTGATGATTAAAAAAAAAAAGGTTATTAGAATACATGGCCAATATTAATAGTTAGTCTTTCCAGACATTTCCATACAATGATTATTTAGAATAAGCAAATATAGGTGGGCATAGACCTGGCAAGATTGACCAGGATCCTCCTGCATGTCAGATCGAATGGTGATCAGACATGCCGGAAAATTTGCGGCCGATCCCATCCAATGTAATGGCCGGCACACAAAGGGTGCCCGAACGATTCTCGGCACGACCATCATCACACACCATCGATCTGCAGCAGAATCAGGCACAAAATGAAATGTCTATGTCCAGCTTAAGCAATTGGTAATGTACTCATCTTTTAAGCCGGCCATATACGTTTTGTTTCTTCTTCAATTTCCTGGCAGATCGGCCGTGCGTGATGAAGTTAGGCCGGTTGTACTAAGAGTCGGCCTTTGTGTCCGGGCATTTGTTAGATCAATATCTGGGCCAATTTATGCCCGAATTTAAGGTTTGCGCATTCGATTTGTGGCCGTTTTCTGCAGCGAAATCGGGAGCAAATCGAACCTATGGCCACCTTTACTGAGAACAATCTTTTTTCATCATTTCTGGATGTCAGCAATCACTGGGCACATGGTGCCTGTTGTTGCTATGCAGAGGTGAGGTGCAATGGGCAGCAGCCCGCTTGGGTAAAATCTTTCCAAGATGATTTTTGACTAAAGGTGTAATTTCCTTTCACACTACATGTGCTTCAATTGCAGTGTAGTTTTTATCAGCAACGGATACCCCATAGTGTATGGAAGGCTTGCGCTGCGGTTGAAAAATATGTGCTGCAGGGTGTGTGCATTACGCCCAGTGTAGACAGGACCTAAGGCATAATGCAAATCAGCACAGGGCGAAAGATACAACAGGATTCCTATGGAAACCTGTGTACCTTGAAATAATGCAACTATCATGCCTCATCATAAATGCGATGCATTATAGCCACAGCGCATGGAATATAAAAGGGCCCTAAAAGAACTATATTTGAAATTCTTCTGAGGAGTAATGGAGATAGAAACACTAGGGCTATACAACTATAGTGGCAGGATAAGTGTTGATCGCGAATATTTTTATCGCAAATTTTTATATTACCGTAGCACTCCGAGAATTCATGAAGATTGAATATAGTGCTATATCTTTATAATCGTGAATATTTAAGAGCTTTTACATCACTACCAGGAACTACCATGCATTGCATCCGCAAAATGTGCATGTACAAGTGCCGATCTGCACAATGAAGGTATTAATGACAAGAGATCACAAACTGTTGAATTTACTCATTTATTGCGCATATTCGGTGAAAAATTTGAGACATCGCGAATCTGAATATTGCCTATGCTGCTCATCACTAGTCAGGATACTAAAGTGAATTTGACAGCCATAGGGCAGGAAACATGAAAGCTCATGTCGGCTGGTTTGCCAGGTTGTGATAAGCTTTTGAAACACATGTAAAAACACAGGTCAGCAAAATCCTATTAACTTTTTTTAAGCCATAGACAAGGCAGTTCCATGGCTGTGTGTTGACCTACCCTGTGTTGCACTGAAATTCTTTGGACGCATGTTCTCCTAAAATGTGTTTAAACAGAAGGCAAAACAGCTCAAATGCTGTTCTCATCACACCCTGATGTGTCATTCAAATGCATGTGTTTGCGCTGAATAGCAAGTAAAATACTTGACAAGAATACTTAAGGTAGGAATACACGGGTCGATTTTTTCCGGATTTTTGCAAAGCCGAGCACCGTGCGCGCTCATGGCACTGAGCTGTGCAGAAATCTAGGAAAAAAATGACCCGTGTATGCTGTCTTCCCAGCGAGATCAATAGATCTCGCTCGGCCAAACAGGTTACCATGTTGGTAAATCTTGTTTGATAGTCTATGCTCTGAATAGGGAACCGCGGTTCCCCATTCATAGTATAGACCGGCTGACAGCTGGCTCCCGATATCGGGGGAAGCCGGGCAGTAGCGTGATGACGTCATCACGCTACTGCCAAGCACTCTCTGTCGGCTCAAAAATCGAGCCGTGCATCTCAGCCTTTACACATGACATGAACTTTTTACTTACTAGTATTTTAAGGAAAGATAAAGCTGTGAAATCTTTTATTTAAAAAACGAATTCTGTTACAGTGTAATACCTAAGTTATGGGAAGGTGTTAAGCTGGCCATACACCTTTAGATTTCTCTTCTTAGATTTCTTTCTATGTAGTATATGGTCCTCTGCGATTGAACACAGGTAGATATGATTGTCTAGAAAGTCCCTCATATTATATGGTTTTGGTAAAACAAAAGGAGATCTAATGGAGATCTGAGGTGTATGGGGGTCCTTACTAAGTGTGCTAATTATTAATACACCCATACACCTTAAGGCCCCCATACACCTTACAATCTTACCATACAATTTCTGTACAATCAACTTTTTGTCTACCAAAACCATGTAATATGAGGACCTTTCTAAACCTTCCAATTACTTTATATTATATCAGGGAGGCCACTATACTACAGAGTTGTTGGTAGATCTAATGGGAATTGTATGGAATGATCTCAATGTGTATGGGGGGCTTAACATTCTTACCATACAATTTCTGTACAATCAACATTTGCTCTACCAAAACCATGTAATATGAGGACCGTTCTAAACCTTCCAATCCCTATGTGTTCTATCAGGGAGGCAGGCACTACATAGTTGTTGGTAGATCTAAAGGTAATTGTATGGAGTGATCTAATGGTGTATGGGGGACTTTTGTAATAGGATTCCTTAATAAAACACACAGGTTTGCAGAATCATGTACTCTGACCTTACAGATATTCTAATTGTGCATTGTAAAATGATTCAAAATGGGCAGTGAGCAGGCATGTGCGTATATGCCAATATGCAAATATTCCAATATGTCCCTATTTATAAGTATATAAAATGTATTATCATATTATGGAAGTTTGCAGAAACTATTGAACATAAACAAGTTAGAGTTATGTAAACAAGTTAGAGTTATGTTAGTGGATGGAATGAAATTCACTTGTATGTACTGCCACCTTGTGGATTAAATGAGGGTTGCAGGGCTCTGTTTTAAACATTTGAAAACCATGTACTGTATATGCTGCCAATAAAATGTATGCTTCACATATCATTTATTTTCTGCATAGAACAATCACAAAAATGCAAAAAAGGCAAAAGCAGTAAGAGAAAAAAGACTGAAAAAATATATTTGGTTGAGAGATGTACAGAAGCGTTTCCATTATGATGAAACATTTTTAGACACAACTATGTCCCTGTGTTTTATTATTTATCCTCCACAAGATCTAAAAAAAATATCCTTTTGTGTTTTTGTTTCCCCATTTTCGGAAGGGACTACTCTCTAAGAGAGAAAGACCCTCCACTAGCTTATTTCATATAAGTATGCATATTGCCAAACGTAGACGTCTTGTTTTCTGGCCGATTTCATGTGAGATGGACCATGCATGATGACATCATCATGCACGGCCTGATGTGCAGATAATCTGCGGGCACCCTTTGTGTGCTGGCCATTACTTTGGATGGGATCTGTCTAAGATATTATGGATATGTCTGTAATTTCTTAGATCGATTTCCTGGCCAATACACGGCCAAACTTAGCTTTTAAGAATGAGATTTGTGGCCGATATCATGGCAGTGGCAAAATTGGACTTAAATCTACGTCAGGGCCAGGTTATGTAATTCTGAAATACTTGTCTTTGCTGAAGTCACCAGGAAACATTTATGAACCATTAAGCATTATTTGGATTTGTCAAAGGCTTCATAATCTACAATATCTACAGTATTCCCAAATCCAGCTCAGGGTAAAATCTTAGGCTAATTTTTTACTTTGTACAGGGCTGCACATAATATTTTTAGTGAGTCACTCAGATGAGTACCAGAAGATGGTGTTTGGCATTCACCCCATATGTAGCATGTTTTTTTTTAAAAGTGCCGTCTTCCTTACTGTCTCCTTCACTTTATATGTCTATATAAATACACAGATCCCCCATATCATAATCATATATACACATCTCCCCTGTTTCATAGTCATATATACACAGCTCCCCCATATCATAGACATATATATACAGCGCCACCCGTACCATAGTCTTAGATACACAGCGCCCCCCGTACCATAGTCATAGATACACAGCTCCCTCATATCATAGTCATATATACACAGCTCCCCAATATCATAGCTGTCACTGAAACACATAGATTACTATTTGATGAAGCTCTGGAGAGGGGGACATAATTACAGTCCTGGAGGAGGGACGGGATTGCAGCACTTGAAAGGGGAGAAGGATTGCAGCACTGGAGGGGGGGGGCACATTTACAGCACTGGAAGGGGGCAGGATTGCAGCACTGGAGGGGGGGGCAGGATGGCAGCACTGGAAGGCAGGGCTGCATTGCAGCACTGGGAAATGAGGGGCAGTATTGCTGCACTGGAGGGGCAGGATTGCAACACTTGAACGTGGGAACGGCTTTGCATAGCCTCTTAGTTTAGTTTCTATATATGCTGCGCATACATCTCACCCACATTCATACACTTTCAAGTCCCAAGCTAATTCTCTATTACTGATATGAATTGTAAGTATTGCACACAGCTGGTTGAAGTGCTAGGAATGATGCCTGTATGCACTGATATCTCTGCTATACACTGATATCTGTGTAGCTAAAATAAGATACAACTGCTCGCTTCTCAGTGCTAATACATATGCTGGCCCATGTCAGAAAAAAAGAGCCAGAAGCCCAAGCTGAGCTCGGAGGAGCTGAAAGAAATAAAGCTTAGATAACAGCGACATCTGGTGGCCAATCTATATATTACACCACACGAACAGGCAGGGCGTGACTCAGATACAGAAATAGTTATCCAAATGTCAGTACACATTGCTAACACATTGCGGACCTGAGTACCAGTTACAGTATGTGCACTCCTGCCTATGTACCTCTTTTGGTACAGAACTCTGGATCATAAGGTCCAAGAGGGGTTTGGAGGACGCAGGTACAAAAACAAGGGTGGGATTGGAGTGGCAGGTTCAGCGGGGGCGCCCATTAGCAAAACATTGCTAAGGGGCCCAGTAATTTCTTACTCCCCTGCTAAAGGTCTAAAATTCCTACAAGCCCCAAAGCTGTTTGCACAAAAATTATTTCTATGAATTTCTTAATACTATAGTAACATGCATTTTCTGTACAGACTGTTTAAACAAGGTGTTCAGTAAGGGCATTAAATAGGTGAATATAGGTCACTATGTGTAATTCATTATAGTAGATGGATTTTGTCTAATATGGTGCTTAATTTAAAGATTTGTCAACATGTTATCAGCCATTCAAGCAAAAATCCAGGTAATTCCAAAGGTATCAGAGACTTGCCCTGGCAGATGTATATTCCTGCAAGTTATATATTTAGGCAGCAAGTTATAAACTATAAAGAAGAAGCAAGTTACCTTCTGCCGGAGTAAAAACAGATATGTTGGCTCTGGGCCCAACACCTGCACTTGTTTCTCCGCTGATGTATGCATCGTAGGTTGTGAAAGGAGTAAGGTTAGTAAAAGTAAACTTCAGATCTTTTGTGCTGTTGTCTAGAATTCGACCTGTTGAAAAAAGACATGCTGTGGTAAGACAAAGGCAGTCATTTCATATTCATTTGACTTCTTATCATTAATTTCAAAGTGTTAAAGAAAAATAGTTGAAATGCTCTTACTATCCTCATAACATAAAACACAAAAAAGGTCATGTAAGAAGACGCATTTGTCTTTTCTAGAGCTTGTTTCATTGTGGGTGCTCGATAGTTGAGCCGTGTGAGATATGTCAGCAGCATCTGCGGCCCCATCCAAAGTATAGGATATCGAACATGTTGGAACCCTGTTTGGCCGAGCAAGATCAATAGAGTTAAGCTCAGAATACACGTGTCGATTTTTTTACATCAAAAAATTGACACGTGAATTCCTAGCTTAACTCTGGGTAGTGGCATCTGTTGACAGGCATATATAACAGTAAGTATATATAACAGGAAGTATACATTTATAGACATATTTATTTAGCTGGGCATAGACGCTTTGATTTCCGGATGATTTCACGGCAAATTGATTGCCATGCACGCTCACAGCGATCGGTCTAAGCTCACGCGCCCACCATAAATCGAGCCATATATCAGCATGTCCGTATTTGACCAATCTCATTACTTTGGATGGGGACCAGCCAAAGTATATAGCGGCACACAAAGGATGTGCAGCCGATTCTCAGAACAACCGCATGGTCAATTTGCCCGCAAAATCACCCGCATATCATCTATGCCCAGCTTTACACAGATATTTAAGGAAGTGCTTGTTTAGTAAAAGTATGCTATATAGGTATAAATGACTGCCACCTACCAGATGGACCATACAGTTCAACTCTATAACTAAATTTTCCCGTCACAATAGTTGGAGCATCCCAGGTTACGGAAAAGGACCTTGTAGTAATGTTACCTTTAACAAGATTTTGAGGAGGGTCTTCAGGCACTGAGAAATGAAAAAACAAACAATGCATTTACTGATGTTATAACCTACGCACAAAAACACAGAAGGCAAGCACAGGAATATTTCCAGCTGATTATAATAATTTCATTTAAAACAGGGTTGTCAAACTTAAATACCCAGCAGGCCAAATAAAAAAAACTTTTAATTACACTGCAGGCCATTTTTAGCCCATGGCCAAAACGTTGTCAATGTTGTCACCCCTGGCAGCGGGGCTGGACGGATTTAGGAAATCTGCCGCGGGGCAAAAATAACTGCTAGGTGGGACAAATTTGGTCTGCATGCCAGAGTTTGACACTTATAATTTAAAGGATATGTTTAGCTGACTTCCAATTATAGAGGAGCTGCACCCACCAGTGTAAGGAAATTTTAACTCTATTAGCAACAAACCGCAAGACACAGATGAATGCTTTACTGTAAATGGAACCATGTGTATAACACAACTGGTGTTGCTGTTAAACTGAGTTATATTAAAGGCTTCTGAATATAACGGTTTAGGTTTTTAGTCAGTCTGTCTCAACTTTCAACCAAACTACCAAACCTTCTAATGGTTGGTTCTATAAATGATCAGATATGCAAAACCCTGGCAACTTAAATAATAAGTAATAAAGGTGTGAGATGGTGCCATTAGCTGTTATGCAAACTGAGAGTTAACTTCTCTCTATATATCTGGTTATATTACAGCATAAGCTATTAGAAATAATTACTACAACTAGCTTAATACATGTAAACAATAACTATTTTATCATTCAGACATTAATGCAAAAAACTAGATCTTAAAGCGCACCTAAACCCACCAGACAAACTTTTCCCCCTAGCTAGCCAACCCCCGATTATTGGGGCAATATGTAAATAAAAAATCATTACCTGTGAGGAGATATCTGTATAGTTCTCACTTCACCCCTCCTCCTCTGTGTGAGCATATCCTCATCACCGTGGCGGGCTGCCGACATCTCCAGCGGCTATTCACATTGATTTATTTATTTTTCCTGGTTTCACTTTGTGTCCATTGACACACATTGTATCTGGCACCCCCCAGTGGTGTGATTGGAGCCTCAACTCATGCAAGCCTGGAAGCCTGGAAGCTTACACTTAATGTAAAATGGCGGCTCCCACATGCATCAGCATGATTGCTAAATAAATATTTTTTGGGTTTTTGAGCAACTTTGAGCTATTGGGACAGTTTAGAGATAAGTAAAAATGTAATAAAAAATTTTGGGTGATTTTTTTATTTTTGAGTTTAGGTGCGCTTTAATACAAGAATATACCAACTGTTTAGTCTTGTCTAAAGACATTCTATAATACATGTCACAACAACACATGTTTACAATACTGTATACTATGATGCCTTGGAAAATGACACTTTCTTAACAAGATCTAAATGAATGACATATACTTATTAAATACATTGTTCTTTACATGAATGTGCTGACAACAAAACTCAAATGTATTAATACATAGAGGTCTGGGTTTGAAGTCACACTCGAAATTAAAATGGAAAAAACATTACAGGCTGATCCAACTTTGATGTCATGTCATTAAAACAAGTCAAAATGAGGCTCAGTAGTGTGCGTGGTCTCCACGTGCCTGTATCACCTCCCTATAATGCCTGGGTATGCTCCTGATGAGGTGGCGGATGATCTTCTGAGGGATTTCCTTCAACACCTGGACTAAAGCAAAGGTTTCTGTCAGGATAGTGTCCAGAGCATAGGTGTGCTACCAGGAGATGGGCCAGTACATTAGGAGAAGTGGAGAAGGCCGTAGGAGGGCAACAACCCAGCATCAGAACCACTACTTCTGCCTTTTGGGCAAGAAGGAACAGGAGGAGCACTGCCAGAGCTCTGCAAAATTACCTCCAGTGGGCTACAAATGTGCATGTGTCTACTCAAAAGGAGGGAAGGAGATCCCTCAATAGACCATCCACCATTAAGGACATTACATCAAAGTTAGATTGGCCTGTAGTGTTTTTTCCTACTTAAATTTTGAGTGTGACTCCAAACCCAGACCTCCATGGGTTGATGATTTCCATTAATAATATTTGTGTGATTTTGTTATCAGCACATTACTATTACAAACTATGCAAAGAACAAAGTATTTAATAAGAATATTTCATTCATTCAGATCTAGGATCAGGTCTTATTTGTATATGTGTATATCTGCATCCCAACATACATCTACAGCACACCACTGTCACCGCAGTTACACAGCAGAGTAAAACACACATTGTATTTTCTTGTGCTAAATCAAAGCACGCATAACCTATTTTTCAAATTAAGGCAAACTGAGAGCACATACCCAATTGCATCACATTAGGGTGTAACTAGGCCTCAGTGGACATTTTGCATTCTTTTGTCTTCATGGTTTACCTTTATCTAGTTTTACTTTGTGACAGATTAGCTGGTCTTTGGACATTTGGCAGGGGCACAAACACATGAAATTTCAACTGTACTTAAAAGTTTTCTGGGGAAAAAAATCTTCAAAAGCAATGAAAGAAGTTACCCATACTACATTGCATTCCCTTATTTCATGTGTTACACTTTTTAGTGAGAAAGACATTAAACTGATAACATTACACCTGGCAAGTTAACAAGAGTAAATGATAAAGTACTTGCTTACAGTTTAATCTCGACAGTTTATATAAATATCAGAAGCTCTTTTCTACCGGCACTCAAAATTGTTTTGACTTTGTTGGGCTTATTGTTTTCATGCCAAAAAAGCTTTCCATAATGTGCTTTTAAGTGAATCTTTGCTTTGCCTATGCAGGGTATGGCAAAATGTTCATATCAATGATACTCCCTGCAGCTGCTTATACTAAACTTCATTCCATTGTATGTCTGTCCTCCGGTGAGGAGTAAGGAAAAATACTTTTTCACACCTATCCATTTTTTTGTGCATTGGACAACACATGTTTAGCATAACAAAAAAATGTGCATTATACCCAATGGGACTGTTTACATAAAAATACATGTGAAAGCAAGTCGATAGGTGTGAGCCAAGCTTGAGGAATTTTGTCTTTTCCCAAGCTATTGCTATGTTCCCACTTAGGTGATTCATCGCCTGAGCTGGCGTTTTTCAATCGCCCGTAGAATCGCCAACATGTGATCGCCATGCGATTGACCAGACGATTATCACAGGCAATTTTTTTTTTTTTTAAACACCACCATTGTAAAAATAAATCGCCTCCATAGAGAATAAATGGTCACGTTTTGTGATAGCCTGCCCGCGCGATCGCAAAACGCCTCCATTCATGTCTATGGGCACGATTAGAGTAAAATTATTTGATTTGATCGCTGCCCCAATTGCAGTCGTGCAGGATCCTATCAATGAGGACAAGCCCATTGAAAGTAGCGTAGGCAATGGGCAGGCAATTCTGCCGGCGATTGAAGTGGAAACATAGCCTTACCTGTAAAGCCCTTAGGCTATGTTCCCACATAGGCGATTAATCACCTCACCCTTTTAATCGCGTGTGGAAATTGGCATTGATCGCATCCACTCAGTTGAATGGGCTCGTCCCCACTCAACTGATGGCCGTGATCGCGCATGATCGCAATTATTTTTTCTGATCTTCTAATTTTTGATCGCATGTGGACATGTTTGAAAAATTGCGCCCATTCATTCACTATGGACGCGATTTTTTTTTATAATGGGGGTGATCGCAGTTGAAGATTGTCTGGTCAATCGGAACAAAGCCTTATAAATAAAAGCGGTTTTTAATTTTTAGCTATGGGGCAGTTTATTAGACATGTGACAAGAAATTGTTTTGGGACCAGTGCTTGTCAATATTACAAAAATAATTAAATACATTTCATTCTATATTTTTAATGTGGCAATGTAAAAAAAAAAGAACATAAAAGAATACAACCTCAAATAAATGGAAGTATTTATCAAAAAATAGAGGTTCATAACAGCAATAGATAAATAAACTGGTGTTTGGGTTTAGATATTCAGAATCAAGAATGTTTTATGCAGCTCTAGCAAACAGACATAGGCTGAACAGGGGTAAAATTGTGTAAAGTGCTCTCATTCATAATTCTGATGACATATCATTAAGTATATACAGATATAATTGTAAACAATAACAAAAGCATTCTTAACTTCTAAACATTATCAAGTCTACCATCTACAACATTTTAAATAGGTAAGAGGTAGAACTTTGAATACAGAGGCACCTATGGCTACTTTAACCAGCTCCTATGTGAACCTCCTTACCTAGGTTTGCAACTAGAATTAACAACACAAAACATTCTAAACATAAAATGTAATGTACATTTCTTTTAACTCACCTGATTCTGGTGTCCTGACAATTGTACTCTCAATATAGCCAGGTTCATTGGTCACTGCTGAAACTTCAAACAAGTATGTTGTGTATGGTCTAAGCTGCCCCACAATATATGTGATTGGTTCATTCCAAATGGCATTAAAGTTCCTTGAAGTTACAGCACGTGATATAAATGAGGCAGTGGTTGTAGAGAGACCTCTGGTTGATGATGGACTTGTTGTGCGCCATAAAAATGATTCGCTTTTATCCTAAAAAGTAAAAAAACAATACTTTACATTACAAAAACTTTTATTCTAGAAACATTGCTTGACAAAGGTTGTGGGAACTGCAAAGTATTCTTATCTAGAAAACTTTGTCATTGATGAGTTAGTATAAGGAAAGGTGCTGTATTGCTCAGTATTCCAGGTATTTTAATGAAGTATTCAATAGTGTCTGCATTTACTGAGTTCAGTAAGGTCTTGTTTTTTAAATTGTTTAAATAAAAAAGCTTTTGCATTATTAAAAAACCTGGGGAGTTTTCTAATAGCGATCTGGCTGTTCACTGTTCTGCGATCTGCTATTAGGGGGGAGGGGGGGGTAACTATCCATCCATTGTATGCTACTGGGCTGTGTTGTACCCTTGAGGTTGGGGAATCCTGAACAACACGGATTGGATTATAGGATAAGGGTGCGGGCAATGTGAGGTAAGTGTAACCAAAGACTGCTATAGTAGTACTATTAATATGGCTCAATTCCATCACACACACTGTTGTGAATACTAAGGCTGTAGGTTTTTGTTGGGTATCATTACCTCCGAGTAATGGGATGGGGTTAGTTTGGCAGTGCAGATTCTATGGGCGGGCCATGGGTGCCTGGCCCACCCAGTCAGGTCTGTGTACCCGCTCGATTAGGCCCCCTACCTGCACCCACCTGACCTGTGAGACGTAGGAGTGCCCCCCTGATTGGCCACCTGTGCCCACCCGCTCCTGGCGCTCTGGCGACAACCCTGTAGCTTGGGTAAGTTTGAGCACATTTCTGATCTGTAAGTACCTCAATTTTGTATTTGTATGGAAATACAAATGCAATTGTAACTGTTTATTTCTTTCAATAAAAATTTATATGTTAAAAAAAGCTTTTGGCTTTAAATCAACTTTAACATTATTTACAAATGAAACATTTTGAAAAATATCAGAAAAATCTGAATATATGTGTTTAACCTCCCTAGCGCACTGCTGAGGTCCAGATTTCTGTACCAGAAGCGCACCATAGACTCTAATGGAATTTTTTTTTTGTGTTGTAGGCTTGTAACTTCCAAAAATATGTCTGTACAAGGGTCTAATAGACACCCGGACTATAATAATGTGTGAAACACACAATTATTATAAAAAAAGTACATAAAAAAATTATGAAATGTATCATTTAAATGCTTAAATCTCTTGAATACTTATTTGGTATGAAAGATTTCAAAACAGTATTTATTGATTTCAAAACAGTATTTATGTTTGTTTATAATAACATTTTTATTTTGTTTTTGTTTTGAATTGTATTGGATACAGTTATTACTGTATCCAATACAATGGCATTCTCTGAAAGGGTTAACTTCAAAGATCACATCTGGAATGACAATGGGGGTGATATTCCAGGTGTGCTCTTTGAAGATATCCAAATTTGCATATGAATATACACATTTGCACATGAGGGCCATGGGACATTCATGTGCAAATTAGGACATTCATGTGCAGATTAGGCTTGTAGAGAGGTGACACAGCCTTGCTTCTCATCGGGAAAGCACAGAGCAGAGTGTGCAGCCGGGGAGCTTAGCTGGACGGCTACATCTCCTCAGCTGCAATACTGCATAAGCAAGTGCAGGACGAGATAGTGCCGTCAGAAGCACTAGGGAGGTTAACTGTCTTTTATATTTTACTATCACCCCAAAATATTGTGTAATATGCACATAGTGAAACTCCACTTACTGTGCACTCTGGCAATGCTCCATTTAAAATTTCCTCCACTTTCACAGTTGTATCCTTGACTATTGCTCCAGTTCTTGCGCGTTTAACACTTATCTTGAAGCTGGTAATTTTTCCATGTGGTTGTCGAGGTAAAAACCAAGTAAGATTTACAGCAGATGAGTTTAGTGCTTCAACAGTCAGATTAACAACTTTTCCTGGAGCTATAACCAGCAAACATAAATCTCTATTAGTAGTGTCAAAAGTTTACACTTGTAGATAGAAGTTTAAGGATAAGGAATGTGATTAAGATGCTAAATATATAGAACACAAACTAAGCCGTTTCTGATACCTACATTTTCCTAAAATTCATGTTAGTTTAAAGGATTAATAAATCTAACATGATCCATGCAACACATTATTTTCACATTCAGAAATATTAAATAAAATATTGTCTTAAAGCTTTTTGATTGGATAGGAACATTATATTAAATGAAGCACGGAAATAACAATAGGTTTTGTAAACATCTTTACAAAACCTTTTTGTGAAGCTAATATTTACAGCTTTCTAAACTTCTTAAATGCCTAGTGGTTTTCTAAATACTTTAATTCATGTATAGTGATTGTGCAGCCTCATGCATTGTAATAACCACAACAGCGGTTGGAAGTTGCAGGGAAGTTGCGGCCAGCATGATAGAAGCTGAGAAATCATTATGAACCTAATGAAGTTGAAAAAGTAATCACTATGCATAGCTGTGAAGCAAAAAAATTACAATACAAAAGAAATAACTACATATCCAATGAACAAGCAGAGGAATCCATTTGCTTGTATTGGTCAACCTGATACATCATCATATAACCAATAAACAAGATGGAATGGCATCAACTTAAGATAACAGTGGTTTCTTGACTTTGATGCCTAAATAAAGGGTTGTCGATGGCAGTGTATTTGCTAATGGCAAATGCGGACATCTTTCTTTCTTCTACACAAGCGAGAGCAGATGCTGTCCCCTTTAATTCTTTGTCCCATGAGACCCCAGGGTTGGATTGGTATAAACCTTTGGCCTAGGCATGGTAGGAGTATTTCTGATGACACAGCAGCAAATGGGCTAGAAAGCTGTTTTCAGCCCTGTTATTCATCAGTCATTAATACCAATGTGCAAGCACTCATTCTGTGGATACGACCCAGTTGCATGCAGCTTGGGATGCAGTGGCACCCTCCCAGATACCCAATTCAAGAGGAGTGGTGTTACCCGTGGCCATACAGCATGGAGTGGTGGTGTCTTCATGTGCCCTATCCTCCTGCAGAAGAGACTGGCGGTCCTCACCCTCCTCTGGGACCTGCAAGTACCTGATATTGTCTTAACTATTGAAGGCCCTGCTCCCTAGTTTAGGTACAGGCTAATTAGCTACACGTCTGCTGTTATATTGTTCTGCTCGTAGTTCAGCCTTTAAGGTGCATTCGTTTTAATTCTCTAATTCTCTTAATAAAGTAAAAATAAACAATTAAATAGAATATCTAAAAGTCATTTTTATGTCTCATTATTTTAATATTCCAAATTAGCCATAAATAACACATGTTGGTTCTTCTTTTTTGCCTTTTTAAACTTAGTTCAGTACTTTAGAAACAAGGGTAATTATATGGAATTTCTAGTTTTACTGTACTTTTGAAATAGAAAAAATATATATATTTGCAAGGCATCTTAATGATGAGGCCTTGTAACTTGGGCTCACAGGACAACGTTCTTCTACCCCAGCCTTATGCATTTTTTGTTTTAAGAATTCATGAGCTTATTCCAATATTTCTCTGACCAATAGTAAAATCATATAGACCAAAGTAATCATACAGGGAGTGCAGAATTATTAGGCAAGTGGTATTTTTGAGGAATAATTTTATTATTGAACAACAACCATGTTCTCAATGAACCCAAAAAACTCATTAATATCAAAGCTGAATATTTTTGGAAGTCGTTTTTAGTTTGATTTTAGTTTTAGCTATTTTAGGGGGATATCTGTGTGTGCAGGTGACTATTACTGTGCATAATTATTAGGCAACTTAACAAAAAACTAATTTATACCCATTTCAATTATTTATTTTTACCAGTGAAACCAATATAACATCTCAACATTCACAAATATACATTTCTGACATTCAAAAACAAAACAAAAACAAATCAGTGACCAATATAGCCACCTTTCTTTGCAAGGACACTCAAAAGCCTGCCATCCATGGATTCTGTCAGTGTTTTGATCTGTTCACCATCAACATTGCGTGCAGCAGCAACCACAGCCTCCCAGACACTGTTCAGAGAGGTGTATTGCTTTCCCTCCTTGTAAATCACCCATTTGATGATGGACCACAGGTTCTCAATGGAGTTCAGATCAGATGAACAAGGATGCCATGTCATTAGTTTTTCTTCTTTTATACCCTTTCTTGCCAGCCACGCTGTGGAGTACTTGGACGCGTGTGATGGAGCATTGTCCTGCATGAAAATCATGTTTTTCTTGAAGGATGCAGACTTCTTCCTGTACCACTGCTTGAAGAAGGTGTCTTCCAGAAACTGGCAGTAGGACTGGGAGTTGAGCTTGACTCCATCCTCAACCCGAAAAGGCCCCACAAGCTCATCTTTGATGATACCAGCCCAAACCAGTACTCCACCTCCACCTTGCTGGCGTCTGAGTCGGACTGGAGCTCTCTGCCCTTTACAAATCCAGCCACATGCCCATCCATCTGGCCCATCAAGACGCACACTCATTTCATCAGTCCATAAAACCTTAGAAAAATCAGTCCTGAGATATTTCTTGGCCCAGTCTTGACGTTTCAGCTTGTGTGTCTTGTTCAGTGGTGGTCGTCTTTCAGCCTTTCTGTCTCTGAGTATTGCACACCTTGTGCTTTTGGGCACTCCAGTGATGTTGCAGCTCTTAAATATGGCCAAACTGGTGGCAAGTGGCATCTTGGCAGCTGCACGCTTGACTTTTCTCAGTTCATGGGCAGTTATTTTGTGCCTTTGTTGTTCCACACGCTTCTTGCGACCCTGTTGACTGAAACACTTGATTGTTCGATGATCACATTTCAGAAGCTTTGCAATTTTAAGAGTGCTGCATCCCTC
>CM070034.1:50211744-50239860 GCA_036250615.1 Ptychadena robeensis | reverse complement strand
TGGTAGGTCTCATGAAAGTTGTATGGAGGAATCTGAAGGTGTATGGGGGGCTTTAAAGGCCTACTTTTAACTTGCTGGTATTTCAGATTAAAATCAGATGCATTTGGCTTCATTATATCTTGGTTTATTTTTGTATTAACTGTCAAAAGCTAGTGGAGATCAGCCGTGGTTCAATGGATAGCATGGCGGCCTTTAATTGCTGGTGTCAGCTCTTTACATGTATGTGTGTGTATTATTTTACTGACTGGTACATATTACAACCCTAGTTGTACTGAGACTGGGGGGAAGGAGATATCAAAGGAAGGATACACGATTATTATCATAAGTCAAAGAAAATGTATGTAGCTGCTTGAGTATTGGCCATGTACTTACATCAATAAATCTGGACAGGATAGATGGTGCTTCAGTACGATTGATGACCCACCCACTTTTAAACTGAGAGATGAAACTCATAGTGACAAGTGATAATTTAACAGCATCCTTAAGCCCCCCATACACCTTGAGATTCCTCCATACAACTTTCATGAGACCTACCAACAACTATGTAGTATAGTGACCTCCCTGATAGAATACATAGTGATTGGAAGGTGTAGAAAGGTCCTCATATTACATGGTTTTGGTAGAAGAAAAGTTGGTTGTACAGAAGTTGCATGGTAATTGTATGTGGTGTATGGGGGGCTTAATGCTGGTTGGATTTTAAGTGTTGCTCATAATATACAGTTCTTCTTATTCATGGTCTAGTCAGTGGGGCAGTTTACAATATCAACAGAACATTGTAAAGACAGCATACATCTATTACTAGACCTACATCAGTAAATTCAAATCTGTTTGATGTACTTTATAGCACACATAGCCTAAATATTTGTCATACGTCACAAAATACTTTTTATAATTAGAAAAAGACTGTTGGCATTAAATATTTGTTTGTTCCATTTTTTCAGATATTTATATATGCATATATCATAATAACATGATACTACACAGGTATCCTAGAGATCACTAAACATTGAGATACTGTTATGACAACCTGCTATGCAATGCAGACCTCTTAAGGTAGCTATACACGGGTCGACTTTTGATTTGACTTTTGTTTACTTTTCGATTTGATCTTGTACAATTTAAATATCGGCTGTCAGTCGAACATCGATCAATTTGACCACCACACAGTGTGATCGATTTCAAACAGATCACTTCCTTTACTTAAATTGGTTGGGATGCTCCATAGTACAATTGAATACAAATCGATCGAAATACCTAGAAAACCCTTCAGATACTTATTGTATAATCCATAGATATTTACTGACATGTCTGCTAACTTTCCGATCATGGTTAAAACCAGGTGGGAAGGAATCGATTGTTAAACGTTTTGGATCGAACGGAAAAATATCGGCCCGTGTATGGATACCTTAAGCTTAGTTGTACTGTAGCATTCAGATTTCATTGCAGATTTTTAAACACATTCTGAAATCAAGTCTTGTTCTAGATATAAGCAAGTTATAGGATGTGAAGGTATGATCACCAAAGTAGGCATGGACATGGACCCCGCTTCCCTCTGGACTTCTCCCTGTGTGCTGACATATGATGATTGTCACTGGGAATGATCATTCCCAGACATAAGACAACAGGCACTGTACACATATTGATCTTTTGGTTCTATAGAAAGGCAAAGGGATAGTGGCCATCACACAAGTTAAAGCATATCGTTTTAATCTGAACGAAACCCCCTTTCAGACATTTGTCCAAAAGTTTTTCCATGTCTGACTGTAATAACTCTGTTTTGGACTTTGTTCCATCTGTGGTGGTTCTTGTCTTATATCTGTGGTGACACCGGTGTTTAAACAGACAGGCACACCAATAAAAACTTTGCACTGGTTCCATCTTCCACCATTGTCCAAATCTTTTGCCTTTAGATATTCATTAAGGCGGTTTTGTTTGCAAGCTGACCATCTTAAGCTGGCCATAAAGGGTTCAATTATCCAAACTATAGTTACAAGTTGATTGCTTGATAAACGATCCCTTTTTATCACCATATAATGTGATTGATTCAAAACCGATCAATTACTTTCCATAAGTCCTGTATGCACGCTCAATAGTACCATGGGAAACAAATTAATCTAAATAACAAGAAAACCAATAACTGCTCAATCGATTTTATGTTCAATTTCCATCACTTGTGGTCGGTCGATTCAGGTTAATAGGAAATAATTTTTAAACAATATACTCAAAACATTCGTTTTTAAAGTTGATCAAATGGAAAGACTGAACTGTTACCACAAACCCATCTCCAAAGAAATGATACTTATGTGGATCACAAAAAATGGACAAGACAAAATTAAATCAAATATTTAACGCAACATTTAAAATGTCCATAATAGCAAAGACTTATAGCAAGTACCTTAATTTCATACGTTGTTCCAGGGGTCAGACTTGTCAAAAGAATCTCTAGGCTGTCAGCTGTGGTTGCTACTTGGGTGTAAATTGACTGTATCCATGGGCAAACCTCTCGGTAAATGACAGAGTAAGCTACAAGCTTGCCATTTGTATTCCGTGGCATAGACCAAGACAGCAATATTCCAGCAGAGCCCACTCTTTCCCCAGCTAAATTATCAGGGGGTCCTGGAACTGCAAGTGACACAAAAGAAACATTTTCCTGTTAATGCTTGGCAACTGAAAAGTCTAACATAAGGAAGTATAACAAACTGGAAAACACAGGGAAAATCCTTTTCTATGAATGATGAACTGTTAACATTAGCTTTTTCTTCCCAATACAGTGTTACAAAACATGAATAAATACACAAACTTGGGAAACATTCTTGACAAAGAATGTCAAATATGCAATGTTCTAAAACTATGCAGGATAGCCTTATATCAGTGCCAGTTTGGCTCTGATAGTTGTAATGTGGGCAGTAGAAGAATATTTCATTGACACAAGGATGATCTCTGCATATGACAAACAATAAGTCAAGAAACATAGTATTTTTTTTTTAATAGGAAAAATTAACCAATGTACTTTTTTCCAACTTTTTTGTACTGTTACAACACACTGACAGCTCGGACAGAGTTGAGCATCAGAGGTTTGCTGTAACCAATGGTAACCAGAAATATATATATATATATATATTTGATTGTTTATAGAAAACACCTTAAACCTTATGGTTTATCAGAAATAAAATAGGAATTTATAATAGCCTTTGCTCAACAATATGAACACCTTAAAGGCCCCCATACACATCTAGATTTCCCGCTCAATCAATTTAAGAAATTTTGGGGGGTTAGGGAAATCGGTGATTGATTGTTATGTATGCCAACTGTAGTAACATATATTTGATTGAATTTGTTTGAATCGGTTGAAAGCAAAATTTATTTAAGGTTCAATTTCAATACAACCGATTCAAATTTTCCAGCACGTCTGATCATTTTTCAATCAAAATTTCTCCCAATTTTAATAGTTTTAGGTCGATCTAACAATGTGGGCTGCCATAGATTTTCAGTCAATCAACAGAAAAAATTTATTGAATTAAGTAGATCGAACGAACGAACGAACGAACAATCTAGATGTGTATGAGGACCTTAATGTTTATTTTATACTGTTATTTATCATAAAGCTAATACAATTTAGTATCAATATTGAAGATGACAGACTGATAAATGACTAATCACCTTGTACATTATATGACCATCTAACTCTTTTGTGGGTTTCCTTTTTAAATCCAAATGACAACAGTATGGATGTTTATGTTATGTACATTTTCATGTATATGTTGCGAAATAATAACCAAAAAATGTAATTCTAGGAACATGAATCATTCAACAGCATTCTGTAGACAAACTGTATAAAGTTCCAGGTGATGGTACATTATATAGAGAATAGCCTATTTACTGGAAAAAAAACTTTTTCATGCCCCTTAAAAACAACTATACACTTCATATTTCCCGTAAAAATTCATTGAAACAGGAAAATCTATAGGTTGTTCAATTGTTTATCAATATTTCAGATTCTGTGTATATTCAGAGGCGTGAAAACGCAATGCTCCCAACCAAACTCCCCAGCTCAGAGATAAAGCGATAAGCAAACTTACTGGTTTCGTTGGTCATCAATGACTTGCTGTCAGTAGAACTGTAGGCTGAAGATGACACTGAGGAAATGGTTACGGTATATGTGGTACCAGGAACAGCACTGGATACATCTGCCTGAAATGCCAAGGAAATTTGGATTAAATGAAATATTAGGTGCAGTATGCAGAAAAGCACTACTCAAGGCTCTGAAAACTTCCACCCAGAAACTGCTGGCATCACAGAATCCCAGAGAATCTGCAAGTTCCTGCCTTAACATTCCCACTGTGATGGATGGATCTAGGTAACAAAATGCAGCATGGAATATTTCCTTGTTAAAAAAAATGTTTATCCAAGAGAGAGCTGAAATGCTTCACTTGGCACTCACAGCTCACTTCCCTATGCTGCCCATCTCTAGATCTTCAACCTTCACTTATTAAAAGAAAACATCAACTATACATAAACTGGAAAAGATTATAAAAAAGCAGCATACCTGTATAGCTGTATTTCTCCAGAGAAGCAGCAGAAAAACAACAGGAAAGGTAATCATTATTTTACTCTTCAGAACCTAGAATTGTTCCTATGCCTTTTTGATGGTAACAGGGAAATGTTGCCTGCATTAATGATTTAAAGCAAGGTCTGCCTGCACGGTACACAATTAATGAGTCTGTATTACTCAATAGCACTCCCCTTCCTTTGTTAAACTATTCATGAACTCCTTGGTGACTGAAGTTTCATGGAGGAGTTAAAAACAAATAAGCATAGAGAAAAAAAAAAGAAATTCAAACTATCTAGTTGTTGTTAAAGTAGCAGCCCTGTCATGATGAAATTTGTTCTGGCGAACCTAACATATTTCATTTTTGTATGCATTCTATTTGAAATAAAGAGAGAGAGGGAGAGAGGCTAGCTTCATGGTTGGTCAGCTTTCCAAAGAATATTCCAATGAGCTCAGAGTATAAACAAAAGTTGCCCATCCACATACTATAATGAAAACCATACCTGATACTCTCCACCTCCAAGATCTCTGACAGAAACAAAGCCAGCCTGAGGATAGAGATCCACTTGATATCTTTCTACCCGTCCGTATGGTTGCCTCCAATGTACTGAAAAGGAGTGTGTTGAAATATTGAAGACACTAAGTCCTATGGGTCTTTCAGGATCTAGATGATGACAAAAAAGAATACAGATTATATACACTTTAATATACATGCTGATTACTAAACAATAATCATTATAAAAATAATGAAATGTATTGATATGTATACAACAGCACGACTAATGATGGGATGTCAAAAAAATTTCTGTTCTACTACAAATATATTTTATTTGATCATCATTGAATTTTTGTAGTTTGAAAAGTCTGAGGTTAAACAGGTATAACAAAATAAGCATTTCTATATGATTTTTGTGAGCGTGGAAGGAATAGGGAACAGTGGTGATGAGAAGCGAGAAGTAATAACCCCTGTTAGGTGTTTATAATTGTCGAGTGTCCCTGTGAAAAAAAAGATCAGAATGTTGCTGTAATCAGAATAGCTGGAAATCTTTAAATGGTGGACATTTGGGGACACTTGGTTTAGTAACAACGTAGCATCTCTTTTGGGGAGATCTTCTCTGACTGTTGTGTCTGTGAAGCCCACAACTGTGTAGTAAAGTGGCCTCCCTGATAGAATACATAGTGATTGGAAGGTTTAGAAAGATCCTCATATTACATGGTTTTGGTAGAACAAAAGTTGATTGTACAGAAATTGTATGAAAATGCTACGTTTGTGACGGCAAAGGACGTGTTCATGTTAATGCTAATGTAGAGTTTAAAGGAAAAAAAACCTGCTGCTGGGTTTCCAATACTAGCATATGAGAGACGTTTGCACTGTGGCAGAAAAATGCGTCCTATGGAGACTGGTGTACCCTGTGTAAATGCTACTTTGCTGCGTTGTCCTAAATGTGAAGCATTGTGACTAGCCTAAGGCCATGTGTGCATTGTTGTTTCCCTGACCTGTATGTGCATCCGGTGCAAGGAAAAAAGTCCCACTGTGGCCAATTTGCAGACAGACTTGCACCCAACACCTTGTGGGCAGCTTGCCTGCAGCTTAGGGCACATTACCGCCACATCAGCGGCAGCCCGCCCTATGAACCTATGATGCCAAAGACGCGGAAAAGCAGCGCCAGAACAGCATCAGACGCAGCTTTTCCGCGTCTTGCAGACATGTCCATTGATTTTCAGTGGCAGCACTGCACGGCGCTGCATTAAAGAAGCGCCATTCGTGACTTTAAAACATCTCTGCGGGCATGCCGTGTAGATAACGCAGAGTGGACACTGCCCCATTCAGCAGAAAAACAAGCAATTAAAAGCCCTTAAAAGGTCTCTAACACAGCTTTGAGTTGTCGACAAACGCTTAGAAAAGCAGACGATCCTTTGAGATTGACCAGATTGTCATCACGCGTGGCCGGACCTGCCGAGAATAGGCCGGGCATGGATGGGGACCCAAAGTAATGCAAAGGATCTAAACATTACAGACATGTCTGTAATGGTTTGGATCAATTTCATGGGCGATTTCTAGCTAAATTACAACTTCAAGCTTTAGATTAGCGGACGATTTTGCGGCATATTGACCGCCACAAGCATGCACGGCCATTAATCTAAACGTGTATGGCCACCTTTAGCCATGAATTTGTTGATTTAATTACAGCTAAGAGGTGAAAATATACTGTCTGCTTATTCTTTTTTCACAATATCAGCATTAGCAGACGTTAATTAAAATAAGGCTGACAGTACAAAACCCCAGCTTTATTAATTGAAAATAAAATTGGTTCAGTGTCACTATTTTCTTAAGTAACAAGAAAGAGGACCCACCTGCTACCACTTCCACAGATGCAGAGTCCCCCACAACAGTCCCCTTCACCCTTTGAATTGTGAAATAATAAATTCCTCCAGGTAGTAGATGTGTCATGGCATACTCCGTCTGTCCCTCGGTGATGGTAAACTCCCTCACCAATGTCACATTACTGAAAACAATGTTGTAATGAGTAAAACTGCTTGTGGTGGGGTCCCATGTCAGAATGGCGGAAGTAGTATTTCTGTGTTTTACTGACAGGCCACAAATTCCGGGGGGTCCTGAGGAAACAAAATGCTGTCAGATCCAGAAATTATTCCCACAGTAAGGCTAAGTTTATACTGGCGATTCCCGAGCTGCTAGCCAGTGCACTCCAGCAGCAGCGGGATAAACGACTCCCTGTAGTCGTCTGTACAACAGTGCAGGCGATTACAGGGCGTCTAATTAAGGACTTTCTATGGGACGGACACCCGAAAACCGACCGGCGGACGCCTAATGTGGCGTCCACCAGTCGGCCACACTAAACGGTCATTTACCTGGCAGTAAAAAACCGCCAGTGTAAACTTAGCCTAAGGATAGTTGCAAGCACTTTCTCCTGTGCAACTTTAAACCCAAATGTGAAGACTTTCCCTTTCAGCGTCTTAAAACCTGTTTGTTTCCTTTAAAAGGACATTTAACCTCCCTGGCGGTTCACTGAGGTGCAGATTTCTGTACCAAAAGTGATACAGTGTTTTGCCTTTCCGCCCCCATAGGGGCGGAAAGGCTCTGTGTGCCTGCAGCTTTGTAGAAATGCTGCAGGCACACAGAGAGCCAGCGGTTGCGCCCCAGCACGGGCGCAGTTTGATTCACGATCAGACTGCGCCAGTACTTGCTCCAGGTGGGTGCGTTCATTTTGCAATTGATCACCAAGCGCTTACCCCGAATGCGCATGGTGATCATTCGCAAAATCGGCCACAGAATAAAGCGCTATGGCCGGCTTTATAGGTACAGAAAAGTTTACACTTGTTTTCTTTTCTTTTGATTTGGATTGGATAAACATTTATAAAATATTTATCCAATCCAATCAAAATAAAAACAAATGTAAAAAAATGAAAAAAATAAAAATCTAAGAAAAAAAAATATTCTGTACCTTTAAATCTCTCGCCCGCCGGATGACGTCATCGGCACACAAGAGCCGATCACGGAGATAGCCGGAGACCTCGACTATTTCCAGAACGGCTCGTGTGCAGCCGAAGATGATCCCACTAGCAGGAACGCTCAGCGCGAGCGTTTCTGCTAGCGGGATCCACTTTGAGCTGGATTATAGAAAGACATTTCTATAATCCAGCTCAAAAGTAAAAAAAAAAAAGATTACAAAAAAGACCGGGGACCGGGTCCCGCCTCCGTGACGTCACACATCACTCCGGGACCCGGAAGAGGACGGAGAAGAAAAGAGAAGATGGCGGCGGCGGAGCAGGTGAGCTCCCACGATGTGCCCGAACCCAGTTCGGACGTATCGATAGTTGCAGTGTGCCTTTGCCCGAACTGGGTTCGGGCATATCGCTAGGGAGGTTAATGAGGTAAGAATGCTCTCTCACTAAAGTGAATGAGCAATGTTCCACAAGCAAATGCTCTGTTTTTATCTTTCCCTCTAATGTCTGGAAGAAGACGAGACAGCTTCACTCTATTCACATTATTTATAAAGCAGTAAATGTGCCTTGCAAAAGCATACACTAGTGGTGAATCAGGGCCCTTTCACTATATGCGCTGCGTTTAAAAACCGCACACTTTTTTTTTCTGTGCACGTCTGTTTTTACATAGACAACCAATGTTACCATTCACACTGCATTCATTATGTTCTTTAAAACACAACATTTCCACGTGCTTATTTAAACCTCACTGCTGTATGCATTTTTATTCATTTTTCATTGATTTGTTCAAAAACGCAAATGAAAAATGTAAACGCAGATGTAATGTGAAAAACGCACGCATTTTTGTATATATGCAGGAATGCACGCCTTTAAAAGTGCATAAAATGGGAAAGGGCCCTCAATCACTGTAATTGAAAATGCATTCACTAGAAAGAGTAAGGGCCCTTTCACACTATATACGTTGCGTTTTAAAAACGCACGCTTTTTTTACCGCACTTTTTTTTTACTCCGCACATTTTTACATAGACAACCAATGTTACCATTCACTACTGCATAAGTTGTGTTTTTAACAATGCTGCGTTTCCGCATGCGTTTTTTTAAAATGCCCTGCTGTATGCTTTTTCATGCACTTTTCATTGATTTGTTTGAAAACGCAAATGCAAAACGCAAACGCAGATGTAATGTGAAAAACACATGCATTTTTGTATATATGCAGAAATGCATGCCTTTTAAAAATGCATATAGTGTGAAAAGGCCCTTCTTGCATTCTAAAAACGTGCATGCTTTTTACTGCACGCTTTTTTTGTTTGTTTGTTTTTATGTTTTTACATAGACAACCAATGTTACCATTCACACTTTTTAAAAGGCAATGCAGTGACAATGTTACCATTCACACTGCATTGCGTTATTAAAAATTGGTAATGTGAAAAACGCATGCGTTTTTGTATATATGCAGAAATGCATGCCTTTTAAAAATGCATATAGTGTGAAAGAGCCCTCACTGCTTTCAATGCTCCTTTACTTTATTTAATAAAATTTTAGCAACATATAGATTCCATTATGTACAATCGTTGAAGGGAACAAGATTAGGAAGATCAGAGAGACATTTCACAGGTGACAACAGTCTAAACTAAAAAGCCATGGGACCATGTGCAAACTGGACCATGTGGAACGTTTTTGAAACCGTTCTGTCAATTGATTCAGATTCCCCAATAAGAAGACATATAACCGCTTTGGGGTTTGAGTTTTTTTAAGATTCTCTTACTATGCTACATATATTTTTTAGAAACAATATTTCAGCCTAATGATTGCTAACATGGTCCTTTCCTTTAATTTCTGTGATCACTTTCAGTAATCAAGTTTGGTTCAAAATAATTGAAAGTTTAATCCAAAAAGAAATACAGTTATAGCATTAGTATATTATTGCTTGTAACTTTTCCATTACAACTGTATCACTATCAGTCTACAGGTGTCAAACAGGCAATTTGATGGTCTAGCTATAATAATATACTTACTGGTAGCTGCTGTGATCTGTTCAGGCTTACTGGAATGTTGTCCTTTGATTGTCACAATTATAAATATGAAGTCTTCCCCTGGTAAAAGATTTTTCACCATTGCCTCATTATTGACTGTGAATAACTTAAAAAAGTTTTCTCTGTTGGTTGGCCGGTAGGTGATCTGTAAAAATAAGTTTATGTATATCTTTGTATGGTATGAAGATGCATAGTTTATAGCTACAGAAAAGGGAAAAAAACAAACAATATGGACACTGTAAAAAAGAGAATGTTAGCTTAGAATACATGTTCCCAATATGCCAAGAGGTGACGTTGAAGTGGGTGTGCATTGGGTTTACTCAAACCAAGCAATACTAAGAGTGATGACTATCTACTCTGCACAGGGATCAATATGTTTTGTTTCTACAAAATACATATGATTGGCTACTACAGTGCACTGCTTTGCATTTGGATGCAACTAGACAGCATTGATCACATATGAAGAGTGTGCTACAGTACACCCAGCTACAGGGGTCTGTGAGGGTATAGTTTAAAGGTCATAGGTTAACTAATATTCATTACCACAGAAGAGCTCAACTGTGTGATAGGATCGTTTGAAAACAGTTTCTTGTTTCCACTGCAGCTATAATTTAATAAGATGGCAAACTTCAATTTGCAATTAGCATGTGAAACTTCATAGCCGCTATAGTGACTAAAATGTAGAAGAATGACAAGAGAAAGACCACAACATAAAATAAGACCTTGTTTTCTCCAGAGACCTACCTCTCAACTGATTACAGGTTTTTTTCTATGCAATCAATATGCTATATTATTTTAAATAAAAATGGTAAGTAGCAGAAACATCGTAGTATGGTACTACATTGCATATAACAAACATATCAACTAAAGTAACAGTGCCACCTAGTGTCCATTTAAACATAAAGTTTAAGCTATGATACAATAATGTACCATTACAACAAAAAGTTCTCCTGTAAGAAAGCTCATAATAAAGCCCATTGGTCAGCTACAGCTTTAGTACAGATCTGATTGGTTTGTTCTTGTTGTAGTCCACACAGAAGTAGCAAATGAAAGACAGTCATTTACATTTGCACATGCAGTGCCTGTGGCCATCCTTTTAATTATTTTTCCAGGAACTGGGTAGGGGGAAGGAGAACAAAGAGCCTCAACTGCTTCGGAAATCAAAATGCTTCCTCTTCTAGTGATGAGCAGTATAAGCAATATTCACATTTGCAAAATGGCGGAATTTTTTTGCTTAATATTTGCAATTAATTCATGAATTTGTGATCTCCAGTCATTATTACCCTCATTGCGCAAATCGGCGCTTGTATGTGTGCATATGTGCAGTAGTTCCGGGTACTGATTTATCAAATCAATATTTGCGATTACAAAGACATAGCACTATATTCAAGATTTTCATGAATTTTTGAAGTGCCAATATTCGCGATCAACACTACTCTCTTCCTTGAAGACTTCTGTCTTCCTTCCAATGCTTGCACAGCACAAACCCTAAAAGAAGGCTAAAGAGCCTCATGTGGCTGTAGAGCCACGGGTTGCAAACCCCTGATCTAGACATAGGGAGAGCATACATAGAAAACTCAAACTTACTTTGGATGCTTTAAAAATCAGGATCCCAGTGCTGCAAAGGTACTATCACTGACAATGTTGCCTATCTAAAGGAAAATATAGTACAAGTAAACCATGTAAGCTATCAATAAATTCAGGATGATTGGATATTCAGGAAGCCTGAAGAGATCTATAGACGGGTTGATTCTTCTGTGATCGATTTTATCGAAACATGCAATCAAGTAATTGACCACAAAGTGATCAAAGTGCACACCACCTTGGTTCAAAGATTTATCATCGATCTGTACTCAGAAACAATCACAGGCTCCCAAATAAGGTTGATTCCCTGAAATCATTCGATCGGAAATTATGCCGGGGTCGGTGTATCTGAAGTGCTTGCAAATAATTTACTAGTCATATCAAACAGGAATTCGAGGGCCCCTCTAACGATGCATGATCGGCGAACGATTGACCAAAAAAATTTGTCAGATTGCCTTCTGTTCGATCTCTTCTTCGATATTGATATTTTTTTCAATCGAACCAGGTGGGCAGGAATCGATTCCCAATCAATCAACATCAATTGTTGCTTCCTGAACCCTTTTTTTTATCTCCCTGGCGGTCCCATTTTTTACTGAAGTAACTGGTATAAAAAATACAAATGGATTACAATGTTACTCTCCCCCACTCCCCCTCTACACATTCTCAGTGGCATCACTGATACTGGAAGGACCTAGGAAGTAGGTGCCTTATAATGCAGGCGAATGGCATTACAGATGTCAGGGAGGTGGCTTCACTGACAAGTGCGGCGCACACTACCCAGAGGGATAGAGGGGCATGCCTGAAGGAGGTAAGCTACCCGAGTGTAACTCAGGGTTACAACTATTTGCATTACAAATCTCCACTCTGGAATACCGCTAGTGGGGTTAAAGCGGACCTGCATTGTAAAAATTGAAAAAAATTCTTATTTCCCTCTACAAACCAAAAAAGAAATACTTCCCCGGTCTGTTTTTTCATCCTGATTGCTGACAGAACACCTCTCTTCATATTGTTGTATATTTATGTGTAGGTCCGCTTTAAGAATATTTATTTACAGCTTCTGGTAAAGAAGACATTTCACAGCTAGACTCCCAGAGTGACTACAAAGAGCAATGACCCAGAGAAGCATTTATGTTACCTTTTAGGAGGGTCAAGCTACTGTGCATTCCTTTCCTCTTTGAGGTGTTTTGCTTTTCTTTTTTATTGCAGGAGATAAAAAGCTGCAGGGTGAAAAAGCCAAAAGCATCAAACAGATTGTTGGTGCTTATCCATCAGTGTTATTGGTGTCTTGTACATATTTCAAAAATCTGTCCAAACTAATTTGTAACTGGGCTCTGAAACATACAGATTAAATTCCACTGGTGCTGGAGGTTCTTTTTATATAGTAGATTTACACAGGAATATATATCAGTATTATAAGAACATGGTAAGACTTCCAAAAATGCAGAGGTTTCCCGGAAGCTCGTAGTGTTATGTGAAAGACATGACTATAACTCTTAAGAGGTGTTTCTCAGATTTATACAGAGGTCAGAATAGTTGTCGGCTACGCACCACTGAGCAAGGATTACTGCAGGCAAGCAGGTTGCATTGTATTTTTATAGTATATTTTGCTTGCACAGGAATACTTGGTTCCTTTTTGGGTATTATTATTATCATTTATTTATAGAACACTAACATATAAAGGTACCCATACACGTTGCGATTTTTCATGGACCGATTCGATATTCGATTTCGACTCCCAATTTTTGCTTTACTGCTATTTTTAAAAGTCGGTCGGATGCACGATTTTTCACCCGATTTTTCGGCCGATTAGTCACCGGCCGACCAACCGATCGGCCAGTTGTATCAGGAATCTTTTAAACGTCTCTTTTAAATGTGGCCGACCGACTGAAAATTACCGGCATCATCATTCGGGACCCGACCGACTTTTCAGCCGATTTTCTAAAAACAGCATCGGTTGGACTACATTTGCATGTTACGAATCCCGAACGATCTACCTACCCGACCGACCGGATCGGTCAGAAGGGCTAAAATCGCACGAAAAATCGCAACGTGTATGGGTACCTTTACACAGCGCTGTTTAATAAATTAGAGTTGAGATGCAACACAGGATAACACACAGGTAAAGGTTATGACGCAGGAGGATTAAAGGACCCTGCCCAATTGAGCTTACAATCTAATAGAAGGGTATTAGGATAGGGTATTGTTTGTGAATCAAGACAAAGATAATAGAAAATTGTATGCTTTTTGAGCCTTATTATAATGAATATATTTTACATAGTACATAGTTTTGGTAAAGTCAGATTGAAATAGGCATGGTGACCTTGCAGCTGTGATGTATACTCAGAGCATAGCGCTCCACAATTATACTTACCTGCTTTCCCCTGAAACCATTTCCAAATTTATCTGCAAGGCTTTGAGGATTCATTCACTGCAATATCGTGAATGGCCACTAGGGGCCATGTAATGGTTTTCAACAGGAAACGTGTCTCTGCCTGGTTTTCAATAAACACAATCAGGTATTGTCCTGGCAGTCACTGCTCTCAGAGATGTTGGGCTTCCTCCCCTTCCATGAGGCTGTGTCATCATAGAGGCGGAGAGAGGAGGGGATACAAGGGATACAAGGGATATTCAGGTTTTACTCATTACAGATGAGTTTTTATCTTTATGCTGCTTTCTGTCCTATTCTCAGCACTTTTAGTGCAAAAGCGCTTCACCAACATTTTCACGAGAGTTCAAATAGCTGGTTTGTGAGTTAATTGCAAAGCCATTTTATCATCAACACAATTGTTGAACATGTAGGGAAGGGTTGTTGGAAGTATTGATCTAGCATATGTAGATTTTGCATATATTGAAAGTTAAGTTGGGATTTCGCGTTTGCGGCGATTGATCATTCGGGAATCTAACACAGTCACCCTTTCTTCGAGTGTGACCGATCGATCCTGCTCAAGGAAAGGTGGATTGAACAGGTTGGTCAAATCCCTTTTTCGTAGTGCGCAACGATCGAGTGCACGATGGATCGAACAAAGGTTTCGTGGAACGTGTGCGCCGTTCGACCGTTAAGGAATGAAAAGAAAAATATGTCCAGGTGTGGGGGGGGCTTATGTTTTCCTGCCCTAGTGACACCTCAAGTTCTTATTCATGACGCTAGTGTCACAAAGCAGAAGGGGGCAGAGCTATTCTTAGAAAAGAAGATAGCTGTAAACATTTGCTAGATATTGTAACTAACTTTGCCCTAAATTTGTCGGTTGTCATTAGAAACAACATAAAACACAAAGTATAATTCATCTTTTTTGGTATGCAATAAAAATATATTTACATGTATGTCACAGAAGAGGTTCCCGGAACACTTTAAACACCCAAATGATTGATGTTTACCTAATACATATACCTCTAACATGCAGCATATGGAATGACTTAGTCTGTCAATTCATTATGTCTGATTTCAAAGCCCCGTGCCATTTCCCACCCACTCCAGAGATGCTCTGTACACTTCAGGTTAATCATTTGTCTCATAAAATTTCCACATTTTCAGTCATTCTGATGTGAAAAATGACCTTTGCTTTAATTCCGGGGATACCTTACACAGATAAATAGTGTACTTTATGTTATGTGCATAAATTCATATTGTTTTATCATCTCATAGTGCCCTATTATTTCATACCATGTCTCCACAGGGATGGTAGATTTTTCCTTTCAATCAACTTAAAAAAACTATTGTATTAAGTCAATCATTTGAAAATCAATAATTTTTTTTTGTATTGAAATCGAATTGGATAAAATTTTGGATCAAAATGAACATAAAATCATGTAAAGTTGTAAAGTATCTGACATGTTTTATTGGTATTGGTATTATTGGTATTGGAGCATGTGATGTGCACAGACCTAAGGAAAAATATATCTGCTGGTAAAAACGATCCAAATGCAATATGATCTATGTTAATATGATCTAATGAAAACTCGATCTGTGTATGCCCAGCTTTACTACCCTTATACCCTATGTGCCCAAACTGAGACCCTTTGGGCATTGTTCGGCGGCCCCCAAATCCAAACTGTTAATGCATAGGACCCAGCTTTCCTAATCAACTTTGGCGGTCCTACATCAGTAAAATTAGATGTTGATCAGGGAAACCAGGTCTACATATGAACGCTGCACCCAGGGGCAGGGGGGGGTAGGTGCTGTTGGGTTTCAACTGCCTAATGGGATCTGGTCCACCACCTGCTGAAATATGTCGACTGGTGGAGGGTTTGAATCAATGTTATGTGCGGCCCTTTAGTGATGCCGAGGTTTGAATCTTTAGCTAAATTATGCTGACCTTGTACTGTATATTCCATGTGCCTTGGAGTCAAACCCCCATTATAAGTCTGTACCCGTAATTAGTAAATCCCTATTCTACCAAATCACTCCTCCCCTCTGATGAATGGGTGCAAAGAGGTGCAAACTTGGGAAGGGAGACATAACTGGCTTAATCACCCTCCCTTCACAAGTCTCCAGAGGTGCACTTTCAGCATTGGAAACAATGATCTAGTGCCATCTAGTGACTATTCATAGCATTGCAATTACATTAACCCATCGAAGATTTAGCAGAAGAGATATGCCCAGCATCTTCTGACAAAAAGCTGCTTTCTTTTTTTCTTGGCACATTCCCAGCCAGCTGATTTCCAGAACTGACAATTGGCCCGGTAATGGGTATAAACAAAGTTCTACAAGCATGCGCACGAGTGAAATCATTAGCAGTCACCAAATGGCAAATGAGGACTTCTGCCATTCCAGACTATTGGGAACCTGAAAGCAGCAGTGGTGGAAATGGCAGCAGTAGGGCACAAAGCCTACAACACACAACACTGGAGATGGGCACACTTGGAAGACAATTGTCCTAGGGGAGCCATTGCTCAGCCTCTCCTATGCTTTTATAATCATATGCCCTTATGAATAGGAACACCATACCAGTTCAGAGAGTTGAAGAGTGCTGAAACACTGATGAACTTGTTACAATGTTACAATGTTACAAAAGCTATTTTTTTATAATCATGTAAAAATTCATTTTTTCAGGACTGCCTAGGACTACAGTATTTACATGCCTGATGATGGGACGTTGTGTGACCCAAAAAGATTGCACTCTGATATTTCAATAAAAAGCATTTCACACTAGCCACACTGCAGTATGGTAAGTGCCGCAAGTGTTAACGCAACCTTTCACACTAGCCCTGCGTCATGGTAATGCGCAATGCGACACGCTACTGCTAATGCCTGGCAGTATACATTTGTGCAGTGCAGTGCAAAATGCATTACCACAAGCACGTCCATTACTAGCCAAAAACCTCAGCGGCTGCTTAGCTAGTGAGACCTCAGATATGTAACAAGTCGTTTAGGTGTGCTGGCAACACATGGTGTCTCCTGTGCCAAGATATCCCTTCCAGCACTGATTGTTCTACTTCCCTGTTACAGCCATTGTAAATCTTACAGTGTCTACTTTCTATCAGTAGTGTCTCTAACATACAAACAACTAAATAGCAAAATCCAGCCTAGACTGGATTCACAGGCCCTTTTGGGGTGTACTTTAGGTTTTTTGGACATACTGTACATCACAATGTGTGAATAAGTTAACAATCACAATGTGCGAATAAGTTAACAAAATAGTTATTTTTGTTTCACTATTGAAGTACTATTTAAATTAATGGAAAACCTCTACACATGTAGTGATCTGTCATACCACTGAAATTCAGATGCATAGGTGTACATTTTACGTGACATATTCCTGTTAACTCACAAGTGACTAGACACTAGGCGTGTCCACTTTACTGTAACATATTTGTTGTTTTGGCAAAAGAAGATCCTATTATTCTCTCATTTTGTACACTGTCATGAAGGGATGTAAACTAGATGGGCCAGATGAATTAATTTTAGATGATTAGTAAAATGATCTTGGCTGAGTCAGTCATGTTTGCTAAGCAACTGACATTCAGATGTCATACCAATAAATAATTAATAAATAGCACCATGTGTTTAGAAGACAAATTTCGTCCAGACTGAACACACTGCAAGTAAAATAGTTTAACATCAGCTGCTATGTAAATTGAATACAATACAATGAGTTGAATATAACACTCAATGTAGCAGTAGTTTAGTGCTAACTTTTATTGTTGTGTTGTTTTGGGGATAATGGAAACCAATCACAAGAGAAATACTCTAGAATCTTTTAAATGCTAGTCACTCAGATGCCATTCTGGGCTTGTAGCTCTCCACGTCATTGACAGGAAAGTTCAGGTTGTTTAGAAGTTCTGACTTTTGTTGTATGAATTTATCAAGGTATAAAGTATAATGACCTAAGGGGCAACCACATTAGGGCAACTTAATAGTAAGGACTTCTAAACTATTCCATAATTTATCTTTACATGCAAATGTATTTATAAAAATGCAATACCATGTGCTAATTATGAATACTGGTTACAGTTGTAGTTGTCAATGTAAGGCAAAGCGACAGGTTCATTTTAATGTAAACATCCACTGACCTATACACTTACTTTACTTTTGCCCCTCATTTTGTTTATCCACTAGCAGTGACATTTAGCTCACATTGAGCTATGTGGCCGCTTTGATTGGCCCAGAGAGCAGTGGAAAGGGAAGAAAAGATATGTACCACATTGAGTAACTATTTTATACACAAAATGAATTAATTAAGCAAACACTTCTTTTACCAGCACTGACTATCAAATCCTCTTTCATTTGCCCCCTGTCCCAAACAATGCAGCTCACAGTGGGTCACAGGAACAATATGCAGTCAATTCAGAAAGACAAGGTGTGACCATAAGCTGAATAACAATCTACAGGTTGTTTAAACTTAAAAATAGTAGCGCTCATAGTTATACACTCTATATAAATTTGTAGCAGCATGATGTTCCATGCAAAGAAAGGTATAGCTCTCAAATGTCCATTACATTAACATGACTATTCTTACAGTATATTGTTTTCTATGGTTTCATTGTGTCCTGCTACTTGCTTTACTACCTGACTTTTTAGTATAAGGATAAACAGCAGATGTGTACAGATCCTGAAATTTTTTCAGACGCTATATCATCAAGGCAACAAACACAAAGGAACAGGTGAGTATCAATTACTTACAGGGAAAGTTTTTTTTTTAAATGTTACATCTGACAATGTGACTTTGATCCAAGGCTCCCAACACTCAAATAAACTTATATGGAGACATATGAAGGCATTATTCAGCAGTTATATTTATGCATGGCCCCACACAATTATGCTTGATTTTGAACTCCACATACTTGTGAAAAGATCCATGTTTCATGATGTTGTGCATGAATAGGCATGTTTCAAAGCTCGTTAAACCGTATATAAATATACAGAACAGCAGTTGCTAAACTACACAATCACTTAGCCATGCATGGTGGTTTGATGAAAATTTGATATTCAAACGCATATGACTATATTCGAAAACCTAAAATTAAGGATAATGATAAATAAGTCCAAACAGACTGCTTCACTGCAATGATGCACTATAATGGCATTTTTATGTTATTAGTACTCACACACTCATGCATCCCCATTAATGTATTCCGTAAATCATTGTATTGTAAAAATCCCATGTATAGCATATGTAAACTTTGTCATAAAAAAAGTTTTACAGGAACAGATTTAATCTTGTGGGTTATTTGCTGTTTTTAGTAAATTCAAACTGAAATAACTTAAATCCTTGTAAGGTGGACAGTTCGGACGCAAACATAACATGTTTGATTTTCTTCCCCCGGCAAACAGTACGGGTGTTCAACCTGCCCTGTTCACCAGGGGGGGGAAAGGGGTCACTATTCTTCCGCTGGCCGGATCAGGAGCAGAAAGATCTGGCCAGTGGAAGAATTCTTTCACTAGAGACTGCAGAGAGAAGCCAGTCTCTCGTCAAAGAAAACCGACTTAAACCAGAAGTGACAGTGAGGTCACGTTCCAGCTACTGCAAGTTACGTAAACTTCCGTTTTTTTTCGATTCAAGTTCCCAGTGAACAGGCGGGGAATTTGAATCTTCCAGTGAACAGGCGGACATTGAACTTTTATAAAAAGTCCGTTCTGCCTGTTCGCGGACCTGGCCGAAGTTCGGCCATCACTAATTTTATCCTTTTGCTTTGTTATTATTTTTTATTACTTTACTTCTGTGTATCTAGATTTACAAAAGATAAGTTGGTCTATGCTTAATCAGGTAATAAATCTACTTTTACCTTAAAATAATGATGTCAAGAGTTGAAGCTAAAGAAGTTAGTGCCCTCTTTTGGCTCTGCATCCATGCTGCTTATGCTTATGCTCAAATAGAGATTTATTCTTAGCTAGATGAAATGATGAAAACCTATAATGAAACATTATTTTCAAAAAGTAAAATTGGTTAAAATCCACAAGTTTAATCCCAACATTAAAAGTAAAATCAGAAATAGCACATTGCATCTACGTGAACTGTCACAACCAAATGCATCAAGATATGGTCATAAAACACCCAACGCGCCTTTCGTCATGAATGAGTTCTTCAAGGGGTTCTTTAACCAAAGGATGGAACCATTATCTACCAAATGTAAGCAGTATACTTGGTGACAGTAAGTTAAAAACAGGAAACAACAACCAACATCGCCAGGGAATTTAGTAAGGAACATAGAGCCAATCACTATAGACCATGTAGCCACAGCAGTATTGCACTCATTTGTATATCAAGGTGAGCCTTGGATCCCTAGTACAATATCAATCCGTAGAATAGCATGGTGAAGCCTTAAGCCCCCCATACACCACATACAATTACCATGCAATTTCTGTACAACCAACTTTTCTTCTACCAAAACCATGTAATATGAGGACCTTTCTACACCTTCCAATCACTATGTATTCCATCAGGGAGGTAACTATACTACATAGTTGTTGGTAGGTCTCATGGAAATTGTATGGAGGAATCTGAAGGTGTATGGGGGCCTTTAGGGTCATAGTCCAAGTAATGCTGGTTATATGTAGTTAATCTTGGGGCACTGATTCCGTCTTGCAGAACCTTCCTTGTCAGACATATACCACTTACAATTAGTAGATAATGGTTCCACCCTTTGGTTAAAGAACCCCTTGAAAAAGTCATTAATGATGAAATGCGCATTGGGGTTGAACCTACATGCTGTTGGATGTTTTATTACTATATCTTGATGCATTTGGTTGGGACAGTTCATGCAGATGTAATGTGTTATGTCTGATTTGAATTTTACAGTTAGGATTAAACGTGTGCATTTTAACCAATTGTACTTCTTTTCGACTAATCATACAATTGAGGCCTTTAAAGTCCCCTTAACAGGGGGAATAGCCCCCAAAAATTTGCTCTTCATGGTTGAATGGAGTAAACTGTACAAACCCTAGCGAAGTTGGGGATTTTAGGTTCACAAGAGCCATAATGAGGGTCTCAAATTACAGGAGGTAGTGTTCTAATTAAAATAGCAGCTTCAGAAGGTTATAGGGTTGGGATATTAAAGTGTACCTAAACTCACCTAATGTACTTTATGTTCCTTGCTGTCAAACCACCCATTATGAAGAAAATTTAGAAATAAAAGAAAAATATTTACCTTTAATGAGATGATCCCTAATTTCCCATATCCCTCCTCCCCCTGTTTCAGAAAACTTAGCAGCAATGAGTTCTTCTCACTAGTGATGGCCGAACAGTCCGCAGGGCGGACAGTTCGGCCGCAAACAAGCATGTTCGCCCATCCTCTCGCCGGCGGACAGTACGGGTGTTCGACCCGCCCCATTCGCCGGCGAGAAGAAGAACTGTATTCTTCCTCCGGCAGGATCAGAACCTGCGACATCGTGCCGGTGGAAGAATCTTTTCACTACAAGACTGGGCATGAAGCCGGTCTTGTAGTGAAAATACCGGCTCGGAACAGGAAGTGACGTCAGTGACGTAACATCCGGCTCCCGTAACCAGGAACTATGCGTTCCAGGGCCCGGATGTGACGTCACTGACGTCACATCTGGTTTTTACGATTCAAATTCTCCGCCTAGAGGCGGGGAATTTGAATGTGTCCGCGAACAGGCGGACGGCGGACTTCTTTAAAAGTCCAACCCGCCCGTTTGCGGACAGTCCAGGCCGATGTTCGGCCATCACTACTTCTCACATACTGTCCCCTTTACAAGGCCTGGGACGTCATTATGCATTCTATAATCCTCAGTGAGCCCCTACCCACAGAACTTTACAATCCCAGGGGGATAGTATGTGAGAATGAGGCCTCCTGCCTTATTGTGGAGGTATGGTATTGGGCATGTATCCATGCCTTCTCATGCAATTGAACATTAAATTGATCTAGAAGTGATCATACATGTTGTTAACTTTCATTCGATATTTTACATGCACATGCTGTTTTTTGGTCTCCAAGTGCCCTCTTGTGGTAGAAAGTAATAATGAAACTTTAAGAAAAAAAACGATCGTGTATCTATAAAACTGATCGATGTTCAATTGGCGATTTTTTATTGAGCAATATAATTGAATCGCAAAATAATTGACCCGTCTATGACAACATTTAAGGTGGACATACAGGTTTAAGTTTTTCCATTTGGCCGAAAAATCTATCCTATTTACCTCCCTAGTGTTTGGGCCATTAAAATGTCACAGTATGGGTGATCGCAGCAGAGTACTATGTACTCTGTACTCTCCCCCCGCCCCTGTCTACATTGGTAGCGTCATTGATGACGTGGGCTGGGAAACTGACGCCCTTCCATTACTATGTAGGTCTATGGTGCGGCCCACCGATGACGCTGAAGGGGTGCTGCGGCAATATAGAGATTCGTTGCAGCATTCTGGGGGTATATCGGGTTCTACTGGTCCTCTCTCTAGTGGTCGGGACGAACCCAAACAACGAAAAACTTCATCTGAACTGCTAGGTTCAGATGAAGGAGGTTAGGAGGTTAATGATCAAACAAATTGGATTGAAATCTAACATAAAATTGATCAAGCAGTGCTCGGACATGTTAGTAAATTTAAGTATAACATTCAGGTTCAGGTTTTCTAGGACTTTATAGAAATGCATGCTCACAGGGCTTAGAAAAGCAATCGATCTGTTTTGACTCTATAACGTTATTTGGTAGTAAAAATTATCAAAATATATTGCAAGACTTTAAGACAAATAATCAAAACCGTGTATGGCAACCTTTATACACTGTAATTTTTACCATGGGGGGGCATGTTTGACACCTGGGGCAATTACAAACTACTAGAAACCACTTTGCTCAAAAATGTCTGCAGGGTTCAAGTCAATAGAGCCGTGACATGCTGTGTTCAGCAAAACACTTAGGGCTTGTCCCCACAGGCCTAGCTGGGTGCGGGGCGGCACGGTCCCGCCAGCCACCAGTGGCTAGCGGCTGTCAAAAATCATAAAGATCACAAGCGGTGGCGGACGCGGCTGCCGCTAGCGGCTTACTACATGTTACTGAAGCATTTCAAATTGCGGCCGCCACCGCTACCGTGGGCAGCCACGCAAGTGGGGACAGCCCCATTCAAAGCAATGGTGCCTAAGAACTGTGCCGCCGCGTGGCAAAATTCGCCTGTGCGGTCAAGCCCTTATAGGTAGAGTAAATAGGTAAGATCGAGCGAAGTTAGCTGATTGAACTAATGGCTCACACAGATAATTTACTGCCTGGAAAAAAACTGGCAAACAGGCTAAACATTTTATCCCTGTCTCCAGTTTGCAAATTATTTTTAAGTCGTTCAAACCAAACTTGTAAAGAGTGGGAGGTTTGGAGTAATATCATCAACTGGCAGATATTAGCTTTCCAATTCTTGAGAAAAAGACTCTTCAACATTTTATCAATAAAGTTTTAATCTCCCTGGCGTTATGCCCGAACTCAGTACAGTCACACTTCGCCCAATGCCAAAGCTCAGGCATAATAGCCAGCACTCCTTGAACCTCACAGATTATTTCCATCCCGAGTCTTTGGCGACATTGATGATGCCGAAGGGGCCGTGGGGCAACATAGACCTACTTTTCCTAGCCCACATCGCCGGCATCTACTTGATGGGGGAAGGGGAGGGCAGGGAATCACAGTGGAGTACAGTGTACTACCCCGCGATCTCCCATACAGCGGCTTTTCCCGACACAAAAAATGGCTTAACACCAGGGAGGTTAAAATACATTAACATTCTTAAACAAAATATCTGCATACTTTAGCCAATAGAGAGTTGTTGACTTGAATTAAAATTCTCATAATAGCAAGTAAAAATCCCTAAAGGCCCCCATACACCTTACAATCTCACCAAAGAATTTCTGTACAACAACTTCTCATCTACCAAAACCATGTAATATGAGGACCTTTTTAAACCTTCCAATCACTATGTATTCTATCAGGGAGGACCCGACACTACATAGTTGTTGGTAGATCTAAAGTAAATTGTATGAAGGGATCTAAAGGTGTATAGGAGGCTTAACTCATAAGCTCCCCATACACCTTTAGATCACTCCATACAATTTCCATTAGATCTACCAACAACTATGTAGTTTATTGGCCTCCCTGATAGATTTACTATTCATAATAATGCACTATTTTTTTTTTTTAGGAATTTTGTGAATAGGTATTGTGCTGCCCTGTCCCTCCTGCACACATAATTATTATTATGAAGGCTAACAATGGACCAACAAATTAAGAAAAATGCATACCGTATTTTTTGGCATATAAGATGCATATAAGATGCACTTTTTTCAAGTGCCTGTGTCTTATACTCCGAATTTACGACCCCCACGGCCGCCGGTGGTTGCACCTTGGATTCCCACCAGCTCTCCCGGCACGGAGGGGAGCTGGAAGACCTGGAGGAACTGTCAGTTCAGATGGGAGAGCCGATGTCCGGCTCTCCCATCTGAACTGTGTAATTGCCTATGCCAGCCCCTGGCATGGGCAAGAAGACAGAGCTAGATGAACTGGCATCTACAGCTCTCCTGTCCGTGGGAACAGCAATCAGCTGCCCCCACGGACACAGAATCAATGAAATCGGGAGAGGAGAGAGAGAACAGAACACAGCCCAGCTCTTCTCTCCCCCCTCCCTCCTCCACAGATCAGTGTAAAGTATGACGTGTGTTCAGCTGAGAGTGTACTGCTGCTAGTGACACCTGCTGGCTGAATTGAATATTGCATCCATTAAATTCATTGCATTATCCCAATTGATGTGAAAATCTTATTAAATCTTTTTTTTCTGGTTTTTCTACCCTAAAAAAAAGTGTGTCTTATGTACGGCAAAAAATATGGTATATATCAACATAATTAAATAGTTGTGCTCATGTGTGTTCATGCTTGTTGGGATCTGTCTAGCAAGAATCAAATAGTTTGAAAGAAAAGTTAATGGTTTACTTGAAACATGTCATGTCCACCTCTTGGAGGTTCCCAAGACAAATAAATTGCGCGCTCCTCTTGTCCAAGGATCTGCAGAGCTGAAGGGGGTTCAGGGACTATGAAAGAAATGGTATTATTTTTAAAATTGAGTGTAAAGTATGGATGATCACAAGCTGGTGACAGTTGGCTGGTGGCTTTACCTGTAACAAAGCTCATAACAGCCAGAGAGCTTTTCTTTATTCCAGAAGTTGCGGTAATGCTGATGTTGTAGTCAGTTCCTGGTAAGAGATCATTAAAAGTATGCCACCTGCAAGGGCAAGTATAAATTATCAACTTAAAGACAATGAAGAAATTGGAAATGCTCAACTTTCCTTTCACATTCTCATTCTTCTTTCTTCCCGTTTTTTTTTTTTTTAAACCCAGATTGTGTACTTGAATGGTGAAGTTTAAAAGGCAACAAATATTTTAAGAAATACCTTTCAGATTGTAGTATAGTTTTTGTTTTGTTGATCATTTCAGAAGTTAAGGAAATTACATATCCATCAAACTGTCCACACATTTGCCAAGTGACATTTGCTGAGTTTGTAGCCACAGTGATGCTGATATTGCCAGGTATACTTGGAGCTTGTTAAAGAGAAAGAGACAAAAATGTTATTTAAAAATCTACAGTATTGAAATGAATATTTAAACAAGGTCAGCGTCTATTACAGCAACATGAGGCATTCTGAGACATATAGAATGTTAAGGATACATGTAGGACTTTTTATAGTTGCTACACAACAGAAATAAAGTATCAGAAAAACATTTAACATGCATTTATCAATATGTTGCCTTATGCCTTCAGTAAAAGTTCCACAACTTCAACAAAAGTTCGACAAATACCACAATGTGCTCCTTTTTCCTTTTCTTGCACAGTTTGTTTCTGGTGGGAGAGCTCAACACTCCACCAACAACGGCTCCATAAACATTGAAGTGCATTACTAGAATAGTAGGTCTCTAGTTTGCCCCACTATTCTAGTTCTAGGTATGAGGAATAGTGACAAATACTAGGAATAGCTACTTACATGTTTGAATTTCTACTGTAACAGGTAGACTGTCTCTAAACAACTCTTTCTCTGTAGATATAGTAAAGGAATAAACTGTTCCAGGTATTAACTCTCCAAATATGGCCTTCTCTTGTTTCACTTTTTGAACCTGAAATTTGGCGACAATGCAGCATATGATACGTCTTTATCTTAAAGTTCAAAATCAGCTTATATTATGTTATATCGTAGCATTGCATTGCATGTAAAAAAAACAATTGCAAATGTAACCACACATTTGCATCACATGAGAGAAGATGGTAAAATTCTTCACATTATTTTGAATTCCATGTAAAACCAACATCTGTGTAGAATGTAGAGATGAATTTTGGATATCCTACTGTAGAATTTCATGTCAATTTACTGTAGAAATCACATGCAAAATGGAAAATCTAATTTCTTTGTAACTGCTCAATTAATTTTAAATAAAGTTGAAAATATTGCCAGCGCCACTGCAACCTAAAGCTGGCCATACACCATTAGATTTCTCTGTTAGATATCCTTTAGATCTACCAACAACTATGTAGTATAGGGTCCTCTGCAATTGAACACAGGTAGACTTGATGGTTTAGAAAGTCCCTCATATTACATGGTTTTGGTAAAACAAAATGAGATCTAAAGGAAATCTGACAGAGAAATCTAAAGGTGTATGGGGGGCTTTAGGAATAGCACACAGGTTATACATTTTGGCACCCCTATAGTTATCTGTTGGAAGTCTATAGTTATCTGTTGGAAGTTGGAAGACATACTTGTCTATTACAGTAATGGCATAATAGTGAGATTTAGGAGGTTGTAGAGATAGGAAAGCCATACTTTTCCCATGTGAACTCTAGATAATGTTGCCATACATAGCATCCTTAGTTTTGAGAGTTCTGCATCTAATGGTGCCATTTAAAGCAACCAAGTGCAGTTTTGTAAAAGTATGACTCTAATCTCTCAGTTTACATTGAGCAATTTATTTCTGTTTCCTGCGTTATCATTATCTTTTGTTTTCCCTTTATCACCCTTTTAAAGGCCAGTTGTATGTAGTATTGTAAAAAAAATGATGGTCCATATTTTAAGTAACATATCTTAATTGAACCTTAAACATTTAGGTGATTCTTTTTTAAGTTTTATATATACCAAAATATATTTCTATACATATATATTTCCATTATTGATTTATACCTTACTTTGCTTTTAAGCCTAAAATGACCACATACAATTATCATATTCTAATCCCACTTACCCTGTATTTCTCTAAACAGTTTGTGCAAAAGATTTCATACTGCTGAAAACCTCCTTCTGCTCTGTCCCAAATCACTTCAATCGTAGTGTCTGTCACTTTGCCTTCACGGGGGTTAGATGGACTTGCCAGACCTGCATTTAACACATAGTATTTATAGGATTTCACGGATCCATCTACTATCTTACTTTTTTCATGATTTGTAGGGTTTTAATATTTCTAAAATGGAGAAGCTGAAATTGTTGCACTTACATGTTTTGACTGAAGGTACTTTGTAGGGAGTACTTAGCATGTTCTTGCTTTTAGTATGGACTAGGATCTCATATTCCATACCTGGAGTCAGCTGATCAATTGAATAAGTGCCATGATTTAGAGGGGGAAAAGACATATTTCTCTTAGGATCATTGGTGTTCAAAATAAATATGGCATCAAATACTCCCACAGCTTGCACCTGGACAAACAACACCACTGCATTTGTGCTCTGCTCATATGGGACCACAAGTGTAACTGGTTTAGGTCCTGTAAAAATCAAGATTAATAGTCTATAAAGCACAATTAAATATAGCAAAATCTTTTAATTATTATCTTTCTTAAGATAATGTCCTTTCTTGTACAGAAAAAATATCTATATACCGGTATACTACAACAGTATGTAGGGTGAATTAAAATCCAAATTAAGGCATAATGCTTTTATCTTTTGAGGGTACTGGGCTATGATTTTTGGAATTAACCTTCTGATCATTTAGTCACTAGTGATGGCTCGAACCCGGAATTGCGAATTCGCTAATGGCGAACGCGAACTAGCGCAAAAGTTCGCGAACCCGCCATTGACTTCAATGGGAGGC
>CM070034.1:50184994-50211719 GCA_036250615.1 Ptychadena robeensis | reverse complement strand
CCACCAGCTCTCACAGGCAAAAACGGCTAGGGGAGGGGAATGTGCCACGACCTGGCAGGACAATGGAACTGTCAGTTCAGATGGGAGAGACGATGTCGGCTTCCCATATGAACGTGTTAGTAATGAGGTATGAACAGCAGCCTGCTTGGCATGGGACAATGATTAAGAGGGACAGAGCTAGATGAACTGGACATATAAGCTTCCGTTGTTCCGGGGAACAGCATATCAGATGCCACGGATACAGAATAAATGAAATGGCCCGCAGAGGAGAGAGAGTATGAAGAGAAAGAACACAGCCCAGTATTTCTCTCCCCCTGCCTCCTCCAAGAGTCAGTGTTAAAGTATGAGGGTGTGGTCAGCTGAGAGTTGTATGATGCTAGTGACAAAAAACCTGCGTGGCTGAATTGAATATGGGCATCTTCAGTAAATCATTGCATTATCCACAAGTGATGTGAATATCTTGTATTTAAATCTTGTTTTTCTGGTTTCTAAATAAAAAAGAAGTTTTGGTGTATGTAGGTGTAACGGAGCATTAAAAATAGGATTATATCAACAATAATTAAATAGTAGTGGTGCATGTGTGTTCAGGCTTGTGGGGATCGGTTAGTTCAAAGAATCAATTTTTATAGTTTTGAAATGTGAATAAGTTAATGGTTAGTGAAAACAGTGTCATTGTCCACCTATTGGAGGTTCACAAGACAAAATAAATTGTCTGCGCGCCTTTGTCCAAGGATCTGCAGGAGTGAAAGGGGGGTTCAGGGACTAATGAAAGAAATGGTATTATTTTAAAATTGTGAAGTGTAAAGTATGGTATGATAAAAAGTTGGGTGAAAGTGAAGTTGGCTGGGTGGCTACCTGTACAGTATAAAGTCATAAAGCAGAGAGAGTTTTCTTATCCAGATTCGTGATGGGTAATGTGATGTTGTAGTCAGTTCTGGGTAAGAGATCATTAAAAGGATGAGCACATGCATTAAGGTTTGCACAAGTATAAATTAGCAACTAAAGACAATGAAGAAATTGGAAAGTGTCATTACTGTTTCTTTCACATTCTCATTTTCTTCTTCCCGTTTGTGTTTTTTTAAAACCGAGATGTGTGTACTGAATGGTTGAAAGTTTAAAATGGCAAATATAAATATATGTTAAGAATAAATTTCAGATTGTATAGTATAGTTTGGGTTTTGTTGAAAATCATTCAGAAGTTAAGGAAATTTAATTATCCAAAATGTCCAACATTGCACAATGGACAATGTTGCTGAGTTTGTAGGCCAAAGTGGATTTGTCTGATATTGCCAGTATACTTGGAGCTTTGTTTAAAGGGGAGAAGATGAGACAAAAAATGTTATTATAATAAATCTTTTTATACAGTATTGAAATGATATTTAAACAAGGTCAGCGTCGATTACGAGCAACATGGAGGGCATTGCTGAGACAGTATAGAGTTAAGGATACAGTAGACTTGTATAGTTGCTCCACCAAACCACAAGAAATTAAAGTATGCAGAAAAAACATTTAACATGCAATTTTATTTTGTCAATATGTTGCCTTATGAATTCAGGTAAAAGTTCACAACACTTAAACAAAAGGTTAGAAAAATACCAATATATGGCTCCTTTTTCCTTTTCTTGCACAGTTGTTTGATGGTCGGGGGAGGAGGCTCAAAATCCAACAACAACGGCTCCTAAAAATTGGAAGTGCCATTAAGCAGAATGAGTAGGTGTCTCAGTTTGACCCACTTATTATAGTATGATGTGTATGAGGATATTAGTGAACAATATAGGATAATAGCTACCTTAACATGTTTGATATTTCTATTTTTTCCGGGTAAAACAGGTATTGGACTGGTCTAAACAAAACTTCTTTGTTAGTATTGATAGTAAGAGGAATAAACAGTGTCATTTTGGTATGAATCTCCAACAAATGGCCTTCTCTTGTTTCACTTTTTGAAACATGAAAGTTGTGGATGACAGGCATATGATACGTCTTTATCTTTAAAGTTCAAAATCAAGCTAGATAGTATGTTCTATATCGTGAGCATTGCTATTGCATTGTAAAAAAAAACAATTGCAAATGTAACAACATTGGTGCATTACATTGAGAGATAGATGGTTAAATATTGTGTAGAGAGATTTATTTTGAATTCCATGTAAAACCAAATATGTGTAGAAGAATGTAGTAGATGAAATTTGGGATATTCCTAATGTAGTAATGTTCATGTCAATGTACTGTAGAAATCAAATGCAAATATGGAAAATCTAATGTCTTTGACTGATAGAATTAATGTTAAATAAAGTTGAAAAATTATTGCACAAGCGCCAACGCCAACCTGAAACATTTAGACTTTGGACATTGACACCATAGATTCTCTAGTTAGATTAATCATTTTTAGATCTACCAATCAAAACTTATGTAGTAGTAGGGTCCTGTATGATAACTTGATAAAAAGGTAGATTGGATGTGGTTAGAAATGTCGTCTGTATTATTTAATGGTTTGGTTATAATAAAATGAGATTCGAATAAATAGGTATAAAGTCTTGATCAGAGGAAAAGTACCTATAAGGTTTGGGTATGTGGGGGCTTTAGGAATAGTTTTCACCTATAGGTTTTTTATGACATTTTTGGCACCCTATATATAGTTATCTGATTGGACAGGTTCTATAGTTATCTGTGGGAAGTTGGTAAGTGACATTATTGTCAGTATTACAGTAATTGGCAAATAGTGAGATAGTTTAGGGAGGTTGTAGAGATAGGTGAAATAAGCTATAACTTTCAAGTGGTGAAAGCTCTAGATGAATGTTTGCCATACAGAGTAGATTACCTTAGTTTGAGTAGTGTTCTGCATTATGTGTGTGCATTTAATAAGCAACCAGTTGCTTAAGGCAGTTGTGGATAAAGTAATGACTCTATAATCATCATCAGTTTCAGCATTAGGACGAGCAATTTTTAGTGTGCTGTTTTCTGCTGAGTGTTATCATTTTATATTTGTGTGTCCCTTATTATCATCCCTTTTTAAAGGCTCAGTGTGTAGGTATGTTATTGTAAAAAAAAAAATGATGGTCCATAGATTTTAAGTAACATATATGTTAATTGATACAGAAAACATTTAGGTGATGTGATTTTTTAAGTTTTCATTATATCCCAAATATATTTCTCGATAAATATATATTTCCAGTACTTGTAATGTATACCCCTTACTTTCCTGCTTTTAAAGCCTTAACTAAGACCACATACAATAATCATATTCTAATTCCCACCTTACCCTCTGTATTTCTCTAAACAGTTTGTGCAAGAAGAGTTCAACTGCTGACAAAACCTCCTTCTGCTCCGTCCAAAATCATCCTGTTCTCGTTTTTTTTTTTTTTTTTGAGACCTGTCTGTCATTTGCCTTCACCTGTCCGGGCTCGGTTTAGTAGTGGACTGCCAGACCTGCGCACCCCTTCTTTGAACTACCATAGTTATTTATATGTTGATTTCCATCCAACGGATCCATCTACTCATCTTACTTTGTTTCTTTCATTGATTTGTTAGGGTTTAATATTCCTAAACTAATGGATAGATTGCTTTTCTATTTTTCGCAATGTTCTTGGGTCTCCCTAGTCCCCACATCGGGGCTGAAATTAGGGCATATTGCACAAGTATAAATTCTGTTGTCGGGACACAACGGACCCGCTATATACTTCCAGCTCCTCTTCAGTCTCTCTGAACTCTTTAATAAGTCGGAATTGGTTAGGTGTAAGTTTCTTAGAATGTTATTGAATCTTTGATCCGTTTATGGGAATTCAAGCGTTGATATCATCATCGGCAAAATTAACTGGACGTTAAGCTCCTTCCTTATTCTCCCCCATTTCCTCCTTTTTTTCTCTCCTTTCTTTCAAGGACTGATCACCCCCTTGAACTTTAGATCTATCGTTTGCCTCCATGATTTTCTCAGACGGTTCGGGTTGGGACAATCCATGACTATTATTTCTCTCGCCTAGCGATCATTGAAACTGTCTCCTGGAATTTTGTTCAAAATAATATGGCATAAATACTCCCACGGCTTGCCCACCACTTTTGGACAAAACCTAACACCAGGTCCAATTTTCCTGTCTTTTTGTCTGCCTTTCTCTCGCCTCATATGGGCCACACAGTTGTAACTGGTTTAGGTCCTGTAAACAATCAAGACTTTTGTTAATTTAGGCTTTATAAGCACAATTAAATATTAGCAATAATTCTTTTTAACTTAGGTAGCTTTCTTAAGATAATGTCTCTTCGTGTACAGAGAAACAATTAGTTTAGCTCATTCCTAGCCTTTACGGTACCGTTTTCTCGATACTTAACACACTTTGTCTAGGGTGTGACTTTAACAAATCAAATTAAGGCTAATTGTATTTTTATCTTTTTGAACGCGCCCCGCCGCAGGTAAACGAGTTGTAAAAGTGCACGAGCCTGTGAATTTATTGAGGAGTTGGATGATAATTAGTCATTTTTACCTTTCCTGATATTTATCGTTTTAAACACGTCTTAAGCTGTTGTAGTCACTCTGTGCGTCTCCCCTTGGTCGTTCGGATCCTACTCTTTTCCCGTGGAATTGACGCGGGGGGCGGGTGGGTGATGCCTTTTGTGTTTGTGTTTTTTTTCTTTGTTTTTGCTAGAGTGTAAGTGGGTGACTTTTTGAGTGTCTTTTTTGTTTATGCTTTATAGTATCACGCTCGCATCTGGAGGGGGAGTAATTGGAATGGGTGTGTTGTAATTGTTGGATTATGACTGGTGCAGGGTGAGAAAGCACCCCGGCTGTTTACTTCTTTCTTCTGCGCGGCATGGCTAAAAATGTTTGTGTTCGTGTTGCGATCACTCCGAATCCGTTGATACCGCCTATTGGACTTGGCTCCAATGTGGCTTGGGCATGGCGAACTTTTGAAAAAACAAAGGGACCCCTTCTCTGGCCACAATAGTGTTGGGTGTAAAATGTTGTCCGTTGCCTCTCGTTGCCTGTAAGTTGGCTTTGTGCTCTGTATCTAAACACCTGTATCAATGCATGCAAATTTGAGGGGGAATAAATTGGAAAAATTGCAATCAAACACTTTTTGACAAATTTTTTTAAAAATTTGACATGAAAATTTGTAGAACAATCAAAGGAATTATTTAGAATATGAGAGTCCTTTACTATGAGTGTACCGAGTTGAGATTGTTTGTTTTTTTCCCCCCTTGTCTCCTTTTCCAATGAGGAGCCGCACAGTAGAAATAAAACAAACAAACATCCTATATGGTTGGAAAAATTTTGCTGTGACTCCGTGATTTTCCCCTATGGCACCTTCACCCACCCCCCCGGGGCGGATAGACAATGGTTCACGTCGTGCCCCACCGCCCCCCCTGCCCGGCCTCCAGTGCGTGCCCCCGTTCGAGGCGACCACTGTGTTAGGTAATGGTCAGTATGTTTTTGGGGACCACTGGCCCCCCCCTGGTGATGGTCAGTTATGGAGGACAATGGGTGGTGATGGTCAGTGTGGAGGAAACTGGGTGGTGATGAGTCAGTATGGCAGGACAGAGGGGGGCTGTCACACATACTTTGTAGTGGGGCACTGCCACACATACTTGTGGATGGGGACGTGTCAACACATTACTTTGGACTGGTGGTGATGGCCCAGTGTGGAGGACATTTGGTGGTGATGGTCAGTAGGGCAGGACAATGGGGGTGATGGTCAGTATGGCAAGACAATAGGGGGACGGATCAACACATTTACTTTGGATGGGGGACTCGCCACACAGTACTTTGGGATGGGGACTGTAAACACATTACTTTGAGACTTGGTGGTGGATGGTCAGGTGTGGAGGAACATTGGTGGTGATGGTCAGTATGGCAGACCAATGGTGGTGATGGTCAAGTATGGCAAGGCACTGGTGGTGATGGTCCAGTATGGCCAGAAATAGGGGGACTGTCAACACATTCACTTTGGAGGGGGGACTGCCACACATACTTTTGGATGGGGACTGTCACACAATTACTTGGACTGGTGGTGTGGAGGAGTAGGTGGTCCGATGGGGAGATAGGAGGACGACTAAGGTGAGTGTATGGTCAGTATGGAGGACCACTGGGGGAGATGGTCAGTGTGGAGGACACTGGTGGTGATGGTCAGTTGGGAGGACCACGGGGTGAGGAGGATGGAGAAAGGTGGTGCAGGGTAGTGGAGACAGGGGGAGGAGCAGGAGGACAAGGTGAGGATGGAGGTGGAGGAAGGTGGGAGGGTCAGTATGGCAGAACCACTGTGTGAGATGGGGTAGGTGAGGGTCAGCATGGGGAGGACACGGGGTTGATGATGGTCAGAGCTGGAGGACCCAGGGATGGTGGTATGGGTCAGTATGGAGGCACACGAGGGGAGAGGAATGGTCAGAGGGAGGACACTGGGGGGAGATGGCAGTGTGGAGGGGACAAATGGGGGGTGATGGTCAAGTGTGGAGGACACTGGGGGAGATGGTCAGTGGTGGAGGACACTGGTGGTGATGGTCAGTTATGAGCAGGACCACTGGTGGTAGATGGTCGAGGTGGGCAGACACTGGTGGTGATGGTATATGGCAGGACACTGGTGGTGATGTTCAGCATGGAGGAACACTGGTGGTGATGGTCAGTATGGAGGACACTGGGGGAGATGGTCAGTGTGGCGGGACACTGGTGGTGATGGTCAGTTTGGAGGGACACTGGTGTTGATGTCAGTGTGGTAGACAGGTGGGATGGTCAGTATGGCAGACCACTGGTGGTGATGGTCAGTGTGGAGGAACACTGGTCCCCACGGGTTGTGTTTAGACTGGTGTTGAGGTCAGTGCGATTGGGATGGCAGTGTGGAGGCACCTGGGGTGTTGATGGTCATGTTGGAGGACACTGGTGGAGATGGCAGTACACTGTTGCAGACACTGGTGGTGAGTGGAGTCAGTGTGTGACGGGGACACTGGTGGTGGATGGTACAGTGTGGAGGACACTGGTGGAGATGGATCTTCCCCATGGATGATGGTATAGGATATTCAGTGAAGATGCAGCATGACACAGAACCACTGCCCTAGCTAATGGTTCCTATGCAGCAGCAGCAGCTCTCTGATCTAACTCTCTCCTCTCAGCAACATGTGGGAAATGAGCACGTCGTCGCCTATGCTGTAGCTAGATCGGGGAGAAGGGGAGGAATGGTACGTGAGGGGGGGGGCGTGAGTTGGCATGGATTTATGTATGCTGGGACTGGGAATACACAGGGTCAAAAGTTAAATAATTGTAAAAACATAGGGGGCAAAGCGGAACTCGCCATTGTTCGCGAAACAATGCGCGAACATGCGATGTTCGCCGCGGATAGTTCGCCGGCGAACAGTTCGGGCCATCACTATTAGTCACCCCACACAACTGCGATGTCTGGAAAGTAGGGGTATGAATATAAAGTGGAGGCTCATAAATAGAATGTGTCAATACATTTCTATATATACAGTTGGGTTTATTACACCATCTAATCCACTTACACAAATCCGAGAACACAAATGTATCTTCTACTATCTGGCTATCAGTATATTAGGTAAACATCAGAAAAAAAACAACATACTTAATGTTTGCTGAATGGTGATCCTTTCACTCCTATTTCCATTAATCACTGCAGAGACGCCTATTTCATAAGTCATTCCAGGCAGCAATGATTCAATAACAAAGCTGTTGTTATCATTCACAAAATAAGAAATAAGTTCAGAACTTTCCATAATAGGTTTAACCTCAATGCAGACCAAGTGGGTTTCTTGTGGGGCTTCCCAATTGATGACAACTGAATCTTCTTGTATATCTTCTGGTTTAATAAAGACTTTTTGGGGTGGACTAATCTCTAAAAGAGTAATAATAAATATTATTATTATACAAGTTACACAAACAACAGATTACTTCCAATATAATTCAATATAATAAATGTACCTGTCGCTAGTGACACTGTACTTTCTATTGAACTCAGTATCCCACTTTCTACTACACTTTGTATAAAAATCTTGTATTTGTGATATGGTTTTAGTTTTGAAATGGTAGTTGAAGTTCTGTTCTTTGGTTCCTTCAGAGTCAATAGTATGTTTTCTTTCACATCAACAATTGTCAGCTTATACCCGCACATATGTTCAAATGAGTCTGCCGGTGGATCCCACTTTAAAGTAAGGTTCGATGAAGATATTTTTATGGCTGCCAGATTTGTAGGATACAAAGGTCCTGGCAGAAGACAGAAACAGAATATTAAAATGAGGTATGTTTATAACAAGACAGCTAAGCTAAAATTATAATGACTTTTCTGCCTCTTTGTAAGCCTGTTTAGTAGGAGGATGCCAAATTTGGCCTTTAGCCCTCTTGCAGTAGGCATAATGGCCCCACTATCTGGTCACCACTAAACTGGTATGTCTCCAGATGACATAATTAGTTATTAGTTAAGAAAACTGACATATTGCAATATCATGAATGTGATTTAGTTTGTTAGTTACTCTAATACTTGTACTCCGATATTAACAGTGGTCTACAACACTTTACTAAGGAAACCCAAACACTATCACAAATTGATATGAATTGATATGATGTATAACTGAGATATATGATAAGGCAGTTGACAGTAGGACACTTTTGCTAGGTTCCTATGAAGTGGGTTGTGTCTCTATTTTACTGCTTACTTTGAGGCACGCTTTCTATAGACAACCTATATGATGGGGCACTATTCTGTCCTCTGACACCAATGGTAGGCAGTATTTCTCCTGCTATCATCTATAAGTGAGCACTATACCTCCTACTGACAACAAGGATGGTAAACTATGCCTCCTGCTTATACATTGAGATGGTCAAATTAGTTTTTACATTTTAAATTAGTTAATTGAAAAAAAAACTCAAATGTAAACTTAACTTTAAACTTAATATATGCAGAAACTATATGTGCCAGAGCAATATTTTTAATTTATTCCCACAACCCTTCTTTATATCTCCATCAATTCTGGTGATGGTGCCTTGTTGAGGCCTTGTAGAGGCCTTGCAATTAATTCCTAAATAAACTTGTTGACTTTACATGACCATCTGATACCAACAATGAGCAAATATTTCTCCCAAAGACCCTAACAATAGTTCAATATTACTCCTTCTAAAAGGTCCACCATTCCTCTCACTGTCACTAATGATAGGGCACTGTTCCTTTTACTTACACTGATGGAGAAATTATCCATACACTGGTCATAGTTATATTACTTACTTGTTTGTACTGCAATAATTGGACTTAAATTATATTGTGATCCTTTGTTGTCCTTCATGCAGAGAATTACATGATATCTTTGTGCCGGGGTCAGCCTTTCCAAAGAGATGTATGTTGAATTAGGATTTACTCTTTCCAAATACTCATGTTTGCTGTCTGAATAATATTTAATGAAAGGGTCAAAGCCTTTGTGTAAATATTCAGGTAAATTGTCCAAATACAATAATACTCCATTTTCTGTAATAGCTTCCAACGAATATGTAAAGTTTTCTGGAACTTCAGGAACTAAAAGAGGCAAGAAAAAAAGACAAATTAGTGCTCAATTATTGTCAACAAGAAAGGTACGAAGAGATTTTTTGTAGAATATGATTTATCACAATATGTATCTTGTTCTGTTACAAATCTAATCTTTAATTTTTACTGCATAGTTTTTATATATACCCCCAAAAAGAGAAAAAAAAAACATTAGCTGTGCATGCCAACTCTGTATAATGAAATTATACGTTGCCCTAATTATTACATACATTAAAGGAAATAGAAACCTGTTGTATACTGTAGGCAAGTTGAATAAAATCACAATGGTCATTAAATATGTAAACTTAAATTTCAGGCTTTTCTTTCATTTGTAAACATTTTAGTAAGATTTTCCCTGATTTATGTAGATGTGATGTTTTAAAAGAACTGGTAATAAGTGCTTGAAAATGCCTTATATGTGAAAAATACATCATCAAGATATCTGTAGAGAGACCTTTTACTACCTATTAATTATTTTATTATAGCTATACATGGTGCTTTTAATATCAATAATATTATAAAAAGACCATGTTGCCCAGACATGCATTTAAACAAAAGGCTTTCAAAAAATCTTTCTATTTAATGGTCAGGCATTGGCATGTGCAGAAAAGCCATAAGACTGCTGCTGATTGGGTGCCACAATCTTAAATGTGGTTTTTAAATTCAATCGTCAAGGGATACTCTATGGTAGTAACCTTTGCTGCATTAGGGTTATGCCGGGTTTTGCATTAGGGTTATATAGGGGGAGCTGCCAGAATAGACAGTACACAAACATTTTCGAGTTGGAAAGCACTAAACTTAAATGTTAATTTAAATTTGCTATCTACTTCAGTGAAACAATGCAAGTCAACAAAACATTATTTAAAGAAAGCAAAATGCAAAACACTAAAGTAAAAGTTCAAAATCCTAAATATAATCTGCAAGCATTTTAGGTTATGCTAGGGTCGCTTTAAGGGAAAGTTGTTCAAATACATACCAGATTGTCACTGGCAGTAAATTCATACCAGAAGTTATAAAAAAGACACTACTCACACTCATATTCACAAAGGTATGGTAAATCCATTTGGCAAAAAAACGCAGTGTAAAAATAATTGGGACCAGTTGCATTTTGTTGCAAAGCGAAACAATCTGTCTCATTCTCAGGTAAGTTGGTTAACAATGGAACTTGAGATGTGTCTAAATCATAAGCAGATCCATCTGTCCATACTAAATATCCTTCAGCCTATAAAAATAAGTAAGACACATTAATAAAGATTATAAAATATAATCAATATAACATGTTTGGTTACCAAATTTATTTACATATTTTAATAACAAAGTCAACTAGACCAATCTCGCAGACATAAATATAAAAAATATCAATTGTGTGGGTAACGAAAAGTTATAAAATTGGTTCACAATCTGGCAATCCATTGGAGGCAGTAAGCCATTTTGAATGTCTTCAGGGGGTTAATATATAACACCCCACACTTTTTTCATCATAAAGAACTTAATAATAGTAAAACAAATGTTATGAAATAAAGCTTACATGTTGTTAATGAATACTCTAGTCAGCTTTAAGAACATTTTTTGCCAGCCATGCTTGTATGTTGTTTATAAAAAAAACTCAACTTTTTTTCCCCCCTGCAACAATGCTTGTGAATGTTTTCTATTAGGCATTAAATAGTTTTTGATTATGAAATTGCACATACCATCTGATCAGAAAGGCCACTCCATAGTAAGATTATTTCATTTTTAAAATGCAGGAAATTACTTAAAAAACTTTGTTCATCTTTTGAGTGGACATTTACAAGATGGGCTCCCGGATGTAGTGCTTTACAACTGTGTTCCGCTCCATCCCAAGGCTTTCTATCCATGCTGAGTCTGTAGCAGCTACCGCCAAATGCAGACCAACCCTCAGAGCAGACCCCTATGAAAATACATAAAATATTGCGTGTTTGTAAATTGCTACATTTATACAGCAATATGAATTAAAATTCAAAGTAAAGGGAAAAAAGGTACCTGTTTTAACTGATATGTCAATATTCTGAGTTGTATTGATGAAGCCAAGATTCTGCTGTTTCAGCATTAACACGAAGGTGTAAAGACAACCAGGTAACAAATTGTTCCATTCATAAAAAGCAGGTTTTGTCAACAAATGTCCAGAAGAATTGTTCATTATGATGGAAATAGTAACATCACTGTTTATTTTACTCCATGAGAAGGACACAGAGGTAGTTGTGACCACAATCTTAATATCAGAAACAGCAAATGTGTCTGTGCAAAAAAAACAACAACACAATCTTAAAGACAATGTGACATTTGAGTGGCATGTCAATGTGATGCATACTCATAGAAAATATCTAATTTTATTAATCAATTGTTGATGACCATAATATCATCAAGAGTCAACTCATTATTACCCTCCTGTGCTTGCTGACAAATTGAACAATGTCTTCTAACTGAATTTCGTAATCCCCATAATGTAAAGTTAACAGAGACCTTGAAGCTGAGCAGTCCACCTTGAAGCATATTGTCTAAATTGTTTGAGAGTGAAGTGAGGAAAACCCGCCAAGGCTTACCAAAAAATAACTACATTAACTTTCCTTTGATCCGTTTTTTTTTTTTTATTTGGATTATGTTGTAACCAAATCTTTGTCTTATTATCCCTGCCTGCATTGTCACCATGATGAGTAAAATCATAGGTCATGGTCCACTGTTATCAACTTCAGGAAAATGATCCTAAAAGATGGCATGCACTTTAGCCAATTAACAACATTCTTTTCAGATTTGCATGTACTCTATTATTTTTAACTTTATGCCAGAACCTACCACAGGCCAATGTGTTGCCTCTACCCCTTACATAGTTCAATGTAAAATAGCCCATATTCTTTTATTTTCTCCCTCTATGGCATGGCATGATAACCATTACCCAACACAGTTCAGCATGGACAATGTGAAGTATAGTAAGCTAAGATAGCATTTGACATCTGTCTCTGTGTGTATACCTACTTGTTAAAAATGATCTAACACCTAAACTATTGCCATCTTTCATGGATTTAATGGTGACATTGTAGGTGCACTTCTCATCAAGGTTATTTAATGAAGTAAATGTATTAAAGACTTGTTGAACTGTAGATGCTTGCAACATGCCCTGAAGAAAAGAAAGAGAAAATCATTTTGTATGTTTATCAGCCAAGTAATAGTATAAAATAGTTATAGTACGGTACATTTAATAAAATAATAAACATGTAAGATAATATGGTCATATTTTGCTTCCACTTCTCCCTTCTTTCCACTTTTATAAACATTACATTTTGAATGAAATCTTTCTGTTTTAAGAACATTCTTGTTTCAGACCTACCATATTGTTTAGTTACATTAATATTCTGAATATTCTTGCAATTAAAACAATTATGTGACACAGACTCATCTCTCCTCCAATATGTAAATAGGTGCTCATGTGTAAGGTGTTAGTGCCATATTGTAAAATGTGTCTCTCTATATGCTGGTCAGTGGGTTCAGAGAATAGTTATTACTGGTTTATAGACACATACTAAAGTTTCAGCCTTGCACACTCTGCTGGAACTAAGACCCCCCTCCCGGCACTGGCCTTTTCACATGGCTTGAGGCAGTGGAACAAAGCCCCGCTTCCTGGCACTGGCCTTGGGCTTGGTTGGCAGAATATAGAAGTGAAAACAGGATGGTCCAGCCCTGCCTACTTTACTAGAACAGTGTTTCTAATGCTTTATTTTTCTTTTTCTAATTTTCTCTCCAAAACTATGGCCCACTGTGTCTTATAGTGCAAAAAAAACATTAATTGTGTAATGTGTGTGCTGGGCTCTGTACATATCCTACAGAGATCAGACGACCTTCTAGTACTCCATTCAGAAGCCTTTAGCCCTAACATAAGCAGTGGGTTGAATCTTGGAAATTGTCATTTGGGCAAGTTCCATTAGGGAGATTTACTTTCACTTCCTGTCCAAGGGACACAACATAAAGTAATAGAGCTCTGTCCAACACAAGGGAATATCCATCTTAGATAGTTGTTGGACACAAAATCTTTTTTTCCATTACCCCATTTATCCTCCAAGTACAAATAAGGTGGTAATGGTATCTGCTTCCATTAGACAGCCTGACTTGACAAATGAGGTCTAATAATCCCTGCTAGGAAACTGTCCAGATATTTCGATTTTTCTTCCATTAGAAATGACCAAGCACCTGTGATGCCAAGACATTCTTCTCCATTTAAATGCTGGTGTTAACAACAACCTGACAAACAAATGATAATTTCCCAGCATTTTGCAAGCTATGCGCAACCAGCACCTCAGGCAAATGACTTATAATGGTGTAGATTACATAGAAGAGTGCTACAGTTATTAGTAACATATAAATATACAATGTTGCAAATGCTACTACTACTTTGTAGCTTACATAATATAGTGTATAGAAATAAGTGACCCATTTTGGCAGAAAATTGCATTTGCAAATACAAAGACTATTTACCGATACTTCTGCCACTGATTTACCTTATTGATTGGATGGTATATTATTAAATAACTATCAGGACTGAAGCCTTCAGGAAAAGCAGACCACTCTGTAAAAAGTGCAACGGATTCAACATTTCTTTCTCCACACTCCAAACTATGGACAATCTAGAAAAAAAAATGCAAGCTGTTGCTTAAATGTGATGCTATTATGTATATGTGTGATATGGTGGTAATGTGTACGATTGATTCAATTAGGTTTTAACCCTTCCCCAAAACTTTTTTGCTGGAGATAGACTTGAATTAACATTAGACTTATCAATTTCTACAAAATATAGCTTGGAATGAAAGTCTTATTTCCATACCTGGAAAACACTTTTCAAGAGGAGAAGATGAAGTGTTAATTTGTCCATAGAGATACGCTTGAGATGCTTCATTTGCCAGATGTTTCCTAGCATGCCAACAACAATTTAGCAGTATTGTTAACAAGAGATATATTTATGTAGTAAAATCATTGTATAACATGTTGTGGACATGAAGTCTTAATGCAATTCTTCTCCATATGAAATTCTCTATTTAGACAGCAAATTAGAATGAATTGTCTGGGCTCCTGTGATTCCATTATGCCTGTTCATGTGATTATCCTGACAATTTCTGGATGTAGATTAGGATTAAAGCTGGAGATGATATGTGGTGTGCACATGAAAGTTCCATATTGGTATTGGACATGCATCTATGTTTTGTCAATTATCAATCTTTTTGTGCATACAGTATATGTCAATGCATGCACTATACAGTAGATGTATCTGAAAAGAAAAAAACTTTTTAGTTTAGATTTAAGTGGTGTAGGTTACATCCAACAGTTTAAATTGGAGATGTTTCCCTAAATTCCTTGTTGTATCATTACTGGCACGATTGTAACTACAACACACTCCACCAAAAACAAAATAAAAAAAACAATGTTTATTTTTTCTTTTCACTAATTCAGTTTGATGCAGCATCGATCATCTAAATCAGTTGTAAAGCTATCTATACATGCATTAACTTTTCTAGATTGATCTTAGATTATCTAGTGTGAATTAAATATTGACTGTGCATACTCCATAGTACCATAGGATCCAAAATTTTACATGTCAGATCACTGCTCGATCAATTCAATGTTCATTTTCCATCACTTTTGGTCAAACAATTCAGGTAAAAAGTAGTAGATTTACAAAAGATTGACTTAAGGGATCGATTTTTTTAAGTCAATTGAACGGAAGATCTAATCTTGCATGGCTTAACTCCCAGGTTAGCAGGCCATGTGTGGCCAGAAATTTACAGGAGTGTGCAACAAACCACCCCAGAGCAGTCCTGACTTTGGCATGGAGGGTGGAACAGTACTTTCTGTTATTGGCCAGTTAGCCCTAAATTATGCATACGTGTTCCTAAATAATTATGGCTGGTTAACACACCAACCGGCTTTCACAGGTTGTGATTGAAATTAAAAAAATTTAAAAACAGCTCAAAGTTTATTTCAAAAAAGGTCAGCAAATGTCGGAGGCATAGCCCTGGTCCCTTGGTCAGGTCCTGGGTATATTTTATGTGATAATGTAGAGGTTAGGCTGAAATATATCTTACTAATTTTAGTTTTAACTAATTTTATAGATTAATCAGCACTTTAAAATCAGGGAAAAGTTAGTGTCTTTACTAAAGAGTGACATTTCATGTACCTCATTATACATGTAATGTTTGGTAGAATATACCAGAAAATGCTTTATGAAGCAGGATGAAATGGACAGTTGCTTGTGTCAAGAGGAGAAGCACTGAAAAAGGCAACTGTCAGAAAGGATACCTGGAATGAAATCGTTCCTCAAGCAAGTATGAGAAGATCAGGAACACCATCAATTTTGATCACAATTGTATGTAATGAACATAAATGTGTGAATGTATCCCTTCATTTATTTAACTTCCAATATTTCTTCTTTATAAGATTTGTTATATGGAATCAGTTGACACCATTTTGACACTATTTAAAACCTCTCAACACCCTGTTAAAACTCATCAAGCTGGTTGTAGTTCATCATGTTTAGCTGGCTTACATAAAATTGTTTTGTATTTGTATATTTTGGGTAGTTTCTTGTAATATGCTCCATGTATGTGACTTTTATGCTCTTGTGTTACATTTTTTTTTCAAAACATTTATTAGCCTCAGGAGATATTTTTGAAGCCTATTGAAAGCTTAAAGAAACTTTACAAATTTACTTAGTGCTAAATTAGAATAGCTTGTCACTTGTGAGTGGAGTGGAAACTGAGACATCCCACAAGCTTGCTTCTTTAATTACTTCAGACTAAGCCAATAAAAGCTGTCATTAAAACTCCAAACTTCTTGTATTCATCAATGACTCACATGGTACAACAGAGTAGCTGTACTGTACTCCCAAAAAGGAAAAAAAAAAGAAAAAATGGTGTTAGAACTGATTTAGGATCAGCCAGATTTAAATTTAGATTAGTAGATTAGTAGGGCCCGTTAATGGGGTAGAGGTTGGTGTTACTTACTGATTGGCTGCTGGTACAATGACCTGGCTAGTCTATTATTTCAGCAACCTTTGGAAAAGTTGAGCCTATGGAGAGATTTGTGGCACTGTCTCCATTTAGTATAGCCAGTACTGGTTGTGTTCAGGTAGCTTGTGGATTACCGACATGTCCAAACTCAGGTACGGGCTCTTCTCAGTGTTGTCATTACGTCAGGGTTACCACAAAGGAAATGGCTTGAATTCAACACGTTTCGTTGCCCCAGGTCACTTCCTCAGGACAATCAATTAAAAAGATATCTCATTCATCTCTAATCTTAAAATTGTGGAATAAAAAATAGGATTATATAAAAATAGGATTGAGACTTTTTTAATAAATTTTCCTGAAGGAATGATCTAGGATAGAAAACATGCTAGTGTCATAGGAAATACATTCAGATTCAGAAAGAAAATAGCATAAAATAGAATTGTCTATTTGTTTTAACAAAAAATGGAGAACAACTGTTTTGTAAATACTCCAGCATGTATGATGCATAACAAGCATTTCCAATCATACACAATGCATTAAGAAAGAACAAAATGTACATTCTAGGGATAGCTTTTTTTTAAATGTCTAACTACTGGGATTGGTGACTTAATAAGACCTTCAAAACCAAAGTGTCGGTAGCTATTTATTTGAAGTAATACTGTGTGGTTATTTTGCAAATATAAATGCCAGATAGTTTTTAGCAAAGAAGAAAGAAATAAAACTACTTTAAACATGCAGTTAAGTTGCAGTTGTAGACATTGAACACCTTTACTGAATGTGCAGCCAGCCACATTTGTATTTTCTGTATATGTGAATCTGTTTGCACCGTATGTAAGAAAAAGAACATTTAGAAAACTGACTACAGTTTCTATGTCATCCTTCATTTTAAGAGCTGGACAATGAAGGCAGAAATATAGAGGTATAAGAACAATCACCAGCCTTAACACAAAACATCTCTTTGGTGAACTCCCTTTTCAAGCAGGCACTCAAGGGATTACTGAATGTGCTGAGTGCAAGTAAGACTAATTAATGATGTGTAATAATAAGATAAAATATATTTATACAATTCAATAAATACCACTACCTTCACTGTCAAAGATAAGCTCTGCTCATACTGTATTAAGCAATGTGGACATCCATAAATCACAGATGCTGGGTATGAGAACAAGTCACTCACCTTCTCTCTGTCCTCACTGGAGCATCCAGTATTCTCTGGGCTGCAGATTAAAGTTGATATACAGTGTGTTCTTCTTCAACCTATACACATGTCTGTCCCATCTCTGTATTGGCTTTCACTTACACCAAGATTGTTGTGTTTACCTTAGCCTGACTCAGTGTTTTTTTTCCCTTACTTTTGCATTCTTATTTCCTGTCCAGAGTTCGCTCTCTCTTCTCTTCCTAATTCTTGTCCTTTCCTTTTGTTAAATGAGGGGAGGTCTCCATGGTGACGACCAGGCCGCAGCCTCACTTAAACGCCTGTCAGGCTGGGAGTGGGAGTCACGGCATATAAGTAGTTTGAAAAGCAATTAAGCTTACAAAATATTTTTCTTGATGACATTCACTCTCTTTAAAACAACATCAATAATGCCGCTCATGAGATATTTGTACCCTATCCATGTCTTCAGTAAGTCTGGTAAAACTAAAAAATAAAGTACAAAAAAGCATGCAAAATAATAGATAATGGATATGAAAAATAATATACTCTGTTTAGGTCTTAGAGACGTTTCAATGCAGAGTGGTTTATAGAGATCAAATAAATATTAAGGTACTCCAGCTCTCTTTCAATCATTCTAAACCATTATTTATAAATATATTCTCAATATATATATATATATATATATATATATATATATTCTCTTGATATTATTAAACATTTTTTAACAATAATTTATCTTTCTAAAGTAATTTCTCATTTGTATTCTATTGCAATTACTAATTATTGAACAATAGTCAGAATGAAGTTTATAGTTTTTTTCATTCATGTTGGTTATGTAAAATTTTCTTGAACAATGGTCAACTAACCATTAAAGAAAAGACTCTGGAGACTGGCATTAAGGTAAATCAGACCAAACAATTAAGCATCTTTGTTGCCTAGTAAATCAGACTGCAGAAAACAAATCAGGGGTGGAAAGGTATGTTATTACAAAATATATTTGATAACTTGCTCTCTTTAATGTAAAAAAAAAATACTATATTAAAATTGCTATTTTTAAAATGACCAAGTCAAAATAATCTACCATATTTGTTTATATATAAATTGACTCTTATTGCCTTTGCGAGCAACTGGTAGATCACAATCAACATCTTGTGCACCTCTTATCTAGTATATAAATTGTGTTATCAACAAACAATAAATCCCTTTCAGAAATCTCAATACAGGAATTTTGTATTTGTTATTCCTTTTTATTCTTTCCTTCTCCTTGAAGGAACATACATTCATTTGTTCAGCCACATCATATGACCACACTGGACAGATACTTTGTACAATCTATTTGCATAAAAAAGGATAAATCTGGACAGATACTTTGTAAAATCTATTTGGCCAAAGCCAACTTTGTGACCAGTTGCATTGTATCATATACTACTAAGAAATTGTGATGCTTGAAACATTCGAACCTACAGTATGTACTACATAGTACATGTTCTTCACATGTTCATGTATAAAAAGTTCCCATAAAATTTTATTGGGTATTAAAGTTATTATTAAAAGTATTATTTTTAAATAAGCTTATTATTGTGATCAACACCTAACTAGACTGTATTTTATGTACATTCTCTAAAAATCAGCCTAGACAGCTTGGAAATCTTTTACCCAACTACATATGACTACTTTTGCAGATACTGATTTATTTCATTCACAAATATCACACAAACCCCTTCAATAATAGTTGTAAAAAGATGTATAAATGTAACATGATACACATTGCATACCGCAACATCTGAAATCTTAGTTTTACATTTATTATAATATATCAAATTTTTGGTGTAACATTATATACAATTTTCAATATATTTTAAGGCTTATTGCATTCTCATTAGTCATAGACATTCCAGTACTTATGGATGTTGAGATATAAAATACCTAAATGACAAATTAAGATAAATTTTTGATACAACATAAAAAATCATGGCACATTCAGGATCAACAGTAAAAAATATTTTACAAGTTCAATATTATGCACCACAAGTCAAGTATAAATCTGAATATTGTCACACGTGAAAGTATAGTTTAATATACTGACTGATCCATCTTTGCAAGATACATTTACATTTTGTTTCCCTAAAATTTATTTTGGAAAAGCAAAACGGCTTTTAAATTTTTTTTATTTAAACATTATATGTAACATTTAAATTATTTAATGCAAACAATCCATAGATGTCAGTATGTAAAGATGAAATAGATACATTTCAGAATTTGTTGAAGCCTGTGGAGTTCTTTGGAACAGGAACGGTGAAGATTAATGTTACACTGAGTAAATACGAAGTGTGCCTTCAGTGCATAGAGTGCTTTGGGGGCAATGTTGTAAAGGGGACTTGCCACGCCGATTGCATGTTTAATTCCACTGACAAGAGCAGTCCAGTGGCTCCTGTATAACATACATTACTTCAGTCCCATTTCCTGAGCAGTAGAGTGGCACTGTCAGATTCTGTACACCATTTTCCCGACAGCACTTACAGAATCTTATATGGCTATCAATGTTTACATTAAAGATTGTAGCTGACGGACATTTTCCATCACAGGAAGCCACGGTGATCTGTTAAATATGAAACATATGAGTATAATTTATAGTGTACCATGTCAAAAGAGGGAAAAAAGGTTCAACAATATAAAATGTAATTCAAATATCTAGTTACCTATACTGTTCTCAGTTTAAATCATTTCAGTGCTTAAACTCTTTACTTTTGTAACCAAAAAAAATAAATACACGGTGCCCCACTAACACAAAAATATGTAGGTTTTCTACACAATCCATATTTTGTGTAACTTTTGCGCTTTTGCCTACTTTACCATATTATACTGAAAACAATTAGTCTGTTTTCTTCTGACACTGTTTGAAAATGCAACTTTAAAGAAGTCGGATCCCCAACTGATTTAATGTGTTGTATAAAGAGTCCTAAACGTTAACTGGCATGCATGGCTTGCAATCAGAAGAATCTCTTCTTTTAATGGCACCTGGCCTTGGGACTCTGCTACAATACCGTGCATTCAGGTTGTGGTTTAATAAAACACATTCCAGTGACAAGGCTCTGGACTACAGTGTGGGTATGGGCAACAGATTATAATTGTTTTTATTATTTTTTTTAAATGATTAAGACCATTTTAGTAACCTGACTCACTTTTCCCTACTTTTGTGATTAGGTTGTTTTCTGGCTGTAGCCCTTCCATACATTCTATGACTTGTCCCTTACCCCTAATGTGACAATGGTTTGGTCTAGTGATCAATAAGTCATGTATTTAGTGCTACATTGTGAATAAATTGGGGATGTGTCCTATATTGGAAAGTAATGGTGTTTTCAACCAGGTAGAGGGGTCAGAAATATGGGAACATGAATGTGAATACTACACAACAAAGGCAGGAAGTTGTACTGTCTCTATAAACATAACCAAGTTGCCCTTCTTGACCACTATTATCTATTCCTTATTCTAAAAACAAGTGATAATTATTGTGAAAGTCTACTTACAGGGTTTTGACTAATGCAGTCACTTTTTCGTATGGTGGTTCTTACAGACACTTTTTGGCAAATTTTTTCTTCCTTTGAGCCTGAAAAGTACAGGAGGCATTACATTTTGTACCATAACCATAATACATGCATACATATATACATATATAAATAATACAATAACCTATACAAGTTATATAATAATTTATATATCCTATTTTGTTACAATGCATGTAAATATTTAAACACAATACTCTACTCTTTATGCTTTCTTCCTTTTTAGTTGTTTTATTTTCTTTATTTGATCATACTTCATAATTTTAAATAATGATAAAAATATTACAATTAGTGATTTGCATGATCTCAAATTCAGTCAAAGTCAAATATGTTGTGAAAAATCTTGTATCTGATTTCCTGGATGATATTCTGTTAACCTGACTATCTTGGGTTACATGTTTCTGACTTCCTTGTTGATGTTCCTTCCTGTAAATAAATGGCCTACTTATTATTCTTCAAACCTTTGTCTGATTATACTGGATGATGTTCTAAAAACCTGTACCCAACTAATTTGACAATCCTCATTTACGTTTATAAATCTGTATTTGGCTTTACCAGTTCATGTTTATAAACCTGATTATCCTAACTCATGAACTATAAACCTGTCTTGAATAGGCTAGTTTATAGTTTAGAAGTATGTTCTTGGCTTCCATTTTTATGCAAACAACCCAATGTTATTATTATTATTATTATTATCATTTATTTATATAGCGCCAACATATTACGCAGCGCTGTACAATACACAATGTTCAGGTATCCTAGGTTATACCTGGTTATCTACAATTATGTTCTAAAAACCTGTATCATATTGCCCTAGAACAAGTAATGTAAACACAAGACTTGATGATTCCAATTAAATAAACCTTCACCCTACTGTCTCAATTCATGCTTATTTTACATGTACCAGAGGGTTTTAGCTCTTATACAACACACCTGCATCTTGCTATCCTACCTTGTGTTTTAAAAACTTTACTTGACTATTTTAGTTCATGTTTAGTTAGCATGCACCTAACTTTTCCTTTCATTTGCTTGATTACCAATGTCACTAGGAAAGAAAGTGATTTTTGAATTCCCAACAGAATAGAAATAGAGGGTAAATCATCCCAACCCAAAACTTGCAGGAGTTAAATAACACCTGGCTCTATCAATAAAGATTGATTTGTCTTTCCTAATTTTTTCTTTGTAAACCTGAACCTTGCTATTCTAGACCATCTTATGTAAACTTGCACGCGACTATACTAGGTCATGTTTGATAAACCTGTATGTATGTGAATCCTAGATCATGTTATTCAAGATTATCCTCTATAAACCTACACCCTATTATCCTAGATCCTATTCTATAATCACATACTTGACAGTTCTAAATTGTTTTCTAAAAGCCCAAGGCACTTATAAACATAACATTTAAAGACAAAAAGTAGCATTTAAAAATATAATTTGATTTAATTGGGTGTAGAAATTATATGAAAATAGTAAACGTAGATTAAATAAAACCACATACATGAAGTTTTTCTTTTCTTTTATGGATATACAAATATAACTCACAATTGTAATTGCAATAGTGTACCTAATCTGAAAACCACACATATATGATAGGCCCTGTGTCCTTATTTCTTTTTTGTCACAATGCTTTTTCAATGCCTCCTTCATGAATTCAATTAATGAAATTGATGACTCACTATTTCTTTTTTTACTACCTTTAATTAGTATAGTGATGGGGTAGAAAGTTTATATACTTAAAGGTCATACACAGGGCAGCCTTGCAGCCCTGTACATACCAAAATTCCATGTTAAGTGATGCATGCAGCATCATTAATTGATTTGTTGTTTTTGTTTTGTTATAAGCATTCCGTTTCGCTTTTGTTTAGAGAAAACATAAAAGTATGTGGTAACTCTAATAAAAGTCAGATAATTATGTTACATTTATAACTTAACAGAGAAATAAAAGCATTTCTAAGGAAAGTGTATTTCTTCATCACAAAATCACATCACGCTGCAGTCGGTAGGCCAGAGGATCGCTAGACACCCCTTGTGTGGTGGGTATTACTAAGTATTGGGGAAAATGTATTGGGGAAAATGTGATCGGCCAGGGAAAAATGGACATGTCTGTTTCTGACCGATCAAGATTTTTGCCCACATGGATCAGTAACTTCAATTTTGAGGCTGAGTGATGGGTGCGAACGTGCATGTCTCTGGGGGGCTTAAGGAGTGTTTAAAATTATTCTAGTACTAGTAGGTTATTGGGAGGGCTCTAACAGTCCAGTGCTGTAGTCTGCCTTGTCTCATACACTGATATTTTTATATCTTCTACAACACCTATGAAAATTCATGAAGGAGAAAGTACAAGTACTAAGTATCACAAGTACTAAGAAATTACAGATTCTGATTTCTATATTCATTGCTTTGACACAGGTCATCTATAAAATCAAAGTGAAGTCCATTGACATAATTGATGTATCTTAACTAAACAATTATGGTCTGAAAGCCATTCTGGCATAATATCTCTTGATATTTTTTTATACTAATCCTGAAATCTGTTTAAATACTTGCAATAATTAAGTTAGAAAAATAACTTGTATGGGATAAAAAAGAAGCCAAACAGAATCTGACCAATGGGGTTGATTTACTCAAGCAGTAGAGACTACCTTCTTGCATATGAAGATTTAATTAAGGAAATCCTTGTAGAAGAAGATAAGTGGTTGTATCATCATAGTCAGTGAGAGTGCACATCAGATGACCGGGCATATAAAATGCCAGAGTTGTAATATTTATAACTCTAAAAATGTCACTAATATTCTGCTAAATTCATCTCTGGTTTTATAAGGTACTTGATTTTGAATTTTTATTACAACCATTAGGGTCACTTTGACTAAAGAATGTTGAATGTTTTCTTTAAATAAACTAGCTGACTTTGTGAGGTAATCCCAAAGCCTCTGAACATGGAATCATCACAAAAATAGCTGAAGATGAAGAGATGGGTTGTTGGTATATAAAAAAGTGTATACATTTGATAAAAAATAAAGCCATACCAAGTCAAATATCTTCAAGATTTTTTACTTAAATTTGAACTTAACTAATGCAAAAACTAGAGCAATACATTTTTGTGATGGTCCCACAGCCATTGTCCATGTCCAGAAATTTTGTTAATGAAATATATAAACGAATTAAACTTTGGCGACTCTCAATATTATTTTACCTTATGAATGTTTGGCCTATTGGAACAAAAAGTCAAATTCACTGTATTTATCAAGCTAAATATGCATTCTCTGTTGCTTTAGTAAAATCCCCATTGCAAATTGTGGACATGTCCAAATCTACTATCTATCTACTATCTTTTTGGTTCTCTCAAGTTTATTTTTCTGCTCACATAGTATTCAGGAGAAACAAAACAATATGGTACTTTGTATGTCTATTATAACATCGACTTTATATTCAGCTATTATCAACACAGGACAGGACACAGGGAAGTTTAATGCATCACAATATAGACTTGATTCAGGCCTAAATTATCTGTAACCATACCACATTGGGGGATTATGCTGTAAAATGATTATCAAACAACATGCATGAATACTTAGAAAACAAATGTATGCAGAGCTTGTTACTGCATGCATGACCATTTTCAGGTTTTTAGATTTAGTGGTGTGTCAATGTTTGCAGCAAAAACCCATAAAATTGTATTTTGGATTTGTGATTGAAGTTATCGACCCTTCAAATTTGGTTTCAATTTGACAGTACTTTAGGCAAAAAAGGACAAAGCTTAAGGCATGTACCACTATAAAATCAGTCATTACAGTTAGTAACGTACAGTAAAATGCATGAAATAAGAATAGTACCTGGTTCACAATTTATTTTAGCAGTAGGAACTACGGGGGTAATGGTAAAGGGTAATACACCCATTCCAGAACCTGGCAGAATTGTTAGGGATATAAGATTTTTGTACATATTAAACATTTTGACACAAATAACATGTTCATTAATTCTTACACTGCCAAGTGTTATTTCTCTGATTTTTTTATGTCTTCACATTTTGAGGATAGCTCATCATAAATTAATTTAAAGGTCAAAGAATCACACCAGAAGTTCCTGACTTACATCTGGAGACATGCTAATAAATAAAACTTTACAAAAAATGTTTCTTTCTTTTTTGTGAACTCCTTATGGCAAGGTAAGAATTAAATACATGAACTCACTCTGCATGCATTTAAATCAAAGCTTTATTGTTTCTTGCCCAATACAACCCTTACAGCTGCTGCAAACCCACATTCTTACATGTGATGGCCTACTCACCGAGCACATGCTTTTAGTTATTGTTTCAATTAGCTGTTAAAGTAGCATGGTACAGAGATATGTTTAGGTATGAAAATAGCTTTTCTTCTGAAGTATAACCTTGCCTTTCTAGAGCTGTAATTACCAGCATTTTGTATATTGACAATGCATTTATAGCTTAAAATTTACACTTTCAAATTACCAGTTCCTATATATAAAAAAGTGATATTTACTAAAGAAGTACATTTTTCAATTATCTAGGGGTCTCTGTTAAAGTGTATCTAAACCCAAAAAAGGAGTAATATTATCCAGATATTTAGCTCTTAGATGTGGAATTATATATATATATATATATATATATATATATATATATTCTGTAGTTTGCAGAGATAAACAGAAGTGCAACTAAACTTACTAAAGCTTAGACTACAGATTGCATAGAAACATACAAGCTGACTTGATTTCTTTAGTCAACGAGTACATTTTTGTACTAAATGAGTGATTTCAATGGCATATATAAGAGGCCAAACATGAATAAAACAACAGATATTTACTGTTGGGGTTTATAAGTGCTTTAACTTTGAAGACCCAATCATATGTGCTCAGGAATTAAAAAGTAAATGTGGATTTTGTTTGCATGTGATTGTATAGTTTTCAATTGAAAAAAGTAGTGTAGTTAATTTACCCCATGAAGCAAAAACCACAATTTTTCATGGCCTACATGAGGAACATTCTAAAAGCTTTATGTAGGTGGGGTTTCATTAATGGTTTTCTCTGTACTGACAACTCAACCAAATTACTTTGCAAACCTAAAATACAAATTTCATAGAAAAACATCATTTCTTTTTGCACTTATAAACATTGTCAGTATAATGGACTTCCATAAAAGGAAAGCAGGTTCCTAATTTAAATAAATTTAACAAATTTCACAAAAAAAGAAAATAGATTAAGTAGCATAATAAGATATTATAAAACATGTCCATCCATGAAAAAAACAGATGAACATTTTGCCTGCATTATCATTATAGTTTACATGTCTTAATAAACTATTTATTTTTTCTATTTTTGACATGGATTGAAGGTAAATATCAGTCCGCATTGCTTTTGCTTAGAATTTAATAATGTAAAATTGCTTAGTTATGTCCACAGTTCAATATCATGAAATCCTAGCTCTGTTCTTACAGAATCAACCCTACATACAGTGCTGCTTGAAAGTATGTGAACCCTCCA
>CM070034.1:50112185-50184894 GCA_036250615.1 Ptychadena robeensis | reverse complement strand
AACAGAAACATCTACACCACTTGAGGGGTTCACATACTTTCAAGCAGCACTGTATACTGGATCAAACTGCTCAGCTCAAGGTGTTTCATAAGGGCTAACCTACATCAATAATTATTTGGCTATAGTATATTTTTATTCTAATGTAGCCTGTATTATGTGGATCTATGAATCTATAGAATTTATTTTATGCAATTGAGATGGCTGCCATATTAGTGTATGGCATTGTATATTAAAGTTTGATCTCTAAACTTGCTGGATTAGACTAGACACACATTAACTTAAATTGGAAATTACATTTATTAAAATAAGAAAATTGGATGTCCAGTATTTTTCACCAAATTAGAAATCAGTAAATTTCCAAGGAAAAGTTGTATCCTGTCATATGGTAATGCTTAGTTTAAATTAAACAGAAGAATTGTTTTAAATTACATCTATGTTCTAGTAGTAGTAGTAGTAGTTTTAGTGAGATCATATTACTATTTGGTCATTTAAAATAATAATGTTCTATATTATTATTTATAGTATTTTCTGCTAGGCTTTGATCGAAAATGTTTATTCATGGAGGATCTTAAGGTTTTTTTTTTTACATAAGTGCTGGGGCGCTGTTTCATGAGATAAAATCTCTACTGCAAGCAATAGCATTGTGTAAGGACATTTTTTGGCGGACTTTTTGGCGAAGTTCGGCCGAACTCGCTGAACACGGACATCCAGGTGTCCGCTCAACTCTAGTTGTGACCCATTATCAGTAATAGGTTTTGCAGCCATTCAAAGCTATTGTGATACTACAAATATTGTTTTGATACTCAATACTCACGCCTATTAAACTGTTAAATTGTATAAGTCTAATTATGCATATAAAATGTACAGCCCTTGGATGTCTATGTGAGCTATAGTCGTTTGAATGTTCTACCTAAATGTGAAAAAAGTTGATCATGCTGTATTATGGAAGTACATAGTATTTGTTTTACATTATCAACAGATGTCCTATAGAACAACAATGTGATGATGATTCTCTATTACTGAATTATTTATTGTGAATCACATCAGCAACAAATTTTTTTGATGTGAACACACATGCCTTACATACTAGCTATGCATTAAAAACTCAATATTTTTGGTACATTAAAGTTATACTCCAGAATAATGAGGAAGTTAAAATCTTTCACCAAGTAGTCAGCCATGAAAAAGCAGGGCCTGTGAGTTTTAGTGGTTAAAGAAGGACAACTTGATTGGGGGCCGCCAGTGCATGCGTTTCCCTTCCTTATGACAAAGCAGGTGAGTTAAATGAAACAGAGCTCTCCAAAACAAAGCAGAAACTAGCATAGAATGCAGCTTCGTGCACTTACATATCTTGCAGCAGCCATCGTTATATGTCTGGACAGATCCGCCATTCTAAAACAAAGTGAAAATACAAATCAAAAAATTATGTGCTCAACTAACTAATTTAAGCTACAACCATTTTTCAACAATGAATTAAATAATCACTGGCAATTTTTAACTCCTTGGTAAAAGAAGGGTTAGCTCAAGCGCCTAGCGAACACGACAAGATGCGTTCCCAGGTCAGTTTTTGGTCATTTGCTCCATAGGATGAAAATGGGGTCGTTGTTAACCCCCTGTTGAATCTTCCTCAACATAATATTTTACTTAATAATAATAACTATATATATATATATATCAGTAAAACTGAATCATTATGGAAAGACATGCCCTGGAGCCTCTGGTACTTATGAACAGAAATTCAAGAGCATAGAAAGGTTGGTTTGTGAAGGCTAGCTAGAGCACACAGTTGTTCAACTAGGTGGTTAAATAGTGTAACCCTCTTCATTAATATAAAATACACACGTATTGTAATTACAAAAAAGTTGTATTGTTGCATTTGGTTAGCAAAGCATGCATTGATCAACAAATCAACATTGACCTTTAACAACACAAACCTTTAGACATTCACTGTCATTAAAAGGAGGGCAAACAACACTAGATCCCAGTATCATGGCACCTACTGTAGTCTTTGTGCACTCATATTTGGTGCAGTTTGAAATCCAAGACTTTCCCACCTGGAAAAAAATAAAAATAAAAGTTGAAGGCATTGGATTGAATTCTAAGTCAAGATTTACTGTTTACTTGCTCAGTGGTAAGGCCAAAACACTATAACTAAGTTTGCTTTGAGAAACAGAATCCCAAAAGAAACATTCCAAAGTTTATTTATTATTAAATATGTTGTTGAATGTGTTCATGGCACAAATAAGAAAAGGGCAACATATTTCAGGAGCCAAAGATACCACTTCGGGATTTGTAAGTAAATATAGAAATCATATACCTTATTTTTCAGACTATAAGACGAGCAAGGAGATGAGATCAGATCAGAGATCAGATGAGAGATGCCGGCCGGTGTCAGAATCTACCATTTGAACTGTATTGCTTATGCCAACAGAGCCCTGCTGGTATAAGCAATAAAGAGAGAGATAGATGAACTGCCATCTATCTCACTCCCCATGTCTGTGGGAACTGCAATCACTGCAACTTCCACTGACACAGAAACAGCACGAGAGGGAGAGGAGAGACTACAGCCACCCCCCCCTCCCAGTCAGTGAGGCAGATGACGTTGTGCTGTGAGTGTACTGCTTTATTTGCATTAACCCAATTGATGTGAAAACGTAGTAAAAAAAAATTTCTGATTTTCTGCTCTTAAAACTGGGTTATGGTTATGGTTATGGTTCGGTGCGTCTTATACTCTGAAAAATACAGTAATCAATAACCTGTATGAACTTGCCATTGGTACACTCACCCCTGGTAATATGTTGACATAGGAGCTTGTCCTCACACAATGTTTAATTTCTATCCAGTTTTCTTTGCTAAGATCTGCAATAATTGATATTTAACCCCAAAACACATTGGTTGCTTCATGTTTTTTTCCCATGAACACACACAGACATATAAAGTAATAAATAAACTCATATAAAACCATCACATAAAATCAGTCTTTGTAATGGACATTAGGGTGTGTCTCATAGTTTTCCCAAACCAGCGAAGATAATATCAATATACTGCATTGCAAAACGATAAAACATATCAATGTTTGCTGCTTGCCAATCACTCAGATAGAAATGTTTTTGGTTCTTTTGTATTTATAGATTTTTTTAAACATCAAAAAACAAAAGCAAACTGATATAAGTTTAGATATAAAGTATTCATACTACCCATGTGCTAAGTTATATTGAAATAGAACTCACACAAGGAAGCACTACAAACATTAGTACTTAAGAAAAGGCTCACCTCATATATGGTCATTGACCCATTCTCACTATAGAAGGTGCATGAAATATTCTTGCAGGACCCACAGCACATCTGATTGTTTGAAGATGGAATATAAACCTGGTTCTTTAAGAGAAATATATTTATCATGCTAAATTGTTACAGAGAACATTTTTCATTGTTCTAAAATTCTGCATGTATGGTAGGTGGAAAAACTAGATATAGTATCCAATATACAACAACAGCAGTCAAATATAATGCCAAAATCCCTGCTCAGTATAATTGGAACTAAATATAATTACAATCCATAATTACTCAGACTCACTAATGTACAATTAAAGGCAGTAGCAGGACTATGCATGATCCCAAGTAGATAACGGTGTTTCCAAATTCTTATCTCAATCATATGCCTTGACAGAGATGTCGGTGCATCCCAAACATATGCATGACTTTCCCCCCGCTTGTTCACACGGCTTTCAATGGGTCCCCCGGCATTAACTTCTCGACTGGTGGACCCGCTGAAACCCCGTGTGAACAGGCAGGGTGGGAAGTCATGCATATGTATGGGATGCGTCGACATCCCCGCCAAGGCATGTGATCAACACAGGGGGTATCGGGGCATCCCTAAACACCTTATAAACATAGCCTTAGAAGTTACAGGGCTCCACCACTCTACAGGAGCTACTTTGTAGCAGAGATCTAATAGCTACAAATCTCTCTATGTTTCTAGTAATAAATCTCTAACTTCTCTTGTTATAGGCAGACAATAATGTGTTCAATTAGCATCCTAAGAGTAAAATATACAATAGCAATACTTACAGCAGCACATTGTGTGGAACAGTTCACCAATAATATTTCCATGTCATAAAATCCAGTTGTGTGATTTTTTTCATGTAGGCATTCCACTGTATAACACATTTCCCCATTCAAATAATGAATCAGTGATTGGCCAGGACGCAGCACCGTAACTCCCTGAAATACACATACTTCTTTTTTCTCTAAAATAAAAAAAAAATTATACAATATTATAAATATGACTATATATCTCACTGAAATATTTAACAGAGAATAAGAAATACACACACATGTTAACCGCCCTAGCGTTATGGACGGCAGCACCTCGTCCAGCGCTCCAACTGCTACTATCGCACTGGACGAGGTTCTGCCGTCCAGTACAATGCAGGGCTCTGGGAGAGCGCATACTCACTCTGTCCTGTGTCCCCTTCATGCGTCATGGCTGCTCGGCTGCTCGTGTCTTCCTCCCCCCCCTCCGAGTGACGTGATGACGTCACTCGGGGAGGCGGCGGGAGATTTGTACAGTAACTAGAATCAAAGCAGTTTTCTATGTAGAAAACTGCTTTCAAACTCCCCCTATGTACTAAATATCACCAGAATAAAGTCCCTGATGCCCCAGATGTGCCCATTTGCAGTAATCCTTTCTTCCCTGGTGTGATTTTATCACACCAGGTTAGAGAGGGTTAAGTGCAAATGGGAACATCTGGGGCACCAGAGACTTTTTATTTTGGCGATATTTAGTACATAGCAGCATAGTTTTGTGTCCTAATTTTTGTGGGGTTTTTTCATAATTTTTCTTAAAAATATTTTTTTTTATTTTACATAATTGTGTGTTTCAAACATTATTATATTCAGGATGTCTATTAGACCCTTGTACGGACATATTTTGGGAAGTTACAGGCCTACGACATAAAGAAAAATTTACCATTGAAGTCTATGGTGCACTTTTGGTACAGAAATCTGGACCTCAGCGGTGCGCTAGGGAGGTTAAATTGACATATCAAACCCTAACCATTACTTTGTGACCCCAACCCCTACCCTTCCAGCCATACCAGGCCTGATAACATACCTCAATGTGAGGAAGATGCCCACATTAAGTTTGGGTGCACCAATGAAAACACATTCAGGATTCATGTAATAAGTGTGTGCACGCATGACAATATGCATGACAATGCAAATAGACGATACGTTCATAATGCGAATGAAATCAAAATGATGCACTTAGTGTATAAAAAAAGAACAAGACCATTTCTGTTTGGAAAACAATCAGGCAAAGGCATTGTGAAATGAACATTAATATATATTAGGGGCAATAGATTCTTACTATATTTATAGCAAGAAGACAAGCTACTGGCAAAATGCACTAGCTACTCTCACTGGGACATGTACCAATGCAATATACTTTTTTTTTTTTCAAACACCATGTGGGAGTCTTGTTATTGTTATTGTTGTTAAAAATGCTCTAACTCTGTAAAAATTATATTAAACGTATAGGAGCAATGGACAGAAACTGCCCATGGTCAAGTTCTGTCCAACTCTTAACAAGTATTAAGAGAACCCAAAAGATAATGTATTGCAAATAAGCAAGACGCAGGATATTTTTAGTAAGGTAGAGATGTTGAAAGTTGCAAAAGTTGTAATGTCTTTAGGTACATGCATTAAGAGACCAGAGGATAACAGAGCATTGTAATGTCCTAGGAAGGCAAGGAATCTTAAATAGCAAGGGCAGGCCCATATTTACTAGACATAGAGCACAGGCTTTGCCTAACTTATTTGTTTTAGGAGGACAGGGCTGTGTAAAAAATAAATACATTTCTGATAGTCCCCTTATTTGCTCCTCTAAGTAGACTGTACATAGTTCAAAGGCCATTCGGGAATGATGATGTTCTAAAATTTTGCAAGTCCGGAGCGTTTGCACTTCAAATACAGCTAAATACAAAACAAATTTAGGGATTGGCTGGATGTTTTGCATCTTAGCTGCTTTGTACCATTCCCACACAAAGAAAAGCAAATTAAAATAATTCCCATACCACAAATATAATGAGTACATCCACAAGCACTATGCCAGTCTTGATCAATCTTCCGATATTCTCCCTGTTTTAAAGCAACAAACATCAATTTGATATCATAAAATATCAGATTTTAGAAAGCACAATATACCACTGAGATTGCATACAACATTTTCATGTTTACAGAGATATCATTTCTGGCTTCCAATTGTCCAGAGAATCAAATTCAAAGTTCTCAATATTGTATTGCTTTCAAATCACTCCACACCCATTTGCATCTCCAACTTGGTACATAAATAGCCTAACTGCAGTGACCTACTAATGACATCCCCACTCATAACATCATCACATGCGCTGCTTCAAGACTTTTCTAGGGCCGCCACTACCCTCTGGGACCCTCTCCATCACCCCCATTAGACTTGCTCCTCTCTTCGGCACTTTAAAAAAAAATCCCTGAAAACCCACCTCTTCAGTCTCTCCTACCCATCTTCTCACCCCTAACATCACCACCACGCCAGTCCCAGCCCCCCCCCCCACCTATTGTATACTCAACCTATTAGATTGTAAGCCCGATCTGGCAGGGTCCTCTACTCCTCTTGTGTCATAACCTGTACCTGTGTGTTATCTTGTGTTGTCTTAACTCTAATTTATTGTACAGATCTGCGTAATATGTTGGCGCTATATAAATAAATGATTATAATAATAATAAACATGTTATCAAGTAAATCTGAAAGAAGTCTGTATGTCTGCCATGTGTCTGCATAGGTTTGCGTTTTCTACAACATCCCAAATATATACTGTTTTTATGTAAAGTACTATAAATGACATATTCTTACCAAAGAACACTCTATAGTGGTCCCATTTCCACAGTCACACTCTGAAAAACACAAGTTATTAGTTATACATGCAACATACATTTTTGGATTTTTTAAAAATGTTTATAGGTGTTCTGTTTATTTTTAAGAAACAAGGATTTGTAAAGTGGTATTAGATATAAGAGACAAAAATAGTTATAGTAATTTTAACAATTCTCACTCACTCATATTTACTACATTTACAAAGGCCGATGTAACACTGTGTGCATTTCTGTCCATTTAACTAATGCCTACATGACCAATTAATGCACTGCTTTTGAGCACTTTTTATAACACATTTCTGATGTACTTTTTCTGATCTTTGTGCAATGTTTGATAAAAAAGGAAGTTTTTAAAAAATGCACTTTGCTTGTGCTTGTCTTTCCATTGGATCTAATAAGAAGTGCATGAGCACACCATAATTCATAGCAAACCATCAAGGACATCAAGCCACACCATGTTGCATTTTGGGGCCCAGTTGAAAATTGACAATTGTAATTTCCTAAGGTACACCTAATTATTAGTCTGCTAGAAGAGTCTGCCAATCACTTGGCAGGAATTCAATGTATTTGGGCAAGTGGACATTGTCAAGATGACCTACTGAATTTGAAAATGAGCATCAGAATGGGGAGAAAAACTGATCCAAGTAGTGGAGATCATCATTTTCTAATTTATCCATCTTTAGATTTATAGAGAATGATCAGAAAAAGGCAAACTATCTAGAAAGCAGCAGTTCTCTGGTCAAAATGCCTTGGGGATGCCAGAGATTAGAGGTGAATAGTGAAACTGGTTTGAACCGAAATAACCACGTATTACAACTGAAGTATAAATAGCTGTATCTCTGAATACACAATTTAAAATCTTGGTGCAGATTTTGTGATTGCAGTTCACCCATCTTATGCTGGCTACTGAAAGCAAGTTATGCCTGCCATACACCCACAGACGGGTGCAGACAGACGAGCTCCGATGAGCTCTGGAATGCAAACGTGATGACGTTATCACGTTGCATTCTGGTGCATTCTGGGGCTGCTTTAGTCGGCCGGACACCCTTTGTGTGCCGGCCATTAGCTTCCATGAAGACGCCGGTCTTCATTGAAGTTAATGGCATCCGCTTGCATCGGCCAGAGAACATCCGACATGTCCGTTCTCTGGCCGGCCGAGCAGTGGGGTGACAGGGATCTGTCGCCCCATGTGGGCACATGCCGATTAGCGGCCAATTTTGCCATTGACCGACGGCGCGAGCGCGTTATTATGTCATTATAGACCCAAATCGCTAAGGACTGCTTCTATTACCTTGTTGAATGAAAGTCATAAAGAAGTGTTCTAAAGGTAAACACGGGTCCAATACAGTAATAAAGTGGCTGGAAAGTGTATAAACACATAATGAGCATGTAGTATAGGTAAAATTTCATACTGACCACAATACCAGTCTGGACAACAAGTACCATCTATCTTCTTTTTAGCCAGGCGTGTCTCAGGCATACAAATAGGCCGTGAACTAGGACAAAAGTTCTCTTCACACACTGAGTGCAATAAAATAAGATGATCAAAAGTGCTGTAGTCAAAATATTTATTTTGGGTGTGTAACAAAAAGAAAATAACGTAAAAATCTTACCACAAGTATAGCGAGGGCAGCAGTGGCTTGTAGTGTTTAAATCAACAGTAAGGATTTCTCCTTCTCTGCAAACGGGAACAGGTTCTGTACAGGATTCACAAACTACATGTACAATAAATGATTATTAAATGTATGGAAATTATTCTAATTCATCAACTACTCTTTTTACGAAAAAACTGAGTTGGGACCTACTTGAACTGATGATTAATTCTTGTTTTTTTTCTCAGGAATATTTATGTGCTACGACACCCTTAGCCTCAATTTACTTCCACTATTTAGATCAGCAGAGCTTATAAAATAGACATGAAGATCCTCTAAGCTGACCCACACTGCAAGGTATGGAATATGTTTTCTCAAAAGATTCTCAAAGTTGTTCAAAAGGAAATTTCTTTTTCAGAATTTAGTGACCACCATTTTAGTTAGCTCATGGTATGGGTCCATACTGTTAGCTCATGGTATGGGTCATGGTAGGTCTGAGCAGATACACTATGAACTATAAAGCCTGAGTAGATACAATTGCTCTGAAAGATCCTCATTTTATATTTTAATAATACCAACTCTGTGCCTGATTTTAGCTGTTTTAACTTTAACAGAATATATATTCAGCACTTACCACAGATATAGCTGAAGCAGCATGGATCATCGTCCCTAACTTGGACAGCGATCTGATCTCTTTTACATTCTGGATGTGAGATTAGTGGGCAGGCAGATGGGTCACACACTGTAAGAGATATTTTATGTAATTTGTAATGACAAGAAAGTAAAAGAAAGGTATACAACAATTGTTTATGTTCCATCAGGCTGGACAAAGCAGTGGTTACATTATTGATCTGCTATTTAGTGTTATCATTATTATTATTATTATTATTATTATAAGGGTTATATCTATATGAAATATGAACCTTCAAATTACATTCTGATGTTGATCTGCTTAATGATGACTTAAAGGCATACTAAAAATTACGTTTTTTATTTAAATTAAATTTCTAAGAAATTAAGTTGGATGGGTTAGAGAGGGTGAAAGTGAGGGCTGGACTGAAAGTAATTAACTAAATGTCTATTTAGGAGAGTAGTAGAAGCATACATGACTTTAATGGCCAAATATTAATTTACAAAGAAAACAAATATTATACTGTAACATATCCTTATTTCCTGGCACTCTATGAACCTATGGTACCACTGTCTTGCCAGGAAAATAAAATTATAATTAGTATTCCTGGCACGCCTCATGACAGTGGTACCACGCATGGGTTCCACCCAATGGTACTGCTGTAATAACTGCAGTGATAACTGCAGGAGTCAGCAAAATCATTAAATACATGTCCATTGGGATCAGATATGGATCAGATATGATTTTGAAGAATCATAAACCTTTTTCTGTTCTATCCACTGGCAGGAACAAGTATACAATGTAAAAAGGGTTTTTAAAAAGTTAACAGTGAGTAAAGAGTTTCAGGCTGTACCAAAAATATAGACTATGGTTTACACTAGTGATTTTGACTAGTTACACTAGTAGTTAGGAGCCACAGATGAGATGCAACATGTTGTGTCCTACACATGGCTGTTGGGTGGCCTTCCCAGATGTTTAAAAAAGGGGGAATAGGGGATGGTGGATGACCACTCAGCAAAGCAGTGAGGTTGTGGCAGTCACTCTGAAACTATAAGGGGGTTGATACCCACTCGATTGATAAACGATCATGACGTCACCACGCTGCACTCATGTGTTTGTCGATTGAATGGGAATCGATATGCACCAATCACTGTTCAATCAAGCTTTCTTCAATCGATCCCGCTTGAAGGAAGGGCGGCCACGTTCCCAAACAATCAATCACCGCAAACTAGCACGCTGATCAATTGTTCAGGAATCGAACTAAAAATCAAGCTGTTTATGGGGACCTTTAGTGTGAACCTGCCATCAACAAGTGGTTATAGAAATTTGTGTTAGATTGGACTTATATTTACTTTGATTTACAATATGACACCAAAGAATTGAAATACTCACCACACTGAAACTGAGGGCAGCAGGTGCCTGGAATGTAATCTGCAACCATTCTTTCCCCAGGCTTACAGGTTATGGGTCTTTCACACAAGGATATATTACATTCTGTAAAAATATAATAAATAACTGTTAATCTAAAATAGCACATAATCAATACAGCATAATAAAATCTCTGAAAAGAAAGCAGGAAACAATAGTATGCAAGTGTAATAATATATATGAATTTATAGTCATTTAGGGAATTCCCAGGCAGTGGGTAAATTTCACTGTAAGTCTATAGGTCAGCCAACTCATCACAAACAATGCACTCCCCATGTAGTTGATATACTATTGTGTAAAGAAAAGAGAATACTTATAGCTACTAATGTAGCATGCCCCTGGCAGGTACAAAAGTCTACCTTTATTACCACAAATGGTGATAAAGTAAGTATGTAAAAATGTGAAAGCTACATAAAAATTTACTAATTAGCATAATCAAGGACAAACATATATAATCATGTAGTGTAGTATAGTGATAAGCAGCATATACAATATTTTTGTATTCACTAAATATCTCAAATATTCTGCCTAATATTTGCACTAAATTCAAGAAAGTGATTTCCAGTCATTATCACCTTCATTTTGCAAATCGGCACTTGTACATGCGAAAATTGCAAATGCAATGCACGGTAGTTCTGGATACTGATGTAAAAAATACGAAGATATAGAACCTATATTCGCAATAAACATTTGCAATTAGAACATTCGCAATCAACACTGGTGTAGTATATTGCAGTTACAAAGTTATGTTATATACTGGTATAAACCATAAAGCACATGAAAGTCACATGTGTTATTTGAACTTCTGTTGTGTTTGTACTGCTCTTGGACTTACATACCGCACACTTTTTTTGGGCAGCATGATCCTTCTTCAATAATGCTGATAAGGGTTTCTCCCTCCTGCTCACACGTTGGCACTGGTTCCTCATAGCATTCAGGTTCTAGGGATATTATTGTGCCATTATCCAAGCATTTTGATTGACAGCACTTACTGACAGATGAATGCCATACTTCTCCTGGTGAGCGTGGGTGTCCTTCATTATCAGTGCAAGCTAAGATATGAAACAGCCTATGATTAACTGTAAGGCATTCTTCAATTATGAACATATGTACAATAGTCATTTGACCAAACAGCAGTAACTGGCACAGCATTGGATCTCATCTATTCATTTCTCTTTAAATATCAAAATGACCTTAGGTCAGGCTTGAGTGTTAAATAAACTCCTGACAGCCTATACACTCTATATTTACACCCACATAGCAAACACATTTATATCTGTCAAGTTCCAAAGCCTAAAATTTAATGTTAAGTAAGGTATTTAAACTAAATCTCAGTTACTTACCATTCAACATACTGTGGGGATATTTAGGTTAACTATACTAAATAATTAAGACTAAGCTGATCTTAAGCTGGCGGCACACTGTCAATTTTTCTATGATTCCCGAACAGTCACTGTGCGCATGCGTGTCGATCGTCAAGGTAACGAGCGCAGCCACCGTTTGTTCGGGCGGGATCGAAAAGGAATCCTTGTTTGAGCACCATTTACTTTGGATGGGAACCAGGGTCCCCATCCACAGTATTGGACAGGAATCCATTGCGCAAAATTTGTCAATCATTTGGCGATTCTTACATCACCACATCCCGATCAATCATTTGGCGATCGAACAGGTATCAACCATTGTGTGTCCAGCTTTAGTTTTAGTCACACACCCAACCTGTGCAGAAATTAGCCAAACACCAGAACTGCATAGTCATTCTGGGCCACAACTCAAGAGTTTTAATGGCTCATTTAGATCTAGGTTGCACTTTTAAATGTAATACATTTAAGTAACCTATTAAAAATGACCGACTGCCTATTAACTCAACTATGCCAAACAAAAGATCCTTTTTTTTTTACAACACAAAGCAGCATTTCCTCTAAAAGGGAAATGGTTGCAATTGCAAATTTGGAGTTGTCACATTTTGTTGCCACTGGAAGAAAAATCTGAGAAAAAAAATTAATGCGGGGATAGTATTATTTCAGTTCACTGATCAGGTTCACTGGGATGTTCCCTGAGATACACAAGCTGAAGGATTTAAATTTAGGTAGTATTCTATAAGTAACACAATACCACATTTGTCTTCTGGGATACACAGCTCTGAATCTGTTCGGTGGAGAATGGTTCCCTTTTTGCAGACACAATCTTCCCTTAAGTAGGAACAAGGGGACTCTTCATAGTACCATTTGTTTAAGCAGGTTTTGGCTGCACATGGCTGCACACAAGCCTGATATTCCTTTCCCTCTGGGCAGGGCAGTGCTGAAATAAAATAATTGAATACAATTACATTTATCATTTGCATTGCACAAGATATCAAATCAAATCATACCATTTATCAGGCCTAAATGTAATAAATAGATGACTATACTGAATATTTTGGAGCAGCTTTATCTGAATATAGATCTAAAAATTTCAGATTGCAACCCTTGTGGATGCTGTTCAATATAGTTTGAAGAAATCCCTAAAAGAAAACCCCACAAGATGATTTTGGTTTTGTCATTCATTGCAAATATGTATTAAAGAGTCAGTTAGGACAGTATAAATAATTGAGGTAGGTCTTCTATCTACACAACTTGTTCTGCCACCATTCAGTCATTGGCTTGGTAATTGTCCAAGTTCTGCTACTGCTGAAGGATATCCAGGAGCCAACTGTCCTGTTTTGCATACTGCCCATTTATAATGTGGCCTGGTGACATAGAGTTTTTAGGCCTCTGGCAAACAATTGTGTGTCAATTTATGCATATGCAAACTTTGTCAAAAACTTTCATGCAGGCCCTTATTGTAGACAATAATGAGATCAAAATGTGTAAAAAATTGTGGCCAGTGAATATTCAGGTTTATGCATACTCTGCAAAGGTGTCAGTAAGTCCCAGCATCAGGTACAGTCGCTTTGAATGTCAGAAGGACTTGCTTTGTTGTTTTTAGTCTGTTTTAAGGCTTCAATTTCCAGAACAAATTGATTTCAGGTGGAATTTCAGGTGGAAGCAGTCAAGGATCTTTACAATTTGATGAGTCGACCTACTGAATAAATGGATACTAACCAAAAGTGTTAGTTTGCCACTGACCACCAATGTAAGGGGATAAATGTGACTGATCAGTTCTGAAGAGAAGAATACTGACCAACAATATAAGGAAGCCGTTAGCAATGGGCAAGCACAACAATGAACAACAATGAACTCGTCACAGACCAACTGAGGAGCACATATGTCATCTGCATGAGATCACCACCGGACCACTGCACTGTATACACATAAAAAGTGGTTCCCTGCATACTATACTGTGCATTTTCTTGACCCTGCACCCAAACACTGTCACCATGTAAGATATGTTTTACATTCACATTCACTTCCATAGTACATGTTTCCAGAGTTAAATTCTGCTTAATTGTTCCACCGTTGAAAGAAACAAAATCAGGGTGCCAGGCCTTTTCTAGTCCATGATATGGCTCTGCTACAGCATATATATTTATATATATATATATGAGAATAACAATGAAGCAATGTTACTTACAGCAATAATCTTTGGTTCTCCATCGAATACAGATATTATGCTTGCTGCACAATGCTACATAGGCAGAAAGAGCATCGCATTCATAATTTAAAAAATATGTGTTGTTGATCCACATCTTCTCACAGAAATCTTGAGGTGACACCTATAAGCAACACAAATGTGAGAGCAAATCAACCAGAACATATCTATCTGTCTAGAAAAGAATTCAGTAAATTACTTAAGCTTCTCTAACAAATAAATATGGAAAAGTCATGACTCTTGTTATTCCACCTATTAGAAAAATATAATGAAAAAACAACCTAACCAACTTTGACAAGTGTATGCATAGCTTTAGCCTAAAGGTGGGTTTACACATGTAGATTTTTTCGTTCAATCAACGAAGAACAGACAAATTTTTTGTTGATTGAACAAAAATCTAGAATGGCCAATCTCCAGTAGAATGGTCATCGAACATGTTGGTAAATTTGTATCTGTCATTGTAATTTTGAATGTATTTTCATTCGATATCAGGATGGACGAACAAAAAATGTAATGTTACATTTAATAAATAAAGGAACGATGTTCGACAACGACATCGAACAACAAAATTGAATTGGCAGTTGATTGAAGAAAAAATCTACACGTGTAAACCCACCTTTACTGCCTTTTGCATGTAACAAGATCAGATTTAATAGCCACACAGAGTATGCAAGTCTAGGGCATAAGAAGAGGACAGCTCTCTTCAAATAAGTGAACCTTGAAGAGTAGGTTAAACTAAAAACAGCATGGGCTTGTTTCCACTTGTGTGGAAGCCGGCGGCACGATTGCCGCTGCTAAGAACCGCATCTCATGCGGTATTTAGCGGCGGCCATTCACCTCTATGGCCGCGGTCAGTGCTGGGCGGCCGCGGAATCACGCGGATCGCCGCCTAAAAGCTCGGTCGACCAGGTTTTTAGGCGGCGGCCGCCCCCTGACTGCCGCCGCGGACTAACCCATTCAACTACATGGGCGCAGTTTCGTCCGCCCTGTAGTGAACCGCGGGCTTCCGCTTAAGTGGAAACAAGCCCTATAAGTATATTATATAAAAATAAGCATATTACATAATGCAATTGTATATACCTTCCGGTGACATGGGGCAAATACTTTTTTGTTCAGTAACTCCATACAGTAGGTGCAGTTATCTTCAGTGCAGTTCCTTATTGGACGTCTTGTAGTAACATCAATTGATTTCTCAATCTCCCAGCTTTTAATGAATGCTTCAATATCCTCTTTGTTTGTTACTATGGTCCTGTTTTGCATTTTTAAATCATCACTTGGATCACCATTGCAAATTCCTTATGAAACAGAAGTGGCAAATTATAGCAATATCACTTTTTTTTCACTTAAAAATGTTAAGCATCAGAGCAATATCAAGGTAGATATTAACGCTTTGATTTTTACTTTTAATCAATAAAAAAAATCAATAATTTGGGTTGATCCTGAACTGATTCCTTCTTTACCTGAATCAATCATCCAAAAGGGATTGATTTAAAATGTATAAGTCATAACCAGGGATGCACATAACTGGTACCTTGGTACACAAAAGGGGCCAACAACTAGTTATGCGTACCTGCATCATTGTTACAAAGCTCATTTGTGTACTAACAACTTGGAGGCACTCTCATTAACCTCCTGAGCGTTTCGCCGAGGTCCAGATTTCTGTACCAAAAGCGTTACGCTGTTTATCATTGAAAAAGACGTGTTGTGGGCCTGTAACTGACCAAAATCTGTCCAAAAACAGGTCTAGTAGACATCCTGAATATATAAAGTTTCAAACGCTTAAGTATTTTTTAAAAATCACATTCAATGATCAAATTTAATAGAAAACACAAAAATCTGCTCAAACTCGAATTCATTTTTTTAATAAACTAAGACTGACAGGCGGTCTGATATACCGCGCCAGGAACAATGTCGCACGCTTGCACATTTGCCAGCGGATTACCTACAGCTTGCCCATGGCTTAGGGCTCGTTCCTGCTGCATTGGGAGGAGTGCACCCTGTTGAGCTAAAATGCAGGAAAACTGCGTCTGTACTGCATTCATACACGCAGCACGAGTGCTGTTTTTCCGTGTCTTGGTGTCTCTGGCGGCAATGTGCAGCGCTGCAATGAAGACCGCACATTGGCAGCATCGGGCAGCTTCATATTATCACAGCGGACGCACCACTCAAATTGGCACAGTGTCTAATCTGCGCTATCATTTAAATGGGAAGTGTACTCTCTGCGTCTTTTTCCCCGCTGCAGACATACGTCCACCGCAGGAAAAAAACGCTGTGGACGCGCGCCCGTACAAAGTATTTACTTTGTATGCCTTTTCCTTTATTTTGAACTTGATTGGATACAGAAAAATCAATCCAATCAAATCCAACATGAAAGGAAACTCATAATAAGCAAATCCATGTTTTAAATTTTTTATGTGTTTTTTTCATTTTGAATTGAATTGGAGCGAAAAGAATCACTCCAATCAATGTCAGAATGAAAGGAGAACCATACAGGACAAAAAAAATAAAAAAAAATTTCACATTTTTAACTTCCCGCCCCTCCCACTCCCGATGACGTCATCACGCTCCCGCCGGCGGGATTACGGACACCGGGATCTGATGTTCAGACATCGGGGGACACGGGGAGAGAAGCAGCAAGTCTCCTGGGCTGCCTGCAAGCCATCTCAATGCAGGTAACAGCAGCCCGAGTTAATTCGGGCTAAACCATTTAAGCAACTTTATTTAGCCCGAATTAACTCGGGCTAAACACCCAGAAGGTTAAGCCGTGCAGCCGCAGCATAATGTTAAATGTAGACAATATATGTCATTTAGATAACCTCAGGAAAACATGAATAACTATGAATGGTTGCAGTAAGGGGTGTGTAATTGGGAATGCAAATTAATAACCAAAAAAGATTGGACTTCTAAGGGTGTTGGAGATCTGGGGAATTAAAGTCAAAGTAGGCATTTGTAAGAGTAAAAGCTGACAAGAGGAAAGCACTGTGTGACAGTTGAAATATGACTATGAAAGGATGATATTTGGACTGCTGGTAGTCTCAGGGGTCATGGTAGAAAAACCTACCAAGCAGGAAGCTGATGCAGAGGACAGACCACATACATAAGGGGTGAGTACCAAACACCATCTCATGGTACTCATCTGAGGAGCTCACTAAAAAAGTTATGTGCACCCCTGGTCATAACTGTAGTATAGCTCCATGCATAACAGCACAAACAGTTATAGGTATGAATGTATGTGAATCTGGAGATTTTATATTTGAATGTATTGTATGTTTTGGTTATTTTCAATTACAATTTTTACTGTCTATATCTTCAATCACCACCAAAATGAGGGAAAATCCCTACTTAGACAGCTGTCTCAAATACTCTTTGAAATCATTTGTTTTGACTTCCTAAAAAACATTGCCCAAAACTCATTTACTTACTTTTCATTTACTACTTACCACAGAGCCCTTCTGTTTTGGTGCTTTGATTGGAGTGCAGGCCATACTGTATGTCTATAATACCAGTAACATGAGTCCATTTAATGCTAATGCCTACTGGTGTGTTAATGACATACATCGCTCCTGTGTCCTGAATACACAGGCCTTGCTTTGAGAAAGGTAAAGGTTGAGATACTGAATTCACTTCTACCTAAAACAACAAAATGTCATTAATGAACAACAAAATATTAACAGATTGCTGGCCATCATTTATTTATACTTGTTTCAAAACCCTTTTACGAACAAAAAAAGGCAAAAAAAAAGGCAAGTTATCACAAATCGTTTACCAAAAACTCTGTAATTCATTGAGATTAGTCGATCCTAAATAATTAATAGTCAATATTAATTGATACAATTCCAGGCATGTAGAACTGAAAATCCCAGTAAACCTTATCGCAGTTCTGTATATACATCATTATTTATCCCCATATCACTAGATTTACAAAGCAATACAGTGCATTGTTTGGCAAGTTTAAACAGTTTTTTTAGGCCTACTGTATATTATTGTATTACTTCTCTATATATCTACTGTATATTAATTGAAGAATATATGTTAATTATTTTTTTATATACCATATATATATATATATATATATATATACCATATTAACTCAAGTATAAGCCGACCCGAGTATAAGCCAAAATACCTAATTTTATCTACAAAAACTGGAAAAACGTATTGGCTTGAGTATAAGCCAACAGTGGGAAATGCAAAATCAGAGTGGAGTGGAGTTTTCTAAATGAGAAAAATATAGAGAAAGCACCATTCTCCCTAGGAATTAGTCAAACAGGATTCATCTTAGAGCCACAAACTCAATAAATTTAAGAGAACCCAGGATTATTATTATTATTTGAATTGAATTGTATTTGAACTAGTAACCAGCCACCAGGTGGTAGTGTGGAGTTTGTTGACATCGATCAGCTGAGAGTCGGGAATCACAGAGAGCTCAGAGAAGATATGCAGTGAAGAGGGAAGTTGCCTGCCTGAAATTCAGCATGGTAATTCAGCTTAGGTGAGTGGACAGTAGGCTGACTCGAGTATAAGCCAAGGGGAGCATTTTCTGACCTTTTTTTTGTGCTGAAAAACTCTGCTTATACACAAGTATATACGGTAAGTCTGTTTTCTTTATTTAGAATATACTAGAACTGTGTGTTGTATGTTAAACCATTGTCTTCAATAACACTCACTTGTTTTAAGGCTAGTATTGTTTATGTTTTAGCCTGTAACTTACCAAAATAGGTACGTACAAGGATGTAGTAAACATTCTGAATATAATAATGTTTGAAACACACGATTATGTAAAACTAAATTACATAAAAATAAAAAAATAAAATAACTTAAAGGTATCATTTGGATGATAACATCTCCAAAATACTTCTTTTGTATGAAAGATTTCAAAACAATATATATTTATATCTATATTTTGTTCAGTTGGAAATGTGTTATTCTTTACTTTGAATTGTATAGGATACAGTTATCACTGTATCCACTACAATTCCCTTTGGCACCCTCTTTCCCCTGGTGTGATGTCACCAGGTCCATCACAATAGGGGAGAGAGGGTTAACTTCAAAGGGGCACATCTGGGGAATCACACTGAAAACTTCTCCATAGAAAACTGTTTTCTCAATAGAAAACTGTTTGTTGTGCAATTTACTCTTGAATTTCCCGCCGCCGCCCTGATATGACGTCATCACGTCACACCGGGGGGGGGGGGTGTGTGGTTTGATCCGATTCGTGCAGAGGCCAGTTCAGAAGATCTGAACTACCGGAATAGCACAGATGGGTCAGTTTGTGCTGCCGGGGCTCCGATCTCCATCGGGCGGCCTCATCTCGTTGAGTGCAATACTGACAGGACAGTGCTGGACGAGGGCTCTCAGGAACTCTCAGGAATGCTAGGGGAGAGTCAATCTTAATCAAAGCATTGTGGTTCTTTTTTTTCTAAAAAGTTTCCCATGTAAAAAAGAATTGTTTGTGTATTTTATGTTAGTGGTCAACTTTGTTCCAACTGTTTTTTTACAAGTGTACATTATCATTCAGTCTTCTCCCTCCCTACCTGCCTGACAGCTTTGCTCTGCTGTACCACACTTTCAGCACAGAAGAGACTTAACTAAAACTTTTTTTGACATAAAGATTTTAAAACTGCTGGAATAGACAAAAGGTGGAAACAAAGCTAACAGAGTTACTCTTTCCTGCCGACAGGCTAAATCAGAAAAAGCAATGCTATTCCTCTCAGCTAAAAGAAGGAGAAGGAGGAGGGAGAGGTATGGGGAATAGAAAATCAAGCTGTTATTGTAATGTAAAGTATGAAAGATTGTGTCAAGTGGAGAGGAAACTAAAGAAGTGCAAAAAATATATTATCTCTATGTAGGAAACTTTTTAATACAAAAGCCAAAATGTTGAGCTGGAGACTGACTAAAGGTGGGCATACATGGGTTGATGTTCAGACAATTGATGAACTCTCAAGCGCTGTGTGATGACGTCTTGAATGGAGAGTCGATGCACACCACTTTGCACAATCGATCCCGTTCAAAACTTGGGACCGGGACCGAGGGAAATGGCAATCGAACAGGGATTTACCAACATGTTGGTTCCCTGTTTGATCGAGCTTTAGTTTGGCCACAATTGATTCCCAAACAATCGATCACCATGAACACACGTATTGACCGATTTCTTGGGAATCGATTAAAAGATCGACCCGTGAGTGCCCACCTTTACATAAAGAAGTATACATGTTTACTAACTTATCAGTACCAATAATTAAGAAAACTTGTGAACTTGTGAGGTCCAACAATGATAATTATTAGACTTCTTGTTTTAGGTTAGTAAACTGTTAACAATATGTTACAGCTAAATATACAATTGAAGACGAGAGCAGTCAGTTTCCACTCACCCTCCTCTCTAAGCGGTTTATTAGCACTTGAAAATTTGCTGTCGTTACATTCAATTTTTTGAAGCACAGTCCTGAAGTTCCTCCAGCTGCAACCTACACAACAAAAGATAAACATGACAAAAAATATATGATAATACCCACTTTTTTCAGTAATATATAGAAATGTCTTTGTGCTGTATAAGAGCCTTTCAATACAGAAGTGCTCGAAAACAGGAACAAAGCAGAGGGCTCTTTCTTTATTTTTTTGCATTGTACAGCTATGTTGAATTACTTACCAGTTTTCTTATTGAGTTCACACTCTAAAAATAAAAAATAAAAGTTAAAGTGTTTTAGAAGCTAACTGACTTTAACATGTAAAACTTCTTGATACTCTCATCAATACTGGCATATCAATTATTTAAATGAAAGAACTGGTGATTCTCAAGTCTTCAGTTCACTTGAGCATTTACATAGACTTCAGTTTCATAAGCAGAAAATCATGTAATTGATTCATTTTAGCATTTACGCATTATAAATTGCAAGTCTGTATATTTATTTGAAAATCCAATATGTTTTTCAACAAACAAACAGTTTGTAATTTTTATCTACTTTGGCTAGAACTAAAGCTCCTTGCGCCACTTGTTTAGGGCGGGTCATTGCAGCAATGCAGTAGATGTGTGTTTCCCCACACTACAGCATACAGTATAAACATACCATGTGGTGGATGCATGTGTTTTCATGCCTTGCACTATGGTAAGATTAATGAATTCAAATTAATGTAGTATAATTTGGTCATCTATCTTTTGAGTCCTGGTTTAAAATATTAGTTGGTGTCAAAAAAAAACCACAGAAGTGTAGGGGAGAAGAGTATTGGAATAAAGGGAGCGTACAGCGTTATCTTATTGGATCCTCGATACAAAGTGTATTTTTATAAGGATAATTTTTTTTCAACTGTCAGTGCAGATTTTTACGTTTTTGATGAGTCGCTTTTGGTATGTATGTTTCTTTGATGGTCGCTCCTGTTTGCCTCTGGGTAACCGGAAGGGTACACAGCAAGCAAGCAGTGCCGGTCCCGACTTCAGTATACAATTATCTTGATTAGAGAGTGTGGGGTAAATCCCAGTGGAAAAAAGAAGGCTTGTACAAGGTGCCCAGTGTCGGTCGATCCAATTTATTCAATAGGTAATCAATGCGTTTCGTAGCTATTTATGCCACTACTTCAGGATTAATTTTTTACAGAATTATCTCCACTAGGAGTTTGATATTTTTGGACAGTCTGACAGGAGATCCGGAATGCCGGATCTCCTGTCAGACTGTCCAAAAATATCAAGCTCCTAGTGGAGATATTTCTGTAAAAAAACTCATCCTGAAGAAGTGGCATAAATAGCTACGAAACGTGTCAATGTTATTACCTATTGAATAAATTGGATCAACCGACACCTTGTACAAGCCTTCTTTTTTCACTGGGATTTACATACATATGAATCTGGCCTGACAGATCAAAATAATCTAGCCACAAAACAGAGCTTCATACGCCCCACATATCAACTGTATTTAGCACACACTGCACAAGGGCAATATGGTTCCTTGGATGTAAGGACTGCCCAATGGCTTCAAGACTGAAGACCCGGCAAAAATAATGTTTATAGCCTTAGCTCTTTACCAACATTAAATTAACATGTCAAGAGCTCCATGAACATACATGTGCTGCCATTGTTCTTATGTCCATATTTGACATGTTATTTGAATAGTAAGGAAGTTAGTCAACTGTTATTTAAAAAAGGAGATATCAAAAAATGGCATCTTCCATGTCTTACCAACAGGTTACCTTCAGAAAAACAATTAATTACAGCAAAGGCATGATATATATCCAGTAACTCATGCATGTATCAAGAGAGGATAGCTTATGACACTTACCAGGCTTGGAGGACATTTTTCAATGTGGGCTACAATCGTTTCTTTAGGAAGCCTGACCAAGATGTAGGGTGCCGCGTTATAGAGCGCAATGTTATTTCCATCAAATGTGATGATACTCAGCTCAGAAAGCACAGAGCACTGGCCTAAGTAAAAACATGCATTATTACCAAATGCTTTATATGTGTGTGTATTAACATAGTCTCCTAGCTAGCCACACTGTCACCATTAGGCATATCTGATAGGTAGAAGGACATATATAATGGCAATTACATAATACGTGACACTGAAAAAAAGATATCTTGTTGGAAATTGTTCACAGCTCTGCACAGAGCAGCATTTAAAACATCAAAAAATAAGCCATAGATGTTGTCTTTTGACGGATATAATCATTACATGGTTTTTACTAATGTATGGCTTTAAAAGTATATATGCTCCCAACTTTTCACATAATCCATGAATAGAAATCAAAATATTGGAAGATGACTCACAGGGACATTCCCATTCTGGGCAGCAGCTATCAGTGTTCACTTGGACAGGCATTCCACGGAAGCCACAGTCTGGTTTCTCCACATTTTTGTGACAATTACTTGATACATTGTACAGCATCCAACCCATATTAATGCATACATACTGGCTACATGGATCCAGAGGTTCAATGTACCTTGGCTGGAAAGACAAAACAGAACCAATGCATTATTTCTATTCTATAAGACTACCATAATGGAAGTTTACAAACTGAAACTTGCTTTTTATTTTTAATGTAATTCCAGAAAATGTTGATAAGGTCAATTGACATTTGAATGTCATACCACAGACACTTTTATGCTTTTGAGCAAAGGGAGGCAAAGATCAAAAAATCCAAAGATCAAATTGCCAAGTATTGAGGGTTACATTAAATACAGAAGTGGCAAGTAAAGCTGACCATAGATGGTGACTATGATTCCTGCCCAATTTTTCGGCCAATCGACCACTGTGCACATTGGGTAAGACGAAAATCGAGTGCGTCCACCTGGCAAGATCGACCAGAAATCTGCCGCATGTCAGATTGCACGGTGATCCGACATGCCGGTAAATTCCCGGCCAATCCCATTATTTGGAGTAATGGCCAGGCACCACACAAAGGGTGCCTGGCCGATTTTTGGCACTAGCGATTGTGCATGATGATGTCAGCAAAACGACCCATCTATACCCAGATTAAATGTGAAAAGGATATTAATGAAGGATGCTATTAGCAGTTACATATCCTAGTGCTTGTGAAATATAGATTCATTATTTAATAGAATTAAGATAAGTTGCTCACCATACATTCTGAAGAGCTGCTTGTTTGTAACATTGTCCCAAAGGAGTAATAGTCTGATGATCCTGTAACATTCATCATTACATCAGTAGCTGTTGCAGATATTGGTGACTCAACTGTAGAAGATGGCACTGAATGAAATGATTCAAAGGTTGTAACATTTTTGGGAATTATTGGTTCTGTAAAATTCAAAGATTCCACAACCTCCGTTGGCTTGAGTGTGGTCATTTCACTCAGTGTCTTATTACTAACTGAGGATGTATGGACTTGTTTGGTAATATTGCTGGTGCTTTTCACCGTGTGGGCCTCTAACTTTTCTTTTTCAGTAGTTAACTGACTGTAAGTTGTGTTGAAATAGGGCCCCGTGCTTGTTTCATGCAGAGTCAAAGCTTTAGATGTTGTCACATTCACAGTTGAAAATGTGGATGATGCAGGAGTGACTCCTGTAGTGGTTGGTATCTCCGCAAGTTCAGATGGTGTCTCCAAGTATTTAATGCTAGTAACAAGTGCTGTAGCATTATTTGTGGTTGTATCTGAAGGCACAGAGGAAGATATCACTGTGGGACTGATACTAGTAGTTGTATCTGTTATTTCCAAAGGCGCAGAGGAAGATATAACTGTTGAACCAATACTTGAAGTTGTATCAGCTACTTCAGAAGAAGACACAGAAGAAGCATGTGTTGAAGAAGATTGAGTAAGTAAACTCTCTTTGGACACTGTGGAATATTTTTTAGTTGATTGCATTGAAGACATATCTACCATTGTTTCAAGTTTTGTAGTTCTTAGAGAAGGAGTTGATGTAAAAACATGCTGCGTAGAAAAGACACCTTCTGTAGATTTACTTTTCAAATCATGAGTTTTAGTTTCTGTTGTAGGGGTACTAGTACCCAAATGTTCTCTAACAGTGGTTAGTATTTTCAGAGGGGCTTCTGTGGTCTTGGGGAATTTTTTAGTACTTAAAGTCACAGGTGGGGTCTGAATAAGAGTTGCATTGGTAGTTAACAAGGATGTGTGATCAGTAGTGCTTTTTAGGTCTTTTGTTTCAAATGTCATTGTTGATTTAGGTGCTAAAGGTTCGAAAGTGAGCAGTACTGCAGTAGTAGAGGAGGTATTATGTAGAGGTGTAATTTTTGGAGTTAGCTTTGAGGTTTGTATAGATGTAAGCAGGCTTAACGTAGATGATGTGGCTGTACTGAAAGAAGGCTTGATGGTAGATACAGCGACTGGTAATTCAGAAGATATTGATGTTGGAGACAAAGTAGTCACTACTTCTTTCATTTTGGTTTGAATGACAGATTTGGTTGTTTGTTGTACTTCTAAACGAGATGTTGAAGGTGCCATGAAAGTTGTAGTTAGCTTTGTGACCAGTGTAGGCAAATAAGTAGATGATGTGGTTAATGCAGTTCTTGGAATTTTAGAAAGGTTTGTATGGGTTTTCAGAGTTGGCATTGTAGACACTGTTCCATTTAGTAAAGAAGTGTATGGGAATGTATGTGATGTGGGCGGAGAACTGCTGGTAAGCTTTTTATCACTACTGTCCACAGATGTTGTGTGGGAATACTGACTGCTTAATACTTTAGAGCTAGTTGTACTAAAGGTTAGAGGGGAAAATGCATATGAAGTAGCTAAACCTGTACTGGCCATAGATGAGGTCAGTGACACAGATGATGTAGCTGAAGAAGTACTTGTTTCAGTAAACACAAATGGATATCCTGATACATCTGTTACTGAAGACAAAGTAGTTCTTTCCATCGTGGAAGTATAGGGAGTTGCTGAAGACAAAGTAGTCCTTTCTATTGCGGAAGTATAGGGAGTTGCTGTAATTGACTTTGTTGTCAGTTGGTAAAGACCCTGGGAAGATTGGCCCAACATTCGTGTTGGAGTTTTTGTTGTGTCTACATCTTCTTTTGGAGGTAGTGTTTTATATGTTACAAATGAAGTGGCAGCAGAAGGTGATGTTATTGGTAAACCTGAAGTGCTTGCTTTTACTGTAGTTATGAAAGAGCTTATGCTTGTTGCCAGGCTTATGTTTTGTGTTGTTAGATCTTGTATTTCAGGATATGGTGAAGTAGTTTGAGTCAATTTGTCATATTCTTTAGTAAGTAGATCAGAAGATGATTCATACTCCTTTGAAGTGCTTGATGTTGATGATGTTGATGAGTATGTTGATCCATACGTTGTGTTTGTTGGACCAACAGTGCTGTGTGTTGTCGTGTAGGATGAAAAGTCCGAAGAATCTGGTAGAAATGGTTCAGTCTCTGTTGGATATATTTCTTTTGTAGAAATGGTTGGTGTTAAGCTTGTCTTTTCTGCTTTTGAAGCAGTAGGTAAAATGGTTGTTTTCACTGGGACGCCTAGAAATTAACAGTAAATGGACAATCTTGAGACACCATATCAGTCGAATAGTATTACAGTATAGTGATATAGTATTAAAATATTTTATTTAAAGCATTTCTTAATTAGCTAAAAAAATAACAAGGAATCTTAAATGAGTCTCTACCATGTTCCATAACTCCAGTGACAGAGATTTTCAGCATTTTCACCCTTCAAGTAAGTATTTTTTTAACCCCTGCTCTGCCCTAATATTAGCACTTCTGATGCCGATAATAGTAAGTGGCAGATCAGGTGATACATCAGATTTAACATATTAAAGCATGTATTATGTGAGTCCAAACACAAAGATTTAAATAAAATTGTGTTGTAAGCAATTTAGTAAATACAAGTAAATTTTTTTTTTAAAAGATATAACTTGTTAGTACCAACAACATGTGCTAGAATCCAGTTGTGTCTCAAAGTGGAATTGCAATATGTTACGATTTTTAAAATAGTTATTTTTGTTATTTTATAAGGAAGTAAATGCAAGGAGCTACCATTATTCAAGCTTAGGTCATAATATAGCTTACAGTGGTGTGAAAAGTCTATTAGAGCAGAGGTGAAATAGTGACTGTAGATCTGATTTAAGAGTAAACATCCACACTAAACCTGATACTGTTTATCTGCTCCATATTGGCAGGATATTAGACACATTTTAACCAAACTCATAGTTTTTTGCTCAAAACAAGGTAGTAATAGGGGTCAGTAGTTGAAGAATTTGTGGTCCCCGTTACCAAGAACTAGGTATGTAACTGAATATGCAAAATATATAAAGGTGGTGATTCCAATAAAAAGATATTTTATTATCTTGGATTGTATGGATTGTAACTCTTTGATTAAAATACCACAGTGCACAGATGTTTCATGTACTACAATTGAAAACTCAGCAGTCTACCACCAACTATTACAAACAAAAGAAAAGTGATGACACATCTGTGACAAAATATCAACCAGATGCTATCAATCACTCAGCTATTGCTATTAAGAAGCCCACCTAGTAATATATGTTTGAATCTCATGGAATGTACAACCAAAACAAAAGTTCATATAAATGAGCCCCAACATTTTAAAACAAAACATAATCATAATTGCTATAAACATTTAGAATTTTGTCCCCTGGGAAAAACAGAGGGCCAGAAAACAAATTATGAAAGATGTGGACATTTTTTGTTAGTTGTTCTCATACACAATTACAGTCTTATTCACAGAGACAAGTGGAATTGTATATGAAAGTATTGGATCAATAAAAAGAACAAAAAGCTAAATGTATATAGAAGAAAGGGATATTGAACTATAAACAGGTTCAGCACCTGGAACCTATAAAAGTCACCCTAAAAAACTGTTTACCCACTTTAAACAATAATAACAATAGAATTTACTTTTATACTTACAGTCTTCTGGGTAGACACATTTGAGTGTAATCTCATCTAGGATCATATGGTTTGGGCAGTATGGAATACATCCTTCCACTCTTTAAGAGACACAAGAAAAATATTTTCACAATGTGTTGATTTATTTGATGCAGTAACCATAGATTGCTCAGGGCTTGTGTCCACTGTTTTGAAATTCCTGCTTACAGTACGTCAAACACAGAATTGGTATCAACACATTGGAACAGGACTGGATTCACTGCCCCGCCAGCAAATCTTCCTTTTAAACACAGGGCTATGTGCCACTGCCAGTGGCATGCAATGAGTCCATTGGAGATCAATGGTCATGCCAGACAGAAAACCCGCACCCAAAACAAACACGCTATAACACACCCAATCCGCCCACCATTCATGGATTGGGCATCTTGGACACATGACCAGGACGAGTTCATGCCGCCCAGTGCACACAAACCCAAACTTTCAAAAAAAAAAGTTTACAACGAAGATTCTTGTTAACATTATTATTATGTCATATTTAAATAGCACCAACATATGCAGCGCTTTACAAAGTATATATAGTCATATCACTAAGTGTCTCTCAGGGGAGCTTACAATCTAATAATGCCTATCTAATAATACCAAAGTCATGTATATGTAAGTAGACACAGGGAGAACATGCAAACTCCTTGCAGATAGTGCCCACTCGGAGATTTGAAACTAGGACACTAGCACTGCATGGCCATGACTGCTACCCCCTGAGCCACCGTGCTACCCACAGTAATATAAATAACTATAAAACAACAACATCCAAAACACTAAATACAGTGGGTATATATTTGAATTTAAAACAGGTGAAAGCCATTGAGCCAATGACAAATGTAAACATTTATTATAAAAAAAAAAACATAAATTAGGGCTTTTCAATGGAAGGGGACACACTTCATGGATTTAAAATGTGAAATAGCCAATGACTTACGGTGGTAGAAAAGAACATAAAACCGCTTCAGGATCACTGCAGGTTTTCACGCAGGGACTAGCGCATGGTTCATACCTCCACTCACACATCCGCCTATAGGGAACTGCTGCAGCAATCTCTGAAATACATATGACATATTCTAAGATTGAGATGCCAAAAACATGGAAATCATAGTAGATCTTGAGTTCAGACAAAGATGAAAGACACTAATGAGCATTTGGTCTTTTATGCCTTCCTAGAAACTTTTAAACCCAAACCAGATGATTATTATATAATCATTAGACATGACAATGAAGATCAGATTTCTATATATCATTTAATGTTTCATACATTTTAAACACTATAATTTAGTACTCAGAATAGGTACTCAGAGCAAAGGGACTTGCTCAGGGGTCGCTGGGGTCACTGATTGGCTTTATGTGCATTATCATACTACAGTGTTCCCTAATGCTTGGAGTATAATTTAACCCATGTTTTGTTATTTACAAATTAAAAAAACAATGTCTTGTCTTGCAGCTATACCTGCTGTCATTTCTTCATTATAAAATGTTTATACAAGTCAGTATAGATTGAAAATGTTAGATGCGGCCCTTCAGTGATGCCATGGCTGCACTTGTGGCCCTCCATATTAACTCAGTTGCCCACTACTGATCTAGTCAGATGGCCAGCTGAACGTCGTAAAGAAAATTTCACCAAGTCCACTTCCTTTTACCAGATAATGTAGATATACTGTGACTAGCTATGGTATGTTCTTCTAGCAAAATGTATATTTTCAGAAGCACATGATCATTTGACCCATTGGTCAATCTTCCCCTGATTTGCAGGTCATGCATGTAACTTGATCATGTCTCATCTGTGCTTCCTGTGTAGGCTAAAACAAGGCCAGCCAATCAGAGCAGTACTAATCAATCAGCTAATCAAATTGATCATGTGCTCCTTCATGAGTTATCTTGCAGTAAAATTTGCTATCCCTGAATATGATCTAGGATGAATGAGAACCTTCACATATATAGTGTAATTAATGTTAAAACAGTGTTAAGCTGCCCACAAACACTTGACTCAGGGTGTCCATACACGGCTCGATTTTGCAATAGATTCAAGCACAATTGAGTCACATGTGCATTCATGGTGTTCGCATTTATGACAAAATCGAGCTGTGCATGTCTTTCTTTGAACAGGATCGTAAAGGTCAGTTGAACCGGGAACGGGCATGTCCGTAAATCCTGGTTGATCTAACAAATAGTGGGGAGAGTCTGTGATCAGTTCCTGACAGGGGGAAGGGGGCAGACACCACGCGGCAATTGATTCTGAGTGGATTGCACGGGTATCGACCCGGGTATGGGCATCTTAAATGTCCATATGAATAGGTGACTTACCTGGTACATATGTAAAGACTGACTACTTCAATACTGAAATGAAATGAAATATGAATTTCATACATAGAATGTAATATTTTCTTCATATCATGACTCACCTTCAATCTTAAATCCACTGGACAATTTAAAGTCCTCTGAATTGTCATATTTAGAAACCTTGACTTCTGTGGCTGTGAGGACAATGAAGAATCCCTTTCTGCTGTGCAGCTCAAAGGCGCTATACCCTGGAACCCAGAGGCCTTGGTGATGAAAGAATGTAGCTCTTCTGCGGAATGTCGCGCTGGCTTCCCACTGCTCCAGACGCACACTGTCATTCTCTTGCACGGTGAGAAAGTAATTTGGTCTTTCGGCAGACTCCAAAGAGACCAGCGATAGTGCTATGTCATATGAAAAATGAATAATAAAATATATCTTTATATGTTTTCAAGCTTGCAAAGGCATCAGCAACGTTCCTCTCATCCCATAAACATGTTTGCAAACATGCAAACCAGAGCAACACATTTGCTTAACCCAAAGGAAGCCTCTACATACAAATATAAATACATACATGGAAGCTTTTTTACCAGCTGTATTTCTGTCCATCCAGTCCTGAAATTTACAGAGCAGTATCACACACTATATCCACACAGTGGATATAAAAAGTCTACATAAAATGTCAGGTTCCTGTGCTGTACACAAATGAGACAAAGATAAATCATTTCAGAACTTTTTTTTTCCACATTTAATGTGACCTCTACCTCTGTGTGTACCACTCAAAGGAAAAACAAGCTCTATTGGATGAATTTAATTTTCAGGGCTCAATGGAACTCATGATGGCAAAAAAAAAAACTCAGTTGCCTCATTTACCAATAAGTGGTCCCTTTGGTTGAAACACCCTCTTGCCACTATTAGATTGTGACCGGAGGACATTTGTTCTTTTTCTTCTTTTGTTCCCGTTTTTTTTTTTTCTATTTTATAACCACTATGGTATGGATATAATTCCAATATGACCACCCACCTCCCCCTACCTCCTACCTATCCCCGTAACCCCAATCCTGATTTGTTATTGTTCGTATTTGGTGTTTATGTCTAAATGTATTTGTATCATTTAAAGTGGCGGGAGGTGCTCTTAAATTATTGATAACACTGAGGGATGTGAAATTGTTAAGAATATTGTTGTACTACGGCACATTAGCACAAGACAAACCGAGTGTTATCATGATGAACATATTAATTGTTATTTACCGATTACGTAGAGCCTCATACATGATGCAAATGTATAAGCATTATTCTATGTGTTAAACCCAAAAAAGAAAAAATATAAAAATAAAATAATGTGGTTGCATAAGAGTGCATGGCACATTGTGACTTGGCAAGATTTGCCCACTCTTCTTTGCAGAAACACTTCAAATCTGTCAGATTGCGAGGGCATCTCCTGTGCACAGCCCTCTTCAGATCACCCCACAGATTTTCAATCGGATTTAGGTCTGGGCTCTGGCTGGGCCATTCCAACACTTTAATCTTCTTCTGGTGATGCCATTCCTTTGTTGATTTGGATGTATGCTTTGGGTCGTTAAAGGATAAAGTTCCTCTTCATGTTCAACTTTCTAGCAGAGGCCTGAAGGTTTTGTGCCAATATTGACTGGTATTTGTAGTATTATTCATGCAAACATGAACTTCTGGCGGTAGGCCCTCTTAAACACTTACAGGTTTTGTCCCTTCCCCACCCAGTGACGGTACATTAAAAGTAGAATCAGAAAACTGATTAGTTCACCTATCCATAATTTGCTTTTTTTCCAATCTGTACAGCCAGACCATTACAGCACAGCTGGCTAGCTCCTTGTCTATCTGGTTTTATTTAGGAAAAAATAATAATTTAATCTGCCTATAAGTGCAGCATTACATTTAAGATAAATGAGTAACCAAGATGTTACCCATTTAGACAAGGCAGATCTGAGTTATTTAAATAGCTAGTGTAGGGGTGGGCAAACTAAGACCCTTTTCCGGCTCATTGCCTTGGGGACGATGCAGTGGTGTGATCATAACACTGTGGGTGCAGACTTATGGGGACAAACGGTAGTGCGGACTCTTTATCAAATTTAAAAAGCCAATGTGGCCAACGAGTAAAAGAGTTTGCCCACCCCTGAGCTAGGGCCTAGTCTCCACTGTGTCAAAACTGATGGGTGACAAGTGCAGGAATTTTGCAGTGAAGGCATGTGTCCAATCCTTTTTATTGTATATGTTCCCACAGGCTTGCCAGTCTCACTTTGCAGTTAACCATATTGGCATTTGTAGATGTGCGTTAACCCAAAAATGCTTTGGATGCCATAGAACTCTATTCAAGACATAGAAAAAAAACTAAAAAAGCTGGAAAACATGTCTATCAATGCAATTATTACCAGGTTATCACATTTTACATAAATTGGTTACGTAAAATATTTTTTCTATGCACGACTGTCAATCTTGATGTATTTACTAAAGCATTAAAGATTGAAGGGTTAATCAATTATGCAACTTGTTTACAATGTAGAGTCTTTCACATTTACCACCACTTGCATCAGTGACCATCACTTCCTAAACTGTTTACAATGCTGCTAAATAATTCACTATTAGTAGATTTCATAGAATAGAATTCAGTGTAATTCTAGCACCGAGAACTGCAGAGCAGACACAGTGCTTTGATTTATTTAACACTAGTGTATTAAATGACATGACTTATTATTAATCTAAAGGGTTCATGCACACAATGTTTTCTTAGAGTTGTTCATGCATATTAAAGGAAATACAGTCTATTGTGAAAATCCTTTCTATTATTTATTCTTCTTTATATACTGTAGGTTCATACATGCCAAAACATCAGCTTTTGACAAGTGTACTTTTTTGTTTGTTTTTTTTTTATATCGATTTTGGTTAGAATAATACATAGTGCATAATGATGCTAAATTGTATAAAACTATACAAGCCACTTTCCTATGAACTGCAAATAAATAGTAAATGAAAGATGGCAGAATACAAAAATGCCAATGACCAACATTGGTACATTCGTGTTAAGTCACAGCAATCTTTGTTTAAGATATAACTATTGTTGAGGAGATTATTTTTCCTGTAACTGTAAACAAATACTTCTGAGATAGTCGGTTCAGTTATACCATCGGTTCGGTTACACCATCGTTGTATATTATCATTGAAAAATACATAAAATAATGGTGAAAATCGTCTATTAGGTTCATCGTACCATTTTAGAAAATGATCTGAAGTGATATAAAAGTGGGTGTTTCTTCTCTAGTACTTGTATATAAAGAGGACATGTGACGTGTCCTCTTCATTGTTCCTGGTTAGGATGCCTTTGACGGAGAACGATAGAAGATGCATTGCAATGGCAATTGCTCTATTTCCGCTGAAAATCAAAAAGAGCCGTCCGAAGAAAAGAAGCACCTGGACGAAGGCCATGTGTCCACTGTTTCTTTTGGAAGTGCCTCCAACATGGGTAAAAAGATGAAGAGAGGACACTGTCAATTCAAATAAATGGGACAGTGTTCACCTTGCGTTCTCAAATTAGCACGCCTAAGGGGCTTTTTATATAAGGAGGAGGGACGCATTTTCATCATGGTGTCACTGGAGAAAAAGCCATGCTAGATCAGCATCAGACGCAGCTTTTTCACGTTAGTAATGCTTTCAATAAATAACAAATCAGTTAAAGGCCTTGTTCACACAAGTTGCATTGAGCAAAATGTCAACGCATGTTAACAAGTCCACATTTTATGCAAGGTGGCTTGTTCAAAAGCTCATGGTGTAAACCAGGCCTAAGCTGTGTGTGGATGAGTATAATACACACACATATATAGAGGTAGCCATATAAGCAGCAGTGACACTGACATCCATTACATTTGTTGAGCCACCTGCACCTGCAGCGTGGTACTGCTCTGTTCCCAACCAGAACTAAGAATTAATTGTTGGGAGCAGAGAGCCATATTCATACGCTGGTGAGGCGACAGGTCATAGTCCGATTTCCCCTGCTTTCCTCCGGCTCCAGAACAGGCCCAGCATTGGCAGGCAGCCAGGAGCGGCGGGCTTGACTCAAGTGCGCAAAGGCGTGTAGTAATACAAGTGTCATTATGCATTGCTAGTTTTTGTCCCGCATACCAGTTATGTGCTCTTCTGTATATACACATTGTATGTATTTGAGGACTATTCATTGACTAAAAACAATAACATTTGGTAAGGATTTTTGTGAGAGATGTATTTTATGCTATCTAATGTTCAGCACTAAATAACCTTAATGGCATTCTGCATCTGTGATAAATAATACTTCCTTCTAACACATATATTCTTAGTGTATACAATAGCTGAATTATGGTCTTCTTGCAGAGAATTACAATACACGATAGGTCTTAGCATACATTGCTGATACACATCCTGATTAAATACATTATTTCCACTGTGCTTGATCATCTAACACAGCATACATTGACTTAGGCTCATTTTGAATCGTCTACATTTTTTTGTGACAATATTATTTAAATATTTGTACGATGAGTACTCACACAAGTCTTTATCTCGGAAAAGTCCAGGTGTTACCATGAAGTTAAATAAAACATTTCCGTGTGCACTCATTCTTGGCAATGGGAATATATATTTGCTGGTAACGTTAACACCTAATACAATTTCACTGTTGCCACAACTTGAGAGAATATAGGGGCCTTCACCTAAACCTGTTTGAAAATAGAGATAAACAATAAGATATGACAGCAATGGAGACACACTAAATATTTATAAAACTGTTACCTACATTCATTAGGTAATATACATTTTCATGTACTGAACTATTTCAGATAGATAAAGACTCATAGGATTTCACTTATAGGATAAGTGGAACACACAAAAAATATTGTGTTTAATTTAGGAAATTTGGGGGCTTTTAGGTAAACAGGACATAATAATGTGCTTATAAAATGTTTCATAACAAATTTGCTGTTTTTAATGTAAATGTAGTTTTAATATTTTAACAGCCAAAGTGGGGAAATAAGATAGGGTATTAACCTCCCTAGCGCACCGCCTGTACCGCACCGTTTTTAACAGTGTGGTACAGGCAATGGCAGCAGTGTACGAGGTACACTGCCTGCCATTTCCTCCCTCCCCCCTCCCCTCTCCATACAGCCAGTGTCATTCATGACACTGGCAGTGAGGTCTGGAGAGCAGAAGCCTCTCCATTAACATGGAGGTCTATGGCACTGCTCACCCTCGCCCCCTTCTGCGTCACCGTGACGCGATCAGAGCCCCGGAAATGCTGCGGCTGGAAGCAGCATCGCCGTAGCTTTCCGGGGATATGCGGCTTTCAAGGGAGCCCAGCTCATTCAGAGTTTGTTCTTCACACAAACTCTGGACGAGATGGGCTCGTGATGAACACTAAGGAGGTTAATGGTAACAATTTTTTTTTTTGCTTGATTCTATAGCCCATCAGCAAAGATGAAATTCGTTAAGTGTATCTAGACTCCATAAAAGAATGCACACATTGCAAGAACTTTTTTCTTTTTATTTCTGTTTTTCTTGCAATGTCTATCTGATGAGTAGTGTCAACCTCACTTATTGTCTTGTTGACCATTGCATCAAGTTTCCCCTTTTTGATTAAGAAATTACAGGAAACCATGTCAATGACATCACTTCCGGTATTTGGAATGCCACTTCTGCATTACAAATACAAGAAGTGACGTCACTGACGTCACTTCTGGTATCTGGAGATTAACTTCCTCTCCCTACTAATTAGTACCTGCCTAGCTTAGAAGGAAGGGGGCGTTACTCTCCCTGTTAACTTCTCACCCCACATCATCTTCACAAGTGGGGTGCAAACTTAGGAGGTAGATCAACGCCCCCTCCTTCCTAAGTGATTTCAAAATCCCAGGAGAAATCTGTGATTTATTAAAATCAGGATATGACAAGGAAAGACACATAAAAAACATGACTTTCCCCTGGCCAAAACATCATACTTGACAGGTATTGTCCATTGTCTCCAGTACAAAAGCGAGCCAATTACCAGCAAAAAATAAGGGTTCTCATAACAACTGTTAGAGTAGAGATAGCCCCTCTCTATAACTGGTATCCTAAGCAATAATACAAAACAAGGGATTTATATATAACAGAGATATTAGCTGAATAAAACATACCTTGGTTAAAATATTCACAGTCATAGGCTGAAAAACAGAAAAAATACTATTATTATTTTGTATAGGTTGAGGGAACATTTATCAAAAAGCCAGTTAGATGCAGATCAGCCTGACATATCTTTAGAAAGATTTCCTAAACCTGGGCAGCCAACTACAAAACGTTTAGAAAGAACTGATGTTGCTCATACATTAAATGATGGATCAATGGCCAGATAAAAGACCAACATTCCCCTAATATCAATATGAAACAGCAAAACCTGGAACACTAAAACATGTTTACTAAAACATCTGGTACTTTTGGCATAGCTTCTCCAGTACAGTACTAAGACCCTGATGAAGTGAATGATCACCACATCACACTGGACACTGACACGTAGGATGATGATGTATTAAAGGGTTTTACATAGTTCAATTTAATTTAATCTGTGTATAGGTCGAAAGGAGATAAAAAAGTAGGCACATTTTATAAACCACCCTTGTGTATGGTTATAAGGAGTCAATAAGTACAACTACATGCGGATGTTTCATTAAAACGCAAAAGGCAACTGTATTCACATTTAGTATTCAGAAATGTGAGGGGGATCTGTAGAGGAAGTTCAGAAAAGTAATTGGAACTGTGACTTTTACTTGATTGTTTCGGAATTGCTTTTATCTGCCTGGATTTCTGATTGCTATTACAAATAGTCTTATCCTTTTGCTATAACAAATGCCCACAAACAGCATGTAAGGGGGAAAGCATTTAAAAAAGTATAGAAGCCTGTATTAGATTTAAAAAATATAATAATCCATAATTTTTTGCACGTTTTTACAATTAAAGAACTACTTACGGCACATATTGGGTGATCTCCAGTGCACAGCTACACCTTGTTGGCAGCATTTGTGAGCATATGCTGCTATGCTGGTACAAAGGCATTCACAATCCCCTCCAAGGTTACAGTTACATGTGTCTGTATGGCAGTTCTTTACAAATGATGTCACATCGATCTATATTGAGGCATAACGTAATTCAAAAATTATCGGAATATATCGATACAGAAGATGATTTCTGAAGTGGTTTCACACTTCACATAAGTGGTTTCAAACAGAATTCTTATTGTTTAGTGATATTCTACATATGAAACAATGCAGGCATATGGGTTGTGAGCGCTCAGATCAATAATAACCTTGGAATGGTTTAAAAATATTCATTTAATGGGAGATATGAAATATATTTTTATGAATTATTATAATGCCATCTAGTGTTTGTCTTACAATGGTGCAATGGATGCATCTGAATACACTGATTTAAAAGTATTCGTGTGGCTTAGATATCCTATATTCAGTAGTCATCTTTACATTTTATATACTCCATAAAAAATGTTTTAGGGATTTTTTGCACTGTTTATAGTTTATATATACTGTATATATATATATATATATATATATATATGTATAGTTATTTTATAAGAAACAAATTGCATAGGTTGAACAATCTTTTAGACTGTATACTTGGTATCCAAACAGGTTCATCAAGGCACAGACCAGGAGGACATTGATATGTTTACAACATAAGGCATTAACAATAATATAAAAAAATAATCACCTTATCATCTATGTAATGATCACAATCTGAAAATGTATGATTTACTTAATACAAGTAAGAGAATGTCTTGATGCTCAACAGCCAAAACACATTATGCTTCTAAATACATACTACCGTAGTAGTTCCCATATATATTTTGCTTAATCTTCCATAACCCTTTAACAAAGTCACCACCATATGGTCTTTCTATATTTAAATATCACAACTTACCACGTTGCGGCAGGGAGCAAACACATCACTGTAGAGGATTGAGCACTCTTTTTTGGCATATGGAAATTTGCTCTGGTGAACTTCGCATGGTCTTGTTGTCTCATTATAACTTTTACACTGAAGAAAAAAAAATATACAACACCCTTAGCTTTATGTATACTAATCAAAAACAAATTAATTTTGCTTGTAAGTAATGTTATTTCAATGTTATTACAAAAGTTTTTGTCAAGGATTTTACCTACAGCTACTCCCCCCAGCTACAGGGGTGTTTATTAACTATTACAATTACAAGCAGAATTCATATTCAATGTGTAGAATGACAGATTATTCATACCTGGCCAATAGTCCAGCTGTCTCCAAATACTTGTGCATTCCTCACTTCCATATTATTAGATGTAGTCAAATCATTGGAGGTGTACTTGTCAAAATTTCCACACAGGCCTGAAAGTTTTCCCTAAAAATAAAAAAAGTTGGAATAATGCTTACATTTGAATGGTTGTGCTTTAATATTTAATAAACTTCTTTTATTCCCAAAAACTCATCAATCTTAACCCAAGACTTTAAATGTAAATATTGCAGTGTATATGTCTTTATGTCTGGTGACTTTGTTGGATTTCAGACATTTAGACATTCCTGGTGTGATTATTCAATCATTGTACTGTACCTAGAAGTGTATGAATGGACTACAGAAAGCCTCTTCTCTTATCTTCTCTATAACATAAGGTGGAGTGGGTCTGCAGACACAAGAGCCAGCTGAGAACATTTTGGTAACTGGTAACAGTGGGAACAACCAGAGCAGAGGAAATTATCAGCTGATATTTGGAAAAATCAGTAGCAACTTTTTGCACCTACTAAAAGTCATCAGGAATTTTTTTAAAAAATCTTGCTTTTTCCTATCTAAGTCTCCTTTAGAAATCTGTTTTTTTAGATGTTTGAATTGTAAAAACAACGTCAAATAATTATGTTTCTTTTTGAAGGCAGGTAAATATTTTATTCATAGCCAGCAGTTACATGTGTCCTCTACATTTAATATGTTTATCTTGTTCTAATCACCTTTTTGTTTACAGGATTCAATAGCTCAGCCTGAAATGTAAAACTGATGAATGGCTCTGTGAAAGCCTTATAATTTATGACATGTATAAAGTAAATATAACTAAATGTTATATGCATAACCATATTGCCAGGAGCAGCAGGGCAATCGGGGGAACATTTCTGGGTCTCCCATGTAATTTTGTGTAGGTGGGGGCTCCAATGGAGGGGGGCACTTCAGCCTGACTGGGAGGGCCTGAACCCCCATAGCCCACCTATAGCGCCAACCCTGATCAGTAGGAACATCAGGCAGTAGTGAATTTCTACATAGCCAACATTGATGGTGGCCTAGGCAGCAATCCCTTTTAATGACTGATAAACTGCTTGGTTATTCTACTTCAGTTTATCTATAATAATTAAACATCAAGCAGACCAATTTACTATCATTCATTTATCATTCTATGTACTCCCATGTATCAGGATACACAGTTTAACCAAATTTATATTAATTTTAAAAAAAATAATATAACAAACACACTGAAATGCAGATGAACAACTTACCTTCCACCGAGGTCCAACTTTAACATGTATTGTGGTTTTCTTATCCCATAGAATTGTGATGTCCAATTCTGGAAAGTGTACCACTGTATAAAACCCAGCCTTCCAATGTTGATATCTAGAAGATCCATGTTGTATTCGATATTGCTTCTAAAAAATTAGAACAGCCACACAGTAAGTATCTTGCATCTCCACAAAATAATACTTATTTGCCAGAAAGCAGAAGGAAGACTTTCTTACCTGTTTCTCTGATGTGTCTGTAAAATAAATATCATGTCCACCCACAGAGATGACAAGATTTTTTGAACAAATAATATCATTATCAAAGCATTTCTTATTTTGAGCAATGATGGAAACGTTGGAATTATCAGTGCTCTGTGAGAAGAGAAAAAATCATTTTTAAAACATAAAAAAGAAACCAAGAGCTGATAAGAATTGTCAAAAAAACTAACTCTGACCATATCTGTGGACATCAATCTAATGCATATCTAAAGCCCACAACATAAATCACATTTATTCCAGGTTGAAAGTCCTTAGCTTCCACGATTAATAGACAATGACTGAACAATACTGATAAGGTCATATTTCAAATCTTTGCAGAATCCTAAGATAATAAATTCTTCAATAAACTATTGCATTTTGAACATTTGTTACTTTACTGAACCTCAAAGTCTTCTACACTTGTTTTTCTGTGTATGTTTGAAGGCTGATTTCACTAGAAAGGGTTGCTTGGCTAAGTTCAACCTCTTATGACATATATTGACAAGTTCCATGTGGTTAACTTTTCAATGGAGTCCACATGTTATAATGAAGAACTTGATGTCTACTTGAAAAACTTGAATGAGCCACTGTGCACTGAGTATAACACGTCAAAGGAGAGGTGATCCTAGGGTGGCCATTGACTGTTTATTCATGTGAACTCTACAAGAAAGGAAAACTGGAGTTTTCGTGTTGAGTGCTGGACTTTTCTGTATTTCTGACAGTTGGATTTCAGACAAAAAGCTTACTATATAATTAAATATAAAGATGCAATCTATTTTACCACCCTAACAATTTGTACTGTCCATCAAGCCCTGAAATGTCAAGTCTCCTGCGTATCTATTCTTTATAAGTGGACAGTAAAAGAAGAAGATATCTTTAGTCATTCTCCTCTCACTATGCTACCTAAAATGGCAAAAGGGCTAGATTGCCTACTTTGGCAAGTCACATTTAGGTGCCTACGTGGCTTTCATTTAAAAAAATGCTCTTAACAATGTATTAATAAATAATAGAGCTACATTATTGGTGACTGGAGTTCCTCTTTAAGCAAGATCATTGTCATTGCTGACTATGAGAACAGTAGGTAGGTACCTAAGTATTGGGTTTACCTAAAAGGTTTCAATTTAAACATTGTATTTAGTACTATGAATGTACCAGTCTTGCAATTACAACAGGAAACAAAGCTTGTGATCATATAATACAGCCATTTCCTCCAGTAACAGATATCACAGTGTTATTCTCTGGTCACTTTGCTTACTAGACATTGAACAGACAAGACAATTTTTCAAACATGTCTAACTGAAATAACTGAAAATGACAAGTAACTCTCAGTATCCAATAATTGCCAAAAAAAACAAAGGATTTGTTAGATGAAAGCACATAAACTCAAATTATGAAAAATTATTTTCCATCTTCTGTCAAATGACCTTCATTGTTTTGCTGTTTTATTTTGTTCGGAGAAAAGCACACAATTATTTTGGACAATTTGCTCATTGTATTCTTTGTTTGCCCTCACCTTGTTTATCTAACGGATTTGACATTTCCTCGGATTACATTTCAGCAATCCTGTTCTAATTAAAAATGCCACTGATTTTCCCAAGATTATTTTCTGAAAATGCGTAAGTATCTGTTTCCTAAAGATAGCAATCTCTATGTGAGTGCAGGCTTTAAAATCAATCCGGAAAACTCAGTAAAACCCGGCTTTAGGTGCTGATGCAGTATTGGCTAATCATCGGACATCAACAGAATTTCAAATAGGTTTAATTGTTTCTCATACAATACACAGATATATTGGATTTTTTTAGGGTTCACCAGAAACTAAAGCCGGGCTCGAATTTCCTCCAGATCGAGGAAGCCCGGACGAGCTGGGCCCATATCGAGCCACAGGACTTCTGCAGCTGCCAGAGGGTCATCGCACAGGGTTTTCCAACATGTTGGAACCCTGTTCAACCGAGCTCCTTCAAGGCTGGATGGCTCCAATTTTTTTTATAGATTCAAGCTTCATGTACGTGCTTAAGATCCATAATGTGCATGCTAATGCTGCCATTCACCTTGCCATTTCCTTGTAAATAATCATTGTTTTGCTTGTTGACACCAAAATGAGCCATAGACAGACATTAAACAAGGTTGTAATTTATTTAACAGAAAAAAAATTAATAATGGAATCCAATTGTAGATAATTGGGTATACACTTTTGCATACATTCCAACATTTGTAGGCATCCACTTAACAGCAAATGATCCTGGAAATTAAAACTGTTGGAATGCTGGGTATTTAGCTGACTGTTACATAATAGCTGAAGAAAGCACTATCATGCACTTCTTTTCCAAACATGTTTATCAGTTAAAGGCATACTCCAACGATGTGCAATATTATTTTATGTACATACAGATGACGCTTCTTACTCTTTAGTCATTCTGTTTTCACCCAACTGCATAATAGACCACTGGAAGTTAGAAACACACATCTCTTATTATATCCAGTGATACATTATCTGTGTCTTTTTCAGCACTCATCACATGCTTCGTGTAAAGTTTGCTCAGTTTACATTCAATTTGTGTGAAACCTGCACTGTAACTTCAAAGAGGCAGTAAGAACAAAAATGTCATCTATTCCACACATTTCTTTGAAAGTGAACAATGAAGCCAGTTTACAAAAAAAAAGGAGACAATTTTCACTTTGTAAAGTGAATGATCAAAATGCATGATAATAAGGTTCAAGTGAAGGTCGATTTAAAACCCTAATAATAGATATGTAGAGTCAGTCCATCAGAATGTATTTGGTAATAGATACACAGAAAACATACCAAAATCTGGAATGGATAATGAATTACCAATACAATTCCATACGGACTATAAGACGCACCGGACCATAACGGACTATAAGACGCACCCAGTTTTTAGGGCAGAAATCCAGAAAAAAAAATTAATTTAATACGTTTTCATATCGATTGGGATAATGCAATGAATTTAATGGATGCAATATTCAATTCAGCCACAGGTGTCACTAGCAGCAGTACACTCTCAGCACAACACGTCACACTACACTGATCTGTTCAGTGTTCTGTGTTCAGCCCAGGACTTCTGCATCCCCTGCACCCCGGCCGAGCCATTCATAGCCGAACTGAACACAGCGCACAGCTCTCCTCTGTTTTCTCGTTGGTGGGGATGCAGGGGATGCGGCATTTAGATGGAAGAGCCGTACATCGGAAATGACAGCTGCCGCAGCTCTCCTCCTCGAGTCTTCCCACGGTGCGACCACCGGCAGCCATCGGCGGACGCTGGTGGTCGCACATTCAGACCATAAGACGCAGGGACCCCCCCCCCCCAATTTTGGGGGTGAAAAAGTGCGTCTTATGGTCTGAAAAATACGGTACATTACAATTTCTGTACAATCAACCTATCTTTTACCAAAACCTTGGGCATTTCTAAACCTTCCAATCACTATGTATTACACTATGTATCAGGGAGGCCACTATATTACATAGTTGTTGGTAGATCGAAATGAAATTGCATAATGTTGTTATTTTGGCCCTACAGATGCAACAACAATGTGTACAGCCTGAAGAAGCCGCTTCGGCGAAACATGTCCCACTGCACCTATGTAGACATTGGTGGTATTGGATATTGATGTAATATCATACTGATATTATATGTTAATTTTGCTTGACTGAGAAATCATATGGTCTCTTAGACATAACAAAACTACAAATAAATTCTTTCATTAACAATACTCAAATCTTATCTAGTCAAACATTCCATTTAAAGTCCCATCGGAGGGGACTTTTTGCCTTTATGTTTACAATATACTACAAAATCTAGTCTTTATCAATGCATAAAAAGTTAAAATTTCTATCATGTTCAAGTCTTATTTACATAAATAGATCCCAACAGAGTAAGCATTAGAAGCAAACATTAAAGGAAGCATTGCATTTCCAGTATTTATGTTCATGCTGTGAACAAGTTACAGGTCAATTCTGATAAATGTTTATTTGATAGGAGAGAAAGAATATGGAAGCTGGACCAGGGCTTTGAAACGTGCGCTCATGCACTTTTGTTATCACAGCAATACAGCTGTTTCTGGCAGTATCATGCTCTCCCATCAACAATGTTTTCCACTTCAGTAGAGCAGAAAGTCCAGGCCCAAGCAGGAGAGCAGCTTGGTATTAATGATAAATGATTGAGTATGTTTATCAGTGCCAAATTGTGACTGGCAAAGTCTGCTGGGACTGGCATGCGTAACCTGGCGTATTATATGAACAGATAGAGGAACAATTCTTCTATTTTACAACACGCTGCTCAAACACAATGTACACTTCTGTCAAGTAAAAGAGACGTAATGTAGTACATGGCATCATAATATGAGGACTATAAAGTATTATTTTAGATGTCATTATAATATACATCGATGTAGTATTTAATAAGGAAGAATTAAAAGGACTTCCTTGTTTAACCTCCCATGTTAAAGTGGTATGGGAAATGTAAACAGTTTACCAAGTAATCTATTTAAATTTCCTGCCCTCTCTAGCCCACCCAGCATATTCCCAGGGTCATCAATGACACCAGTGATGTAAGGACTTGGATGCCTATGCCTGTCCTGCAATACGGGTGAATTGCCCAGGCAGCCCCCATATGCCCAGTGTCATCACTAATAGATGCATGAAGAAAACCCGGCCCGACATCACCAACATTGTGCACAGGCAAGCGCAACAGACCTCCAAATGTCAGAATCAATGGTGTTCCCTGTTTGGCAATCTGATAGGCAAGCTTGGCTTCAGTGAATCAGGAGCATTTCACTTGAAGCTTGTTTCGTGTGGAGGAACTTTACTGGCTTAAACAGTGCCCTGACCTGAAGCTGACAGAATACCTTTAGGTTAGATTCTCACAGATGATTGCAGATTTTTTTATTACTGTTTAACGCAAAAATAAAACCGCTTAGTCGGAAAATAAATGAACCCTAGTAGGACGTTTATTTGACAGCATTTGCAAGCGTTTTTTGTGGTGATGCTTTGTTTGGGCGTTTATTTAGGACAATGTAGACATTTTAAACACAAAAGGTGTTTACTTTAATGTGGATGTTTTTGTAGCCTTTTTACAGCCCAGGGTGTCAGGTACATATCAAGAGAACCTGTCTCTGCCAGAAGAGATGACAGCATTAAGAACAATTAAATTCCTTTGCACATGCAGAGGGGAGTGTAATAATATTTGACATGGGATCCTGATATTTCAGAACCACATAGAGTCTGGCAGGCCTGGTAAGGGGACCAACAATTAAGTGTGGCCTTCCCCTCCAAGCCTTATTAACAATTAACTGTGCTTCGACTTTCAGGAAATACCACCAGACCCTGCATCAGACCAGCCCCTATTTTGACAATTGTGGACCGCCGGCTACATAATGATGATAAAGCCCCATCTTCCCTTAGACCAGTGGTTCCCAAACTGGGGGGCGCAAGGGTATTCCAGGGGGGAGCGGGCCCTCATTCTGAACCTGTGTTTTAATGGGGAGGGGGGGGGGGCTTGATAATATTTCTAAATAGAAAAGGGGGGCCCTGCAAGAAAAGTTTGGGAACCACTGGCTTAGTCAGTGTCGGAGACTCATCAAGGGAACAATGCTTCTTTTGGTATAGGATTACTACATGGGACTGCAAGGGCGCCCTTACAGCGTTAAATGCAGTCAGCTACATTATGTTTTTGAACTTATATAGCCTATTTTGGGAGTTGGGTATTCTGAGTATATTGTATGCGCATTGCCTCCAATTAATATCTTTCATTTTTGTCACCATTTCAATTCATGTCTGTCATGACATATCTCCACGCTTTTATGTATTAAAAAAAGCTTCATGATTGTCGGCAATCTCAGCTGCACTTGAGAGCCACAGAGACACTATCAATTTCTTAATTACTAATTAGTTTCAGTTCAAAGTTGGTACAATCCTTCGTCAGTGACTAAATGCGGTCCAGCAGACGTGAACAAATTAGCCTTTGTAAGCCAGTCTATTTCATTTAAGAGTCAGAACCCAAAAGCCAGAGGCTCCAGCGAGTAGTGCAGCCTTGCACCTGTCTCACACACAATACATCTAGTTTTATTACGACAAAACCCACGGCAGCCTGGTTTTCATCACCTGCGTCACAAGGTCTCATAGATGAGAAGGCTGCAGGCAGATTGCCATCCTGGCCTATTGGATTTCTCCTGGCTTTACCCATGAACTTTAGAACCCTCAGTACACCCAGAGGTTTTCTTTCAAGGTAATACAGTTAAAAAAAGGTTAGGGACATTAGGTTAGTGTTTTATAAAAAAACGAGTTCCAAATGCTTACCTACTTTGGAAGATATACGTATAGAAATATGTTGTAGTGTTTTCTATAGAGCAGACTTTGAGGACCAATAACACAGTGTAATTAGTTCATATAAAGCATTCATCCAATCAATCACTGTAAATCACGATAGAGCTTTATTTACCATGACCTGCTTTGTTTTTATTGGTTTAGGATAGGTTTGCACCTGTGGGTCGGGACCCCCTCGAGGGGTCGAACGACCATTTCACAGGGTCACCAAGTCCACTGAAAGCATCAGAGCTGCTGCTGCCCACGAGTGGGGTGTACAGTTAACTTAGGAGGAACTGGGCATTACTTTTCCTCCTAACTTCTCACCCTGCGCATCATTTGCATATGCAGGGTAGGAAAATATAAGGAAGGGGGCATTACACTTACCTGATCGTGGCGGAAGTGACATTGCGGAGTGTAATTTCCGGTATTTGGAACGTGGAAGTGACACTCGGCCCTGGCACTTTCGCATTCCAAATACAGTAAGTGACACCACTTCCAGGGTCTTGGATCTAAAAAGGGTGAGAACTTCGTGTTTAGGCTATGATAGTCATGGTGTTTGTGTATTGCACTGATGAGGGCCAACAACCTAAACAAGAATATGTATTTGGAAACTATTTTACGATACTTGCCATTAACTTGTACTATAAACGAGCAGTTTTAGTTGGCTGGAGGGATCTTCCCAACATTAAAAAAGGTATAAAATATAATCATCAAAATACATAGAATGATCTATCCTCCACCACTCATGTTAGCAAACCCAGCTTTCAAAATGACAGCAGGAATGTGTTATGTAATATATCATTTCTACTTTGTTTTATGTGAACTTCAGTTGAAGATGCACTTACAGTAAAGCTGCATTTCAGCTTTGCACATGTTAGATATGCAATTTTCCACTTCTAAGTACTAGCATTTACCAGTTCTTTCATCTGCTTGTTTTCTCCAAAAGTGTGGTATCTTTGTTCATCGAATACCAGGGCAGCTGTCAGAAATAGCATGTGTCGGGGGAGCTGATATCGACTGAGGAGTCATCCATAACAGTGCCCATGAAGCTGTCACCTAGGGCGGCTGCTGTGTCCATGACCCCCCAGTCTCCATCGAGCTGTGCTTCCCGGGACCCTTCAACAGCAGTGGCCTCAAAACTCTCCCCCACGGCGCCTACTGTCTCCATGTTCCCCCGATTTTGCCCTCCGTCGAGATCTGCTCCCCCTGTAGCAGACAATGTCATTAGCTAGAGGGGGAGCAGATGTCGACGGAGGGCAAGAAGAGCGGGGGAACATGGAGACAGTAGCTACTGTGGGTGAGAGTTTGCAGCCACTGCTGTTGAAGGGTCCCGGGAAGCACAGCTCGATGGAGACCGGGGGGTCATGGACAGAGCAGCCGCCCTAGGGCAATGCTATCGATGACTCCCCTGTCAATATGAGCTCCCCCTGGAAGTGCTCCCCCTGCTGTCCATTCTGTGCTACACGGGGAGCAGATTTCGACTGGGAGCAGAATTCGACGGGACACCGGCAACACATCATACACAGTGGCAGTCCGGGAAGACAGTGAGCAGAGGTTGCTGTACCGATCAGGCAGCACACCGGGGCCCCTACGTGCTGACCGTCGGGCCCCCCTAGCTGCCCTGGACGGGAGTCCCCTCTGTCCCCCCCTGACGGCGGCCCTGTCGAATACTATCATGTAAATTCTACTTTCAGCTTTAGGCTATGTTTATATTGCGTTAATCACATGCCTTGTAGATGCATCCCATACATACCGTCCAAGCGGACAACGGAGGTTGACATACTGCGTTAACCTTTCAGCTGGCCGACCCGCTGAAAGTCGTGTGAACAGACAGGGTGGGAAGTCATGCATATGTATGGGATGCGCCAACGTCCCCCTCATGGGATAAACGCAGAGGATATTGGCGCATCTCTAAACTCCATATAAACATAGCCTGAAAATTGCTTTAAAGTGACAATGTACTGTTAATTTTTCAGAGTGGACACAGGTAAGGAGGAGACTAAAGGTTGTAATTGTCAAAATAATAGATCCGATGTCGTTGACCATAAGGGATCGACAGACAGTCGATATTTAAATTGCACAAGATGATTGGACCAACAAATGATTGTGCAAAAGTAACAATCATTGCCTCCAATCTGCAAGAGACTAAAGGCATCATCTCAGTCAAAGGACTTTTAAGGTAGCCATGCACAGATCGACAAACAATAGTTCAAAAGTTCATCAGTGTATGGCCACCTTAACAGTTCTTTGACTGAGATGATGCCATGATTATCTTGTGCAATTTAAATATCGACTTTCAGTTGAACATTGATCTATTGTACCGCCATTGTACACGTTGTTATTAATTCACAACTGAGTGCGCATGCTCCAAAGTACCATACAAATTGACCGAAATACCTAGAAAACCCATCAGATACTACAACAATCTACTTTAATTTACCAACATGCCCAATCACTGATAAAATGATTTTTGATTCGATATCGATCACTTTACCAGGTGACCTGGTTGATCTACCAGGTAGGCAGGAATCGTTTTCCGTTGGATCGGCGTCAACAGATATGTCCAAAATATATTCATGGAACAATGATAGGATACAATGTATTTGTTACAAACCTCTGCTGCAATGTTTAGCACTCCTTGTACACTTTAGTAATCCCATTTACCACTATTCTATGATAAATAAGTAATTTGACACTACGTTTACAGTCTTGGTGGAATGCAACTATTCTTGTAGAATTTTGTGATGTTGCCATTTACTTTTATGAACAAGAAAAGAGTAGAAACTATGTTGTGATACCAGTCTCTTCAATGCCTATTTTTTTCTGAACAAAAGCAAGAACACCCATTGAATATGTCTTTTCACTACTGCTGGATTATCACTAATCCTGTTATTTTCAGATACTGTATATAGCTAAGGTTTTAGCTGTTGCATATAGAATGTCTATCATTAAAATTGAAAATGTTCTGAAAGGCTCTGCTCACTCATCACAGTTTACAATTTCAGCAGCAAATTCACTACTGAATTGTTAATGCTTTATGTCTTTCTTTCCTTAATCACTTCTGTTTCCACGCATGACTTTTTACCTTAAGAAAATGAAAGTCTGATTGCGCACGGTGGGAAAAATGGCTCCTTTATTCCATTTCATTGTTTGAGCTATTTGATCCGAGCATTATTTTTTTATTAAGCAGCAATGATTGAGACGTTCTGACATTTCAATTACTTGTAGCAGGGCTGCATGTTGGCAGAGGTGCAAGCTAATAAAAAGCCAAGATTAATCCTGCATTTTTGTGCATTGTTTGAATCTGAAAATGGCGTCATGGTTATTATGAAAGAGAAACAGTTCTGCTAGATCTTTCAAGCCATCACGTTCTAATTTATAACTTTTATTACAATTAACTTAATCTTACTCTCTAAAAATCAGTTTTTGTGACGACCGTGATCTCTATAGTAAGAAAAAGTTAAATTTTACAGTTTTCACCACAAGCAAAATGCTAGAGAGTTGCCTAGCGTAGACACCAGTTCTATTTAAATGGGATTTCCCTTTGTGGTGTATTTAACCAACATCCATCTCTTTAAAGCTCAAATTTATTCTTAATGGCACCCAATACATGCTGGGATTGGCACTGGTTTAGCAAATTAAAATGATTTTTTTTGTAAAATGTTGACTATAAAACCCTAAATTAACAAATTTTTGTGGCTCTAAGGTCACTTCCTCAGGATAAAGTGTTGGAAGATAAAATTTTTCCTGGGTATATTAAGAATACTATTACAAACAATGAAGTACCATTTTAGAAAATAAATTAAAAAATGTTAGCCTTACCTTTAATAAATAAGCCTGGCAGTCACTGACATAGTCATATTCCAAGCCATCAAAAGTGTAATAGTGACGATCGCCATACACAGTACAAACAGATGGACATGGGTAGCTGGTACAATTAAATATTCCTCTTTTGCAAACACTACAATAAAACAGACTCATGTTAGCAAATAGTATTGGATGTAACTGACGCAATTATTATTATCTTTTATTTATACAGTTACAACATATTAATCAGTGCTGTACAATAAATTAGAGAGTATTGTCAAATATGGTCAGTTCTGTTCTATGGAACAGTTGCCCACTTTTGTAGATCTTAGATTTGAGCTATATACCTATATACAAATCAAATGTAACTAAACAAAAACAGGGAAACGCCCAATGCATTAAAACTCTCACCAGCCAGTGTGGAGACTACAACAATTACAGTTCATGATAGGTCCAGCAGTTACAATTCATGATAGATAAAATGATTAAAAGGCTATTTAATACATATATATCATACCCAGCTAAAGCAGGGTACAGACGGCTCGATATTCTGCTGTCAGATATCGGCAGACCCGGGGAGATGGCTCTGCTCTGTCCACGGCTCAGCTGAAGCTTTGCTTGGAGACCAGCGGTCTCTAGGCAAAGCATCAGACATCGGCCGTATTTACGGTCATGTCCGATATGTCTGTTTTCGAGCGGGATTGATTTGTCCTGCTCAAAAACAGCCATGGGCATATTTTATGGGCCAGATGGATGGCCGTGAGCGCACACGGTGCTCGAAGCAGCCATCAATCTGGCCCAAATCTGCAGGTTTGTACCCTACTTAAAAGTTAAGAGCTAATAGTTAAGTTCTGTGCTATGGAACAGTTGCCCACATTGGTAGATATTAGATTTGAGCTATATATCTATATACCGTACTAATCAAATGGAGATAAACAAAAAAGAAACAAAACAACATGAAAGTGTGTTGTCTAAAGGCTCCCATACACAGGTTGATTTTTCATCAACCAAACAAAGTCTGAATCAACTAAAAATCAGGTTGGACATTTATCTGACATGTTGTGTTTTTTAGTCGATCGTTTGGCAATCAAAGTACGTTGGTGAACCCATAGCTCCCTATGCAGCAGCTTTTCCAATTGATGGATTTTGTGGAATCGGCCATTTTGGAGATCGGCTCATGTCCATCAACCACAAATCGGATTCCCAAGGTGGTGTTCCATTGATTCCAAAATGATCAAGTGCAGATTCCACGATTGTGGGAATGAACGGATCGGGAATGACAAATCGGGGATGACAAATCGAGGTGTCTATAGGTACCTTTACTTTTTGGGAACACTCTGTGGTGCTGGTGCCATACATTGTTTATTACCAGCTCATTCCCAGCATATTTTGGAGATTATGTAGTTTTGTACACATGTGCACATGATGCTTGGGAAACAGAAGGTAGAAGATGTAGATATGTCGGTACCGGTGAACATAGCCAAATACAATTTCACTGTGCCATATTGTGTAAGATGTTTTTGCTTAAACACATTATTGGAAATTATGACAATTTTGCTACTTCTATACAAATTGCAGAAATCTTCATGTATATAAATAGGTCAATAACATTTACAACATGATTTCCCTGATTTGCTTACCAATTAACATTTTACTCCATAGTGCAACTCTATTAGATTTAAAAGCCTTACCATGTGTAGCATGGTGTTGTGATTACTTCTCCAGATAAGTATTCCCAATCTTTCCATGAGCATGGGCAGCTGTCAGGAACATAACATTTCCCTTTATGCTCAGCCATACTGTAGGACGACATATTTTTTATTACAATATATTCATTCCCATGAATAAATACATAACCATCCAACAGTTCAATAACAGTAATCTACTTACTTACCCTGGTGGACAAATACACCCACTGGCACAAGGTGGGGATGGCACACATGAGAAATTCATAGCCAGATTGGCACAGGTGACTTCACAGTTCACACCGGCAGTTGGTAAACCAAGAACAGGGTTCCTGCAGTCAAAATATATTTTTCCCTCTGGACATGTGTGACCTTTAACATGAAATAATTTTCTTTAGAAGGCACATGAACCCCCTACTGTTATTCAAATTTTATATAGGATACTGTATTCTACCCTTGTCACCTATAACTTTAGATTGACAGGTATGACTAAAGTACTATTAAATTGTAGAAATAGAAAAAGGCATACTCCCTAAAAAAAAAGTCACAGCTAGGCCTAAACCCTCCCTGTGTGGCTCTGCTATGGAGGCTTGAACCTTTCCCTACTGGTAATAGCAAATATTTATCAAACTGAGAAAAAATAAATAATATATATTATTGTTTGAAATAACGTTTGTAACCTACCTGTCATGGTTGTAGGGGTTTCAGTACACCTCATTGTCCCATTCAAACACTGGCTAGCAGAAAAAGAAAGGGAACTTTACTTCTATAATTAGAGCAGAAGAGTAGCAACACTACAGAGTTAATAGTCCATTAGTTGTCAATGATCCTCTAGTATGTTTATATACCATGAATACAGTTTAAGGAATTGTAGTACTAGCTGTAAATCTAAACAATTGAACATTGTAACATTCTATCAATTTGCATTTAATGTAAATTCACAACTTAAACACTTGAAGTGGACACAACCTCTAGGTTTAGAATAAGATGTGCATACTTCTCCAGCTTTTTTGGCTGTATCTTTATCGAGCTTACAATCTAACAGGATAGGGAACAGAGTACACCATATGTTAGTAATATTAATCTTACTGTATGTTATAAAAAAGTATTGTTTTGAACTGTTTTTATATTCTCATTATAATTTTTTAAGTTCATCTTACCAAGACCCAGACTGCCTTAATATCACTTCTCCTGGATGATAAATTCTGCCCTTATAATAACAACGACAGCTGGATCTGCAATGGAAAGAAATGAACATGAAGATCATTTTGTTTTATTTTCGAATACCAGCAATGGTTTCTATAGTATGTTTGCATAGGTTTCCTCTGGTCATAATTGAGAATATGATATTTTCTTAAGGGAAAGTAAATGACATGACCATGCATTCTGGAAAGTTCTATCTATTGCTTTGTGTGCAAGAAATGACTGTATTTTTAGGACCATAAGACGCACGTTCCCCCACCCCCCCCCCCCCCCCCCCCCCCCCCAAATCAGGGGGAGATAGTGCCTGCCATCCAGCAGCTTCCATGTATGTCTGCCTGTTTTCTACGATCATCATTGTGAACCGCTCCGTTCACAGCTGTTAAGAAGGGAGACGAACAGTGCAGAAAGCACCGCGCCTCCCCTACTTCTGTCTGAAGTGTGCTCTCTAGTGGCACCATTTTTGTGACTGAAATTGGGTACTGCACAGGATTTTTTTTCCATGTGATAAGAACATTTCAACATTTTTTTTTCAGTTTTTCCTGCGCTTAAAGCTGGGTGCGGTTGATTGTAAGATCTCTTAAACAAAGAAATTACATGAATGTATGTAAATTTATGAAAGTAATGTAAAGAATGTAATAAATATAATAAATATTATAATATTAACAAATACATATATTACATACGCATTTTTGAAACTGTGCTTTACATTGGACACTTGTACTTACATAGGAACACAAAAACTCAGTGATTCATCAAAGTATTTTCCATCAGGGCAGTTACATCCTTCTATACACTCATCAGTGCAGACTTCTCCCAGGGAGAGGGACGAGCAAGTCCTGCCACAATATGATGAACACTGATGGAACAACATTCCAAAGCGGCACACCACTCCTGTGGAGCAGAATCGTAGGTTTCATTTTATTCATCAATAACATCATATTTAAGCGTATAATTTAAGTAGGTTTATTGTAGTGTCATGCTGAACTATTGGCTTAAATGATTTATAAATTGATTGATTGATATAAAAATAAGAATTGTTTACTCACCACAGAATGAAACATGAGATCTGAAGTTGATAGAGATGCCATGCTTGTTGCAGATATAGGCATAGTGGGCCAGGGAGTTACACAGACAATTACTTCCACATTTACATGCATCAAAGCGACAAAGCTGGTAGTACAGTGCCGGACTGACATAGGTATGGCATGGTGAAAAAAGTTCTTGATTGATGACATCACACTGAGCTGCATATCCAACTGGAAGAAAACTGTTATTTAAAAGAGCCCAAAGAGGGTCCAGTCTACATGTAATCAATAATAGTATTTATTTACTATTTAATGAATAGAAACTTAACACATCTGTTCCAGCTTCGTCCACCCTCAAAATCCCTTCCTGGTCTATAGACACAACATGCAGTCCAAAGAGACACAACATGGAGTCTGCTGGCTTTAGTAACATACATTATTCTAGAAAATTTAGATTTATGGTAAATAATCCAGCTATTTTTCCTAAACTTTTGCAGTCTACAAACTATTATGGATATACTTTTAATGCCTGTTTTTTTTAAAAAGATGTAATGTCTGTTTTTCTTTAGGCTATAGGCCATTCTTTAGGGTGACCATATATACAGTATATAAAATATTGCTAAAATAAAAAGGTAAACTATTGCATGCGGAAATATATAATTTTCTTCTGTAGGCCTGTGCATTTAAAATGTATTTAAGCTTTGATAATTTTTACATGATTTATTTTCAATTAACACATTATTCATGTTAATAATGTTTATATATAAATATATAAGCATTAATATTTGGAGTTGCTGTACATGGTATATGTGACTTTACTGCCTTCATTTCTTACCATTTTCAAGATTAGTGTCACATGGGTCCACTACAGGAATATTTACTGGGGTTAAACAGGCTGATGAGATTTTCCAAGCATTTGCATGAAGCTGTGGGGTCCCTTCAATCATACCTGCTGGAGAGCTGAGGAAAAATTTAAGTATCACACATAGCCCAGATGCCATCAGTCAATTAAGGTTCAATATATTATCTGAGTTGTACAACTTTGAATCATAAAGGCAACAGAAATAGTGCTGATTATAATCAACATGTTTATTTTCTAGCGGAAATAGAATTAGGTAAGCAGTAGGGTTACATGACGTTCCTAAGGGCCCGAGGTTAGTGAGTGGTAAGAATGTGTGTCCATCATAATAAACTGCAAACTGCTGTCATCTGTGTATTTGCACACAGGTAGGGTGCAAGCTCAATGGTCCTCCAAACACTTTTTGGAGATTTCTGTTGCCTGGTGACATCACTTTCATTTGCCCATGACAATGGACACAAGTCTAATGAGCAAATCCATGCTGACTTCTTTCAAACAGAAGAGTCACATGACCCATTACCCTAAGACACACTGCAATAGCCTTAGATGTAAAAGGAATACCAGTTATAGCATGATATAGTAAACCATATGGTAAGAAGGTAAATAGAAGTCTACAATCCCTGTTTACATTCTTACCTTTGTCACTATGGATTACTGTTTTCTAAATTACTGTGTCATTGTATGATTGATCCTGTTATATAAGGTCATATTACATATCTTTAAATAATACAATGACAAAGAATTCAAAAATTACATATCTTACAGAAAATCGTCTCTTAGATTTCCATTAAATGTCCCACATAAACCAAGTGTTCTCCTCTTCCATGCACTGCTGGCTTGAATATAAAGTCTTTCTCCTCCTTTCGCAAACTGAATTCTTATTCCAAACTTGGTTTTAAGCTGGACAAACATTGATGACAAGTTACGGACCTCAATATCACCTGGAAATGGGACATAGAAGTATAAAATTAAATTAAAACAAATAATAATGTATAAAATCATTATACAATACTATTATAAAAAATAATCAGATTAAGGGAATGTAAATACTATATAATTTTTTTATTTAAAATTAGACCTTAAATGAATCTTAACACTTTTTAATTACACTGTATTTTTATGTAAACCAGTAAAGTTCCAAGTTACAGATGTGAGAATATGCATTAATGTCATTGCTGCTTACCAAATTCATATATAATCTAGATTCACTTTGGGTTGTTTCATAATAACTCTTGGGCAGTGATTTTATTTGTAAAGTATATATGGCTTAGGTTATGGTTGCTTGGCTTGGCTTAGACCAGAGGCGTACAAGACATTGATTGCAAAGGCCCCATGACTTGTCCATCTCTGATAAATGAAACTGACTTTTTTTAAATTGTTGGTAGATTATTTTGATTAACTAATTTCAAAAGTAGCTAACATGCCAACAAAGTGTGCACTCCTAGCATAGACTTGTTGTGAATCATGAACAGTGCAAAATAGAAGCAAAGTATGTTTTTCCTCCTACACCTACATTGAAAAATGTATGCTCATCTGCCCAAAAAATTTGAAAGTGCATAGGACCAGGTCTGGGTCTTAAATGAAGTGCATTTCCCATCCCAGACCATCTATTTCCAGAATATTAACCTACTGCTCCTTGTTTTCTTTGTTTTCCTCATATTCATTGCATTCTCCGTGGTTGACTCATACTGCCACCTAGTGTTGTGAAGTACTAATTTAGTGTTACATTTACAATCAGGCTAAATCATTCACAACACTAGGGGCAGTAGGAGTCATTCAGAATAAAATAAATACTTACAAACAAGCAGTAAAATACAGAAAGGAAACATGCATATAAGGCCACAGCCAGAGGAGGAGAGCTGGATATACAGTATCTCTTGCTGAATTAAAGAAAAAGTATAAATTACTAAAGGCACCTGTCACAAACTGTGGACATAACATAGGTGATGGGCAGAGAATGGGGAAATGCTACAATAGTGTTGCATGCCTGGCAAACCTCTTGTTTTGTCTGGAAAAGTCAAAATTTTATGTGTCTTTCCTGGCCAAATCCCCATTTCAATAAATCCTGGATATTTCCTGGGATTTTAAAATCAGGGCAGGTTTGAAGAGAGGGGGTGTGACTATGCCTCCTAAGTTCCCACCCTGCTTGTGCAGATAATGTGCATAGTGGGATGTTTGGAGACAGAGTAACTCCCCCTCCCTCCTAAGTTAGCCAGCTAGTAAATATGGGAGGGCACAGTAAACCTCCCGATGCCGGAAGTGACATAACTGATGGCATTTCCTGTATTTGGAACAGGGAAGTGGCACTCCACCTTGCCCATTCCACATTCTAAATACCAGAAGTGAAGTATGTGATATAATTTTCTGTAACTTTTCCCTTATTAAATAAGGGAAAGCTTGTCATATATGGCTACAAGAGAACATAACTGAGACTGAACTGGGAACAAGAGACTTCTAGAAATCAGTGCTAGTACAGCTCTTACCCTAAATGTTTTCATGACATTTACATGGTTCTATGTCTATAAAAAAAGTACTTACCATTTAGAATAATAGCTTGGTTAGGGCCATATTGAACATCTCCATTTCTCAGAATGGTAACTTGTTTATTCATATCCTCGTCAAGCACAAGTGTAATCGACTGAATGCATGCATGGTCAGAGTGCTTAAAGAGACAAATTATTTAACACAATTTTACCAAGTCAGACATTGAGTTCACCAATTATATCAAATTGATTCCCCTTAAGAACATGCATAAAAAATCACAAGAGTCTTTATTAATCTAGGTGTCATTGGCTTGTGGTTGTGTAAACCCTCTAATCATATAAAGAGTGGTGGTATTAGCAGTCTTTAACAAGTGTTGGAAAAGAAAGATAACTAGACAACAAAATCGGTTAGATGCTTATTACAATCAGCACTGTTGTTGGGGGTCATGATGTTCCTGTTCCAGATGTTCCTGTTTGCTATGCTATGGTTTCCAATTAACTTGAATAAATATATCATGGTTTAAAAAATATACATGTCATAAAGTTAAGCAGCTTGAAATATAGAGAACTCACACAATGCAAAAGAAATAAATCAGAAAGCTTTCCTGTAAATATCCAGCATTTTTTCAGGAAGGTCAATTACACATATGTTAAAATTACCTCAACATGTTTTCCTACCCCATTTTTACAAAAGGAATACCTGAAAATAAATCCTAGCATGACTTTTTAGGTTGCTTTGAAGGTGCTCAAAATATAAGCCCTACTCCAAAAATAAGCACTAGTTACAGTTCTCTAAAAATTAGGTTCAGGCAGCTATACATGTAAAATAAATTAGCAAAAAAAAGTACAAAAGTACAAGACCCAAATCCATCTGGAATGCCAAGGGACAAGGTCAGGATTTGGAGATTTTTGTTTATGGAAAAAACAGTCCCTGAAAATAAGCTCTAAAGCTGGAAATAGACGGGACAATTTCCCATCGATTCCCGGCACGACCTAGCGGGCGTGAACGTCATCACGCACGCACACTAATGCCGAGAATCGTCCGGCAACCATTGCTTTGGCTGGAGACAACCATTCCTATCCAAACTAATGGGATCGGATCAAAATTATCCGTCATCCAATCCTGCAAGTTGGCCCACCCGATTCCTTGCCGACACGATCCGATGCGGGAACGCGCACAGCATGTGAGCAGGTCGGGTAGGAATCGGCACGTCTATGCCCAGCTTAACACATATTTTGGGGAAAAATTATCGAAAACCCTGTCTTACTTTTTGGCAAACACGATAGTTGTTGGTTTTCTGAGGAAAACATTTGACATTGACCTGGAATTAACACCCGCCCCCATGGTCTTTCCGTTTACCATTAAATTTGTTTCTTAAAAAAAAAAAGCAGTATAGGAAATCTAAACAGATTGTACTTGTACTTGTACTTGAGATTGTATCTCCTGCCTTCACATTCCAGGGGTGTCTATGCCGAAATTTGCATACACACCAATGTTACAGACCCCACACACACACTTTGTTAGCATCATCACTGACACCAACGAGGTGGAACTAGGAAGAATCAGCAAGGACACCAACATGAGGGGAATACAATGATGAGTTCACAATCCCTACCATAGTCATGTGACTAAAGCTGGGTAAACACGTTTAGATATGGGCCAAATGGATGGCCTTTTTCGAGCGCCATCTATCTGGCCCATATCAAATGCAGCCATCCCTGTTTTCCAGAGGGGGATATGGGACATGACCGTAAACCACGGGGTGTCCATGCAAAGCATCGGCTGAGTTGGGGACACTGTGTTGTGTCTACAGCTACTCCGATATCTGACAGCAGCGTGATAATGGAGAACATACAAGCTTCTTGCAGATAACGTCCTGGCCAACATTTAAACCAGGGACCCCAGTGCTGCATTTCCAACTTCCTGAGCCACCTGTGCCACGTGATATTTTTGAAAACATTCCTTAACCATGACCAGTTTAGTCTCTTAAATTCATAAGAACTGGTATGCTAGATCACATTTAAAATCTTTAGATTAAACCAGCAATTTGTCATCCGCCCATAAAGGTATAGTGAATGTGATAGGTGAGAGGTCTGATGTCACAACCTGAATCTTAACATTTGAAAAAATGTATTTCTTTTTACCTGAATTGAACTATTGACACTTGTGTGTCGGGCATTCCCCGTCCAAAGTAATGTGATCGGCCAGGGAAAAATGTACATGTCTGTTCCCTGGCCGATCAAGATTTTTGCCCATATGAATCAGTCGCTCCAAGTGGACACCCACAATACGCAAGCGATTTTGCAGACGATTGATTAGCACGCTCGATTGCAGCCCTCGTTTTTTTTTTGTTGCTTATTAGAGAGACCTCTTGCAAACCTTCCTATTGGAAAAAATCTTGTCAAATCTCTAAAGTTAATAACCATTAGATGTTGCTTAGCTGTCTGGAACCAACACCTGAATCAGATAAAGACATGACATCAATGCAGCTAGACAGTTCAGCGATGGCTGCTTTCTTCTAAAACGGAAGAATATTTAAAAAGCTTTAATGTCACCAATCTGGGCATGGTGTATTTAAGAATCAAAAAAAGGTTACAATCTTGTTTTTAATCTGTGTGTGCTTGGTCTGTTCACTATTCAGTGCAATGGTTCTGTTAAGCACATTTAAATGTCACTTTGTGTTTTATGCTAATTGTGCCATTTTAGCTGTTTCAATTGAACATGACATTTTCACACCAGGTAGCAACACTATGTTGTTTTTTGTTGTAACTTCTTGTTCAAGGCCTGTTCATTATTTCAATAACAATAAGAGTGTAGATCGTATACCATGCCACTGAGAACCAGGAAATATATTTACATAATAATGGGTTCCTGGCTAAACAGGGAATGAATACATTCCAAGAAGAGAGTGATGATCAACCTTTATGTGTATTTCAATATTTCTTGTGCCTCACCCCCAGATATAAATAAAGGATGAATAGTAAGACACTTAGATTGGGCTATGGCAGCACATATTACCAACTTTCTTTGGAAAAAAAAACATATTTATTGATACATTTTTAAAAGGTATATCTATATCTATATATATATATATATATATATATATATATATATATATATATATATTACGTGTGCTGGAAGTATGTGAACCCTCAAGTAGTGTAGATGTTTCGTTGTTTAACCATGATTTTCTCATTCATCATCACCAGTGGTTTATCATGAAATGTCAGATATATGTTCATCAATTGCATTGTACTTGTTTGTAGGTTTTGTTTAAGTAGCCACAAAAACTACATGAAACATGGACTTAGTGTATGTGCAAAAGTAAGTGAACCCCCAGTGCATTGGTTAAGTCGACCAGGTAAAAAGAGCAGCAGGTGAAACACATTTGGGTGCTTAATCAATCACTTAAGCAGACCAATGAAATGAGACATCCTTGGAAAATGTTTTGGCCTGCACATTTAAAAGAGAGAGGAAACCAACTGAACCATGTGGTCCCATACAAATCAACAATGCCAAGAGCAAAGGAGTATCCGAGGACATGAAGAAGAGGGGGGTAGTGACAAGCCCATCAGTCTGGGAAAGGCTATAAGACCATCTCCAAAAGATTCCAGCTCCATCCATCCATGTACGACAGATAATTTACAAATGGAGGGCCTTCAACATGACAGCAACTGTGCCTAGAAAGTGGACGCCCATCAAAAATATCACCCAGAAGCACCAGAAAAATAATAAACCAGGTAAAGGCCAACCCACACATCACCTCTAGAGAGTTGCAGGGCCTTCTCTGGGCAGCATCGGGACAAATGTGCATGCGGTTCTACAATCAGACGAAAATTGAATAGCCCATGACAATTCATGGGAGGGTTGCTGAAGGAGAGCCATCTGCTCTCAAAAAAACAGCACAAAACTGCCCGTTTCAACGTTGCCAAAAGAGCACTTGGACAAACCAGAGGCCTTCTGGAAGTCCATTCTTGGACAGACGAGTCTAAAATAGAATTATTTGGTCACAATCAAAAAACCGACATGTTTGGAGAAAAATCAACACGGCATATGAAGAAAAGAAACCTCCTCCCAACCGTGAAGTATGGCGGTGGAAATGGAAGTGAAAGTCTGGGGCTGCTTTTCTGCTGCTGGGCCTGGACGACTCCATATTGTCCAAAGGAATCATGAATTCTTCGGGTTATCACACGATTTCTCGACCAGAATCTCCTGCCATCCAGTCAGGGAGTGTGAAGCTGGGACGAAGATGGATTATGCAACAAGAAAATGGCCAAGGCATTCCAGCAAGAGTACAAAGGAATGGCTTCAGAGAAAGAGGATTCGCACTCTGGATTGGCCCAGGCAAAAGTCCGGACCTTAACCCAATTGAAATGTTGTGGAGAGAACCTGAAAAAGTTGGTACATGCCAGAGTGTCCCTCCAACGTCTCTCAACTGGGCTGAGTTCTGCAAGGAGGAGTGGGCAAAAATCCCCATAAGCAGATGTGGAGAGACTGGTGTAGTGGTTTACAGGAGACGTTTTTAGTTGGAGTAATGGCTGGCAAAGGGAGGAGCCACAAGCTACTAATACAAAGGGTTCAACATACTTTATGCACATGTGTAAGATTTCAGTTGTTGGGACATAAACCTCTTGTTTACTTACAAATAATGAAATCTATTCTGTGTGTCTACTATTTGGAAGGTGTGCTTTACAAATTGGGATTTAGATGTAGACTGGTCACCTGTCACTATGTGAATGGACCATTAGGTGGTATCCTGGAAGAAGTCTGGGAAATTATTGCCCAGCACCATTAGGTTGCCGAATGTGTTTTGTTTTAGTTTTCTTAAAGGGCTCCTGGACTTTGGAATATGGAGGATGGATTTGGGTGGGCCTTCCTATTCCCCCAGGGTCCACTAAATGGATAACACCTGTTTGCAGGTGAGTGGAGCCAGGTGTGTCTCCACAAATGGAGCAAAGACCAGTGTGTCAGTGGATTCCTAAGAGATGTTGGAGACACAGCTCCTGATAGAAGTAGGAGACCGTGGGCTTCTGACAGAGTGAAGAAAGAGGGCACACAAGAAGTGTGGGGCCCAGGCCTGTAGTTACTGGAGCAGTTGATACAGGGAGCTCACAGTAAGTGTGAGGCCAAGGCCTGTTGCTTCCGGGAAGCCAAGGATGACAACTTATGTTGAAAGGTGCGAAGCCAGGAGAATTGGCATTTTCGAGTTACTGTAATTTGGATTTATATCAACCCCTGTGAGGGTAACCCCTTTGTTTTGGACAATAAACACGGGCAGGAGCCCTTAAAAAAGATCACAATTGCGTTGATTGATGTGGTGAGAGCACCCATTTGAGTGTGATCTCCCACAATATATATATACAGTATATATATATATATAATTGCACATAAATCCATGCTGCGTACGTTTTTGATTGAATCTGAATGTAAGTAATGCTAGGCATACACATGCCGATAAGCGGCCGATTTTTTTGCCCAGAAAGGTCTGTAGAGAATCCAACAGTAGGATGGCCCTACAGTGTAAATACCACAATTATTTTGGGAAAATGCTCATGCTCACCTCTACACTTCTCACTCGAACATTTGTACTCCCTGCAAACACCCTCCATTACTAATCACCTCTGCATCCCGTGCACCCCATGTACACCTCTGCTCAGCTCCGCCACTGCACACTTCAGGACCCATTTTGCACGTCTTTCAGCTGCAGGAGTCATGTTAATTGGGCAACAGTTTTTAGTTTTTTTTTCTCTCTCTCTCATCCTACCCTCCACCTCTCTGCATAGAACAGAAAAGGCTGAGCTGCAGAACTGTCACCTGAAACAATTACTATTTCTTATTTCTAATATAAATTATTGAAGATCTGTATGAACTTTTAGACAAATGCCAGATTACCTGTTTAAACGCGCAAGCAAATGAAAAAATTCCCACTGTATATCCCAATATTCTAGTACTTCTCATATTCTAGTCTGGGAGTTCCACACAAAGATCTCCTTGTTGGATTCACTGTTGTTCTTCGGTTGGCCTGCATCCTAAACCTTGTATTTTCTGAAACTACCCAGCTCCAACAATGTCCTGCGCACGACTTGTCTGCTGAGAAGCGCCATTCATCTGCCTGGTGGTAAATTGTTGAGCTCCCTGCCAGTCAGAGGATTAATGTGCTTTATTAGTACACCTGTCTGTGTTGTAAGAGAGCCTTCTTCTTGGGAAGCTATCAACAAGGCATCTGAAGAATGGCAACGAGTTATCCCAGAAGAAATGTATCATCTTCTGAATAAAATATTACCCACGGAAAATGTCAAGTACACAATCTATGCAGGTATGATAATTGCTTTATATTGTTCTTAAATATAAGTGCCATACTAAAAACAATAACACTTATTATAATTTTGATATCAGTGAGTCACTTCCAACATCATTTTTATTATGTTACTGGAACATAAGTATTGCATATTTCTACACAATAAATATTATAGGTTAATTATATACCATATATTTATCCCTTTCTTCATTAAGTGGTATGAGAGTTTTGGTGAAGGCATACATGACTCTAGTTACCAGTAGTAACGAAACCCAAAGACCTCATATTAGCATACAAAATTTTGATAGGTCAATATCTGACCCCATCCCATCGCAGTTACCAGCAGCTTTATGAATAGTCAGTAAAATAAGTAGAAAATCTGAACACTAGGTTGTCCTTTATAGGGGCCCACTAACCCAATGGAGTGCAGAAGAAGTACTGTACTTACCTGATACTTCACTTCCTCAGGAAAATAGAGTTTTGCATCTTGGCTAGTCCCTGGCTGGTAAGAAAAGTATTTTCCTGCACCAGTATTTAATCTTTGTAGTTGGGTGGATGCGTGGGCTACAGCAATGGTGAATTACTTAATTATTGCAATGTATTTATAATTTTCTTCCTTTTTTCTGTGCTTTCAAATATTGTAGACTACTTTCAACAACAATGCAGTTCATTGGCTGGGCTTTCATCAACAATTGTCTAAATAGTTCCAAGCCATGTTAACAGTTCAACATCTAGTTAACAGACCTGTCATAGTTCAGTGAGAAGAATGGTATTGTGATTAACCTAACAATGCCTTGGCTTCTATACTACTGCTATGGATTGTTAAATATACAAGACTTTACTGGCAATAATTGATTTACATATTTGTTGCACTTACCATATCACAAGAAGACTTCTGTAAAGTGATGGTAAATTTATCTTTTCCAATTCCTTTGACCAAGATATATTGACAAATGCCCAGGAAAGTAAAATAACGTCCATCAAATGTTGTGAAGTGAGAATCTCCAACAACAGAGCACTCAGCTAAAAAGAAAAAAAATACTTTATTGTACTTGTATCTATAGGAAATTATAGATAAACTTAGCTAGAAGTTTGTATAGGTCAACTGCTTAGGGTTTCTTTGTCCCTTTTAAGACTAATGCGGATGTGTATAATTGAAAAGTTGCACAATTTATGAATGCAATGTGTGGCAGTGCTATGGGACCACAAGTGCCAGATAGAACCTATACTCATTTGTAATGCTCCACAGCGATAGCAGGATGACATGACACTTCTGCTGAGATGAGTCTTATGGTTAGGTGTGTCTTATGAGTCTTATGGTTAGGTGTGTCTTATAGTCAGGAATATAAGGTACATACCCTAATTCATAGTATAAGTATTAAATAGCTATATGTTTGCGGACAAATACCTGGGCATTCATGTTCTGTGCAGTTCCAAACACCACCGGCACAGACGCTGCAATAAAAGTTCAAGCATTACTTTCTTTATGTATAGGAGAATATTCAAGTAAATATGCTCAAAAACATGGATTACCACATGCTGCATTCCTGTTCTATCTTAGAACCCGCAGGGTAGGCTGTGCCATGGTAAATGCAAGGGCAGCTTGTTACTGAAACACAGGCTCCGTTGTCCAGAATGAGACCTAGTTCAATCAAACAATAAAGGCATGTTGAGAAAAATAAAAGTTACATAATACACACATTATTATTCTTGTAATAAGAGCATTTCTTTTCGCAAATTTCTGTATCCTATATTTGAAGAATACAAGAGAATATATTCAAAGATCAGTGTGAATACACTGAAATAAAATCTTTTTAAAACCATTGTCTCCCAAAATAAAGTTAATGATCTAACTGTCTTGATTTTAATGTGAAATGGAGAAGTGATCCCTTAAGAGTCTCTACTAAGGTATTTTAGGCATATACCTGTCGGGAAGGAATTAAGGATGATAGTATAGTAAAAAAACAAAAGACAAATAATGTCATAATGTAGCTGTTAAAATAAAACATTAATAAGTGAAATTAGTTGAAACTGAAATATGATACAAATGTAGTCTTAAGCTAGCCATACACGTGTAGGATTCCATGGCCAATTGATCACTCACCCAATTGATTCCGGCGATCTCAGCGGGAATGGGAGCTGCGATCAATCTGCCAATTAAGAGTATCCGATCGCTGCACACCACCTTGTCCAAGTGATCACGTCCAATTGATCTGGGGCTCAGAATTGGATCAGAATTGGATCCGACAGAGAACCAACATGTTGGTTCTCTGTCGGATCCAATTCTGATCCAATTCTGAGCCCCAGATCAATTGGGCGTGATCACTTGGACAAGGTGGTGTGCAGCGATCGGATACTCTTAATTGGCAGATTGATCGCAGCTCCCATTCCCGCTGAGATCGCCGGAATCAATTGGGTGAGTGATCAATTGGCCATGGAATCCTACACGTGTATGGCTAGCTTTATATAGTTACATGACACTGGAGGAGATTTTTCAACAGGACATGACACAGGGAGTTAATATGTCCCAGTGTCACAAAAGTTTTTGTTATATAGTTGTTCTATGTATAGTTATATTTATATAGGGCGTATGCATTGTTATGTAATTGTGATGCTTTTATGATGTCTATGCAATTGATCAACTTCTATGATGGAACAATGTTTACATGTAATCTTTACAGTTGTTTTTAATAAAAATGTATGTAACACAATATCTTTGGCGTTAAAGTCCCACTGCCCGCCTTTAGGAAAATTTTGTTTTTCCTTCTCCTTCCTTTATAATTAATAATTGGGATGTTGGCAAATCAAACTATATCATAAGGTGGATTATTATCTATATATATATAGTTATATTTATATTATATAGTTATGATATTTATATTATATAGTTATAGTTATGTATAGTCTCTCCATTTTGGAAGAGTATTGTTATGATGTATTTGTTTCATGTTGCCAGAGGTATATGAAAAGTTAGCCATATACTTAAGGTTCCTCTGCATCGTTTACGATGCAATCGTAACATGTGTTTGCAAAATTGGTTCCCAAAGGTGGTGTTCACTACGATCACTGTACAATTGAAGTGCACACTACCTTGGGGCACCTTTGCCCTAATTGATCGAGGGTTCCCACCCAGTAATCGATTACCAAATGAATGAATGAATTTACCTGATCAGCCAAAAAAATTCTATATTGAAGAAGAAATTGAACTTAAGCGATTAAGCGATTTTTTTTGATCCATCTCTGATTGATACATTGCTAGTGGTGACCCTGGATCGATTACTATACGATCACACCATATTTTTTATAATCTACAAACAGTTTAGATACATCCACCATTACATAATTTCTGGGGGAATGAATTCAGGAATCAGCCTTTTTTGAGCAGGCGGTCAGTTAGGGGGAAAAAACTACAAGAAATCTGTTACCCAAGGTGGTGTGCAAAGTGTGATCGTTCATAAAATACATGTTGCATTTAATGATCGAATCGAGAACAAATTCCAAAAGAATTAGCATGTCTATAGCTACCTTTAGCTAAACGAATAGGGCATATGGAGATTCTGATGGAGACAAATTCTGATGCCTGACATTGACTGTGAATAGCTCATAATGAGACCTCTTGTGGCTACTTGGGTTCTTTTAATTGGGGGAGACAAAATACTAGTAAAATGTGATGTGATTTGTTCTAGAAGAATACTTTTTTAATCAACCATAATTAAAACATTTAACAAACAAAAAGAGTTTTGCAAATAGCTAAACTCATGGTGGTGGCACCCGTTTGTTAGAAATATACTAACCAACATCTGGGGACTTTTCAGTGGTCATGGCGTAAAAATAGATCAAACAAAAGATAATCACTTCGCATAACGTGATAATTTTAATCACAAGTTCACATAAATGAAAGAAGATCCAAAACATTCCACATAAAGATGGATTTTGGTATAAATCATATCACAGTAAATTCAATATTAGTACATATGACCTGTATCTTGACCTGTGACCTTGACGCGTTTCGCTTTTTCAGGAGGATTTTAGAGGTCAATAATAATTTAGGTAATTACCGCATACCTCAACTCTAAAAAGATCATGTTACTTTAATGATTTGATTACTGACAGTCAGTGTATTCTTCTTTCCTTTAGAATTGACCTATAAAATCCCCCTGAAGCGGTTTCAACCGCGAAACGCATTTAGGTTACAGGTCAAGATACAGGTCATATGTACTAATATTGGATTTACTGTGATATCATTTATACCAAAATCCATCTTTATGTGGAATGTTTTGGATCTTCTTTCATTTATGTGAACTTGTGATTAAAATTATCACGTTATGTGAAGTGATTATCTTTTGTTTGATCTATTTTTATGCCATGACCACTGAAAAGTCCCCAGAGGGGAAACAGGTGCCACCACCATGGGTTTAGCTATTTGCAAAACTCTCTTTGTTTGTTAAATTAACTATTGGGACTCTGGTCAAATTATTAATCGGTTCTCAATATACATTTTTATACATAATAAAAACATACAAACAATAACAGGGAATAGACTATATATTCAAAGTTCAAAGATATAAACAAAAGAAAATTTTTTAGTATAATATTACATATAAATTCCTGAAAGTCATGTAAAATAATCCGCATTTTAACAGTATGGCTAAATACATTTTTAATTTTAAAAAACTATATATAACAAAGAAAAAAACTCAAAAAAGAGGGGAAAGTGAACAGAAGAGGAAAAAAATGTGACAGAACTTTTAAATTAACTGTATATTTAGGTATGTCGATGTCTAACCAGGCAATCTGTAAATTTTAAAGACATTTACTAACAGCTTGATTGTCTCTGTAAAGCTTTCAATAGTAAAACATAAGAATGTAAAATGCTGGCAAGAGATGTAGATAGATTATAGTTTACTTACTGTAATGTGTTTGCACATACAAAATGGACAAACGCCAGATTAGAGAGAACTAAATGTTCACATGTATCAGTAATTACTGTATATATTACCATCAACTTACCATCTGGACAATAACATCCATCCAGACAGTGCAAATTGCTTCCTAAACATTCCTTTTCATAAGTACAAGTTGGTGGGCAGCAGCTAATACAGTCTCGATGTACAAAATTTTCTTCACACTTTTCCGCTAAAATTTAGAAAATGAATTTGAGATAAATAAATGTTACTATATTGTATGCCCTATGCTGTTACTATATTGTATGCCCTATGCACATACAACAATGACAAGAGAAAGTTGCTGGCAATATTAGCACGACACAAAATGCCACCATACTTTATCTGTATACCAAAACATGTGCTTTATATTTTCATGTGCACAGGCTCTTTGGAATGAATGTGTACTTTTTGGATATTTATGAACAAGCATTCCCCACAGCTTGTTAACAAGGAAAGATGTGAAGCAGGCCTAAAGGTGGCCATACATGATCAATCGATCCCGCTTGAATAAAGCTTGATGGAACAGAGAACCAACATTCTGGTAAATCCCTGTTCGATTTCCATTACTTTAAATGAGGACCAGTGTCAAGCATCCAAAGTATTGAAAGGGAATCAATTGTGCAAAGTGATGCGCATCAATTCGCTGTTCAATAGATGAACACTTGAGTTCAGCGTGGTGACGTCATCACGCTGCGCTCAAGGGTTCATCCATTGAACGGGCATCGACCCGTGTATGCCCACCTTTAGACTTTTAGTTTAGACAGATAAGAATCTGCTGAGTTTAACAGTAGCTACAGGGGCTTGCATCTAACATGCTCTCGTGGTGTCCACATTTGAAAGCATTTTAATTTACAGACACTCCATACTGAGTCTGGCTTGAGTTAAGTACTCAACTCCTGACTATTTCCAAACCCATATACTGCAGATGTGGTGGTTGGCACACACTAGGGGCACTATGCTACAAATCTGGTAGGGGTGCCCTTCCTTGGCCAACCTCCTTGATGCACTTTTTAATGTTATACTTAATGGGTGTCTATGGGTGTCCATTTACCTAAATTATTACCTATGTTTTCAGGTTCCATCTGAAAAGGTAGACAAGGAGATTGTCCTGATGAGTGACTGTTATAACCTGTTGGCCTTATGCATATGGAATCACTTACTTGACCATGTTTGCTAGTTTTTCTGGACTCTTTGTTTAAGTTTAAAACATTGCTTCACAGATATTCTCACATTGGCCATCCTATTAACAACTCTATTACTGATATAATGAGTTATGCCTCCCTTTTCCTTCCCATTTTTCTCCTTCTCCCATGTTCTCCAGTGGACCTTATTCCTTGCTCTTCTTCTTTCTCCCTTCTTTGTTTACCTTTTCCTCTCTCTACACATGGTTTCTTCACCTTACAATTAAATTGATATTTTTTTTCCTCCTCTTCGGCAAATCCCTATATTTATATATATATTATACCAGTTTGGTGATTTTCCAGTTTCACATTTTCCTGGCTTGGCATTTTTTGGGGATTTTTACTTTAGTTTTTTACTTTATTGGTATTGACAGATGTTTGTAAAATAAAACTTGTTTTTGTTCATTTTGTTTTTAAATGGTTTTTTTAATTTTGTTAATAAAAATGTACTAAAAAGAAAAAAAAATTCTGTTATTCTGTTGTAAAAATTGTGTAATACAAAAAAATAAACATGGTGAAGGCTTGGGTCTGATTTAAACATACATTATGAGTTTATTCAGACAAAACAATAAAGGTTTTAGCAAATGAGAGCTACTACAAATGAACATTTGCTCTGACATTTCACATTATTACATTACTACATATGGTTACTGTAAATGGTATAATAACCATAAGATATTTCTTACTGCATGCTGGGAAGTCATCTCTCCAGTCTCGAATTGGATGGCCAGAATGGGAACATGCTCTTGCATACTCCATTACAGCACGGCAATATGTCTCATCGTCATCTTGTCTATATCAGCGGAAAAAAAACATAAACATCTAGGTTACTGTAACTGAAAATCTTAAGCATGTATTTATGTAATATAATTAGCAAGTCTTTGCTTGCAAAAAGTTCATTAGGAAATTCACCTAAAGTATGTATTTTAAAAGTAAGTGTGGCATACAATAGGTGATCCGCAGTTGTTTAAGTTGTAGGTTACACAACCCTATGGACTGCCCCATGAGATGATACTTGACTATTGGCCCAATCACGCTCTCCATAAGAGGAAGTAATAAGTATGTTTATGGCTTTTAGTACTTTTAGTACATGTAGGAAATATATGAAGCTGGGGAGGTATATGCCTGTTGCTTTAATATATTTGGTAGAAATTTTCTGTAATAGCAGATTGTTAGTGAGAAGGTCATCCAACAATAACCTGATCAGTTTGAGTATTATGTGACATACACTATAGAATTTTAGTCTGAAAGACACCCTGACAGTGGCAAATTTGCTAATGCAGCAATTAAATACAGTATATGATGAGAAAATCTAAATTTGCTAGACCTACCCTGGGACACCTTTAAGCTAGCCATACACGTGTCGGATTCCATGGCCAGTCGATCACCCATCCGATCGATTCCGGCGATTCTGCCGGGAATCGCAGGTGTGATCAATCGGCCAATTGAGAGTATCCAGCGCTGCATACCACCTTGTCCAACGGATTCCAGGATGATTCCGTGTCCGATTGTCCACCTCACAAATGGCAACTCCCCCTGATCTGTGCAGAATCGGATCAGAAAGACCAACATGTTGGTTCTCTGTCGGATCCGATTCTGGGCCCCTGAACAATCGGACCTGATCGATCGGACAAGGTGGGCTGCATGCGATTCCGGCACGATCGTTTCGCGTGCACGCGCCCAGAATCGATCGTGCCGGAATCTGGTGGGAATCCGACACGTGTATGGGGGCCTTTAGACTTATCATATAAAGTTCACCCTGGTGTTGTTTATAGGTACTTACTTGCATAGGTCATTCATACAACTTGCAATGTAGGAATAGGGATCAATGGTTTCATGACAGCTCAGAAAAGGGAACTGTAAGAGCACTTGACATTTATGAAACATTTCCTGTGTGCAAACAATTCATTGTTGTCAAATTATTGAGGACATGATAGTACATATAGAATACGTTTGATGTAGAAAATCTAATACATCTAAGTGTGAAGGATATCCATGAAATGGCACAGACATCTAGTCAAAGTAATTCTGACCAAACTTCTTGGAAAATATTTGAACATCCATTCAAGCCAAACTTGATAAATAATATCATGTGTATGTCTTTACCCATTGTATACTCTGCAGTTTAATAGGAAACAAGCTAAGTCATACACATTTTTAAAGACTGCACAATAATGTGTATGCAGAATCCTGGGAAGCTGTTTTATAGTTTTGAACCTTCATGATGTGATTTAAGGTCAGCAAGAGTAGCTTTGTAGAGCCTTTAAAAGGATTTAAAAAACTGGGAATGACAAATCTTTACACCTCCGAAGAAGGTTGGGTCACACCTATCTCCTTTAAGTCTGACAATGATTTCCATGTGAACAGGCTTATTGACTATAATACAGACTTTTTGGACATTCTCAACATGCTTTGCTCAATGGTCTTAAAAACGGATGGGTGTGAATCAGACCTTAATGGCATGTGCCCAAAAAGCATTTTTACATACACTCACTGCAATATATAGTTCATTCAACAGCTATTACCTTCCCAAAATAAAAGAACATTGTCTCATTGGGCGAGGATTTTTTTATTACATTTGGCCAATGTAGCCATCCAACATCTCCCTTTTCATTTATAAACATCTCTCCTTTCAGCGCCTTACAATATCAGCTAACTAAATAAATAAATCTGCTGGAAGGTGAAAACCTCATGTATTACTATGGGATCACTGGGGTTCAAAGTTCTGTTTATGTAGTACATCAAACATGGAATAATATCATTCAAACATACCTCATGAACAGTATGCGAAGAGCAGGGATTTGAGTATTCAGAGGCAGTTTCTACACAGATATGTTCATCTGGGATCTGAACATACCAGCTGTTTGCAAACACAGCAATATCTTCTGTGGTTTCTTCAGCTGTATAAGAATAGCAAATCATGAAAAATCCAATATCTCACATAGGCAGGGCCGTTTTTACTGATAAGCAGTTGAAGCAACTGCTTAGGGCGCCACATTGAAGGGGGCGCCATTAGAGCTTTAAATTTTTTTTCTTGGTGCACCAACATGGCTAGAAACGGCCCTGGTCTCACACATGTGGTTGTTAAGGACGCTCAGAAACTCCTTACCAACAGGATGCCGCCCTCCCCTCCAGCCAATTACGGGCCAACTTTCACTGCACTGTCACAACACAGCATGACCCTCCCGTCTCTCACTTTTCTATTGGTTGCACAATAGGACTGCATGTCCCAAGATGCCTTGCCCGCCGAGCCTTGCCAGACTTCCTTCCTTCCACAAGGTTCATGAGAGGTGACAGTGGGTTAATCTGCATTGATGAAGGGTGACACTG
>CM070034.1:50079682-50112085 GCA_036250615.1 Ptychadena robeensis | reverse complement strand
CATGGATTGATGTGCATGGATGAGGGGTGACAGAGGGTTGATGTGCATGGATGAGGGGTGACAGGGATTGATCTGCATGGATGAGGGGTGGCAGGGGTTGATCTGCATGGATGATACGTGACACCACATATACAGGAGAGGGCACTGCCAGGGAGACATGCCAAATATGTTGGTAAATTAATATTTATAAGTAATTCATTTAAAGTTTATTAAGTTATATAGTTCTATTAAAGTTTTCTATGCCCCAATGTGAAATTAAGTGTATAAATGCTGGTACGAGGGGGGGGGTGGGGTGTTGGGGGTTATGTGTGGGGGGGGCACCACCAAGAAAATCTGCTTAGGGCACCAAAATGGCTAGAAACGGCCCTGCACATAGGCATGTATAGATAACTATGATACCAGAAAATTATTCAAGTTGTGGCTCAGAATGTACGGGTGCAAAAGGTTGGCAAACCATGTACAGAAAATGGTCAGCCATAGTAGCCCACATATTCTTCTCATAACAGCTACCGTTTAGCATAGCATTTCATATTCAGCATTGAAGCAATGATGATGCAGGGCCTTGCATTGTAAAGGACACACCACAGGCCATGAGAAGCCTCTAAAGATATCAAAGCTGAACACAAAGGTCCCACATAAATTCTCAATAATGTTATAATAACAATAGGCATTTGAGTTTTTATAGATGCTGAAGTGGCTTCTTCCCCTTGGTTTGTAATGTTGAGATCTCTGCATTTTAGTTCCTGGAACTAGACACCTGTTATGCCCCATATAGTGAGCTTTGACTGTTCCATCTGTATTTTCTATTTATTTTATACAGGGGGTACTGGAACCATGCAATGTACAATGAAATACTGCAAAATGTGTCCAATTTTGTAGTATGGAAATCTATCTTGTTTGCTATTTTTTGGAACATCTAAGATGTCTAACACAGCATTTATAATAACCTTATTTATGTTAAGTAACTCCTTGATATCATGGTTTTATTCTCTTTTTGTGCATCACACTACCCTATGAGTACAATCTATTGAGGTATTGTACACATCATTACTTACTGTGTTGTACTGTAAGGTCATCTGTCCAGTTGCCATTAAAGTTTCCACAGAGGCCACAAGGTTTCCCTTTATGATCTTCTGTAAGTTTGATATATATTCCAGATCCTCCATCCCAAGCAAGAGAAAATCCAAAGGTAGTCTTTACCAGTATATAGTCAGCCAGCCTCTCAATAAATACATTTTCCACAGTCTGTGGCAATAATACCCTGGCATCAAAGAGTAGAAACATTATGAAACTAGATGGAATACATAGATGGAGTGTCAAAAGTCTCCCTTATGGGGTTATTAAAGACAGAGAGAGATACAATACTGGAAAAAAGAACTAATAATTCCGCCACCACATCTAGGAGTTGGTAGTCCTGATAAAATTTAAGGACAGTTTGAATAAATCCTTTTTTACCTCACACCTCCTTTTCTCACTTCGTAACCAGAAACTGTGATCTCCTCTTGGCTTGAGAAAAACATACTGATTGAGCGTGTACAAGTGTAAACAGAAGCATCACAAGTAGGGCTGTTGTGAACCTAAAAACAGAAAGAAAGGTGATTTCCAAATATACAAGGAACATCATTTTATTTATGATTATAAGCGAACAACCCTGTAAAAACATGAGACAGTTCTGGCACAAAAACACATTGAACTCTTAAGCGAGATCTGAAACTTGTTGCACAATAAAGACTACAAAAAACTTTAATTAATTCTTTCCCGTTGATTTTAATAGATTACAAAGAGGATGCTTAGAATTTTGCTGCCTATCTATATTCCACCAATTCATTTGGGACTTACCCATATAGTATAGAGAGGCACTGGATTGCTGCAATCTCTGGCGAAAATATAGGAGCAGTTGCCCGGAAAGTAAAAGTAGATGCCATCAAATGTTTCAAAGTTGTATTGACCCCAGCTTCTGCAGATCCCATCTCTTTCTCTGCCAGGGTTTGGAACTGCAGGACATAGTGAGAGAGACAAAAAATACTTTTGTAGATGTTGAAGAACTAGTGTTAATCGTGGTATTCTAATCGCAAATGTTTATTGCGATCATTGGAACTTCAAGAACTCACAAAGATCTCGAATATAGTTCTATATCTTCGTAATCATGAATATTCGAGATCTTGTACAGTATCCAGAACTAGCATGCATTGCGTTAGCAATTTGTGAAAGTGCATGTTTGCGCAATGAAGGTAATGATGGCTGAAGATCATCAATTCTCAAATTTCTTGGAAATATTAGGCAAAAAATTTGGGATATTTTGTGAATACGAATAGGTAACCTCAATTGATAGGTAACCTCAATTCAATTAAAGATTCTCTGAGTAGCGGAAACAATAACTCTTCTGGAGTGGGGAAGGGGCAGTATGTTAATATAGCGATCCCTCCTGACAGATAGATAACCAATCGACCTGGGAAAGGACCTTGTCAGGTTTTTGTTGTTCCCTTGTTGGGGACATTACCCCTCACTCTCTGTTCCAATGACATGAGACGTAAACACTTTAACATCAGCATGCATACAGACTACAAATGCAATGCAACAGCTACAGAGATTAATTGGCTCAATTTCATTCTGCATTCAATTTGCATGCATATCTTTAAAATGTTTTATCTCATTAAACATCTCTGGTTATGAAAAATGGATGATAATTTTTAAGATAATCATACCATACTGGCATCTGTTTCCTTGTGCCTGAAAGGTGTCACAGTCACATAGACCTGCTTCTGTACAAAGTGCTCCATTAAGACAGCCATATGGGCAGGACTCTGTTGTGAAAGATAAACATGGAATATTGTTACCAATTCATTAAATAAGTATATAAGTATGTTTTGGAAAATATATTTGGCGGGGGGGGGGGGAGTTTGTTCACACGGTTGATTGCCTTCTTTTAGAGGTGCATTGCATTTAATATATATTTTGCCTACATATGCGTTTGCATTTCCTATTATGCATGCATTGCCAACAGCAATGAGCCCTTTAACTATATTAAGTGACGTGCTTATATGGATGGACCTGGGCTTTCCATCTCCAACCCTGGAGATGACCCTGTCAAGATTCAAATACATTTTTTTAACATATAACACTAAATTAAGTTAGGTATGTTTTACAAAGAGTTAGAGAAAAAAATTATACATTTAATATTTAAATATATGTTATAGTATTTAATACCACAATTCAGCCTGTGTGGCCTGTGTGTAGCTCTGGAGGACTGGATTTGGCCTACAATGCTATGTGACTTTATGACTTCACAAAGGTGTAGGTGCTGTACAAATACAAGATATTAATAGTTTTCAACCACCATTCTCATTACAGCCAACCTACAATGAATTACATTTTATTTGTCATTATAATTGTTTTTACACTTTTCTGACATTTCTTAGTGTACACAACTCAAATTCAGGTGGCTCAAGGATTTAACACAATAAATTATGTGCAGACGTATTTAAATTACCAATGGTCAAATGTATTGGAGCACAAAAAGTTCATAAAGCATTATTAGGCTGTATAAGATTTATAATGATCATTTAGTATACACAGATAAGCTTGCCATAGTTACCAGACTGAAGACTGATACAAACAGCTAAGCTAAATACAGACAGAAGACTTTTGTATTGGGATCAGCAACATCAAAGAGACGTCTATATTTCGTACCTGAATGTGGAACATCAGTCTGAGAGGGGAGCCTGTGGGCTCCAGAAAAAGCTGTTCCATTGCCCTTCGATTAAGAGAATACATTATTAGTTGTTACGTATTTCGTTGGGTATGTACAGGCTACTAATAAAGTATTCTCTATAAAACAAATATACATTTACCGGTAAGTAAATTTTTAATAGTACATGTATATATAGCACTAAATGAAAAAATGTAGAACAAACGAGATTTATGTAGACACCATTTCAACATTGTTAGCACCAAGGTTAAGAGGAGGTAATAGTAAACCTTCAGACTAGAAAAACAAATAATCAACATAAGTCCTGGATAGAGGCATAAATACTGAAAAAAATGCCTTATTACTAACACTGATTTGAAGTATTTGATGGGGCCCGTGAGGCACGGGAGGGGAGGCATGCTTCATATACTGTATACGTTCACATGGATTTTACAGGTAAAATTTTCCTGAATTCTGTCTATTGTGGAAGACAGGTTCTCCTGATATGTAACCTGACACCCTGGGCTGAATCTCAACAGCTTTTCAACTTCTGCAAAAAGATGAAACACCACAAAAGTTTCACTAAATAGTGTAAAGGCCCCCATACACGTGTCCCACCGGATTCCAGCACGATCGATTCCAGGCGCGTGCACCCGAAACGATCGTGCCGGAATCGCATGCAGCCCACCTTGTCCAATTGATCAGGTCCGATCGTTCAGGGGCCCAGAATCGGATCCGACAGAGAACCAACATGTTGGTTCCATCAGATTGATTCTGCACAGATCAGGGGGAGTTGCCATTTGTGAGGTGGACAATCGGACACGGAATCGTCCCGGAATCCGTTGGACAAGGTGGTATGCAGCGATGGATACTCTTAATTGGCCGATTGATCACACCTGCGATTCCCAGCAGAATCGCCGGAATCGATCGGGTGAGTGATCAATTGGCCATGGAATCCGACACGTGTATGGCTAGCTTAAAAAAACCCCAGAGAAGATTCATTTCCCAAATGCCAAGTCTTTTTGCATAAAAACAAGAGAAAACATCAATCTAAACTAAAGGTTTCACTCAAAGAAAATCATCTGTTGTTGATTAGTAATTTGATCTAAAAATGTGGGCATCTGCTATCTCTAGTTTGCCAGTAAAAGGTAAACTTAGATGATCCCTGTCCTAGTATTTCTTGTTGATGCTTCCAACCACATTAAAAGCAATACAATAAAAAGTCATAATTTGTATGCAAATTCAGATATTGATATATATGTTAGAAAACATTTTTGCATGCAGAATAATAGGAATAATATCTCCTTTAGTGCAACCACCAATTTTCGAGATGAGTAGAAAATGTAATAATATTGAGTATTCCACACAACTAGAGAACACCGAGCCAACAACGGATGGTTGATTCTGAGTAATGGGGTCAGGGTTCATTCACACTATACACATAGCGTTGCTACATGGTAGACAAGATTCCATATTGTGTGTGGTGTGTACTATGCAACATTAACATTTACGTGGGTCTTGCCGGTACACAACCTAGCGTGTATAGTGTGAAAACTGCCTCAAACCCTGCAGTGCTAGATCACGATTTACTAGAACTCTTAAGCAGGGAACACATGGCTCGAGCCATTCGAGGTTCCCTGCAGCAGCGTGATGACGCACAATATTGTAGGAGCTGGAGACACAGCACTGATTGACTTGTCCGATATTCCTGTTTTTGAGAGGGATTGATTGGTCTCGCTCAAAAACAGGGATGGCCGCATATGATATGGGCCAGATAGATGGCTGTGAGCGTGCATTGCCCTCGAAGTGGCCACCGATCTGGCTTATATCTAAATGCTTTATAAAAAACAGAGCCAGTTTAAGAACAGTTACAAACACATGGCTTCAGCAAAAAGAAAAGAAACAAAATTCCAGATGCTACCTTAAGCATCACAACAGTCCAGCCATTTTGTTATTTATGAAGCACTCATTTAGAGGTATAAAGCCCTGAGGAAGAGGGTCTACTGAACCCTGAAGACTTATTTAAAATTCCTTCTATTGTATTTACATTTAACAAAATCTTCAACTTGATTTTATAAGCTCTCTGTATTGGTAGTTTTCATTACTGTATCCTCTTAACAATGGGAAATTGTAACTGCTGGTAAAAGTGTCAGTTTTGCCATTCACATTCACCATAAAATCGAAAAATTAAAGTCACATTTATTTGGGTTTTTTTTCCTCGTATACTGTATGTAGACCTAAAAGAATGCCAGAATTACAAGTACCTTGAGACCACAAAAACCAAAAGACCACATTTTGAAAGGGGTTGGAGTAGATCATGAATATTGGTATGTTGTAATGCTTTAGGAATGGTAGGGTCTACTTTAATTAAAATCACTCTTTCAACAATTTTATTTTGGGCCAACAAAAGAATAATATGTTGTGCACATATTGTAATATCACTACTTAATTAAGTAGGGCAGGGGCTGTACTTTTAAAAGTCATATTTTAAATTAGATTTCTCCATCAGATTATAAAAGTCACATTGGAAAAAAAGCACAGGACATGGAAACCATATTGTTAAAGATAAACACTGGGCAGATATAACAGATACACCTCAATGCAGCTCTCCCTGTATAAAATAGTACAGTAACTTGTTAAATACATTTTTACTGCAACAAATTTGGGAACAGTTTTTGAATTTCACTTTATATCAGCATAATCCTCTACATTAGTGGTGGGCAACTGAGTTGATATCAACCTATACTGACTTGTATAAGCATTTTTTAATCAAACAAATGACAGCAGGCATAGCTAGAACACATTATGTTTAATTTTTTAAATAACACCATTTTTTTAATTATACTTCAAGCATTAGGGAACACTGTAGTATGGTAATGCACATTTTGTGTCATGTATATCATCAAAGGTTATGTGCTTCAAAGCCATTGATTATATCGATGGGGCACATAACCTTCGATTCAGCAGACAGGTGAGTTTCTATGAGCTATGGTCCTATTAGGTTTCGGGGGCCTCAAGTGGAAGACTGAGGGGGGCCGCCAAAGAACACCCAAAGGGTCGCATGTGGTCCCCGGGCCACAGGTTGGGCACCTTGGCGCAACATGATAACACTTAGAATTGGAGAGGAAAGGACTAAAATGGGACCCATCTGGGTGTGCTATATCCAATTTGTGTGAACATGCTGATAGAAGAAGAGGATAGAGGGATCAGAAAGGTTACCTAATCTGTTTCCTACTTCTCTTTTAATATCCAGTCAGCATGGAATGGAAGATCATCATTGTTGCTTCAACCAGTTGATTGTACTGTATTCATATCAGGACTGGATGTCCAAAATTAGATGTTCCATCATATGTTTTCATCTTAGCTGTTCAACTAGACTTCAGCTTGTGTAATATATTATGTGTTAATGTTGTTGCTATTTAGCGGTATTCCCAAGTGTGCCTTGTGGTAGAATTTAATTACAGACCCGAGTTACCTGAGCTACACTTTGAAATACTTACCTGTTCCAGGTGAGACTACAGCATTCTCTAGTGAAGACTTTCTTGGCTTTTTCCACTAATCCCACCTCAAAGTCTGTAATGATGTTGGGAGTGCCCTCACAATTTCCTTGTATTTAAATACAGGTGTAGTAACAAATCCTGAGCATCATTTCTATGGAAATACCATATTTTCCGGCGTATAAGACGACTTTTGAACACAGGAACATGTGTTCAAAAGTCGGGGGTCATCTTATACGCCGGGTGTGGCTGGCAGGGGGGTGCAGGGGACCATCTAGGGAAGCTAGTAGATCTGCTCCCGATCTGTGCTCCCTGGGCTGCGTGCTGGCTGACAGAAGCAGAGGGAGAGATAGCTACAACATTTATAAGTTACATTTCAGCTAAAGTCCAGGTATCAGACAATGATCCTTCATCGCCAGAGAGATATACATTCCTATATGAAACATTTAACTTGCCTACATTGAACACATATATCTTTAAATCCTGCATGATAGAACTTTGACATTTTGTGGTTTTCTAGTTAACCCCTAAGACTACATCCATGCAAATTTTCAGGTCCCTGAGCACAATCCTTCCAAGTAAACGCCCCCTATAAATTATTGCTTCCCTATTAGCATAAAGCACTACTCTGCTGCATACATGCTTTCACTTATCCTATCCTTACTAATACAAAAAAAGATCGGACTTCTAAGGGTGTTGGAGATCTGTGAGTTGAAAGTTAGAGTAGACATAAATTTATTTATTTGGTGTGCGTTAGAAGAGAGGTAGTCTTATACTGCGAGAATATACCAAACTCTATATTTTAACTGGAAAAGTTGGGGGTCGTCTTATACGCCCAGTCGTCTTATACGCCGGAAAATACGGTATATAGGCAGTACAGAGAATTTTTTTTTAACAGATTAAATTGAAAGCAAATTAAATTAGAAAAGAAAACTGAAAGTAAACTGGCTTTAAAAAACTATGAAAATAGAATATAATTATAGATACTATTGTTTAATCACAGTAAATAAGGCCTCCTCAGATAGAAAAGCCATCCGGACTAACACAGAAAAAAATGGAGACTATAGTTGGGTGCAGAACACACCATACACACGTGTAATGGTGTGAGAATTAAATACATTGGAGCTGTACATTACTGTTTTTAGTTTTTTTCTACATGCAAATAAAATATTCTTATTGCAAGCTTGCTAAACAAAGGAAACCCAAGGTAATCCTCCATATTATATTGTATAAAAAACATAGCAACTGGAACCAACATTTCAGAATATTCCTATTCCCTCATTAAAATGTGAATTTCATTTCTAATTATCAGGTGAAATCACTGCTTGTAATCTACCATACTTAAGGCAATTCCCCACAGACCTCCCCTCCTGTTTTCATGTTATTTTCTCAAAGCACAAATGTAAAAACTTGACCATAAAGCCTTTGGTGCCCAAGCTGAGGTCCTGGGGCTGCATGCATAGGGCATAGGAACTCACCTGTATGCTAACAACGATTCTTTGCCCGGAATTTTCTTTTCATGTATGCCAATCAGTGTGCTTAGCCGGAGCAGACAGGTTAGTGCCTATGCTCCCACTATTCCACCAATGGGGTTGTAAAATATACATTGTTGTAAAATATACACATAACTACAGTATTTCCTAATGCTTGAAGTATAATTTAAAACACATGTTTTATTATTTAAAATAAAAAATCACATCAACTGAGTTGCCCACCCACATAAGCTATGTTAAGGAACATGTGAAGGAACCAAAAACTGAAACACAAAATATCAGGTGAAAGCATAGAAAATCTGTTGCACTATTTTCTAACATAGTGGAAAAATTTACTAGTGTCAGCCATGGCAAAAAATTCCTCCCTTCCTGGATATTACAGACCCCTGTCATTTTTGGGGTGCCTGATTACTCTCTGAACTGAATGCCCCTCACCTACAATAATAATTTGGAAGAGTGAAGAATGAAGAGCTGCTATAGTTAAGCCCACTACACAGCATTTAATCAAATCCGTCTATACAATTTCCTTAAGATCTACCATCAACTATATGGAAGGGCCATCTTAGATACAGAGTGATTGAAAAGTTTTAAAATGGCCTCATATTACATCTTTTGGGAAAACAGATCTGATAACAAAAACATCAACATTACTTCAACCTTAATAAACCTCTGCTGTGGCTGTTGACAGAACACCCAAAATTACCTCTCTAACATACATTCTAACATATATAACATACAAAGTGTTAAATGCACATATATATGTATGGGAAGATTTTTGTTGAATTGTCTAGCTACAGTGTCTCTTTACTGGTAGCCCTAATGGTGGCCATGACCTATTCTCTGTACAAACTATGCACAGCAGGTCATTGTTGGTGACAAGAAGGCCACAGCAGTGTTTCAGCAGTGTTTCCTTTGATGAATTGTTACTTGCTTATTTTCAATGTAAATGACAACATATCCTTTTTCTATAATGAACCTATTTAATATGCATTATCTTGCATTTTACAATAGAAACATGCAAGCTGCCTTTAATACCCTATTTGTCCTTTCACTATTATACTTGAAATGCATGATCTGATAGACATATCCAAGGAAAAGGCAAATATACTATCTATCTATCTATCTATCTATCTATCTATCTATCTATCTATCTATCTATCTATCTATCTATCTATCTATCTATCTATCTATCTATCTATCTATCTATCTATCTATCTATCTATCTATCTATCTATCTATCTATCTATCTATCTATCTATCTATCTATCTATCTATCTATCGGGTCTAAAGCTTTTTCCTACATAGGAGGGCCATCGGTAGGGGCATCTGGCTGTATCCTGTCATTTATTATGTCAATGTTTATTACTAGAATGTGAATCTGAAGAGATTTAGGCTATGGGCTCACCATAATGAATATGTATACCATAAGTCCTGTTGCTTAAATTGACAAGACAGGGAGTCAGTAGAATATATTGAATGTCAGTAAATTAAATACTTTTTATAATTTGTAGTCACAGGGAGTGGAAAACATTTGGAATGGCAGTAAGCTAACTCCTTTTAGAGATCGGCAACCCAACCACATCTTCCTAATCAGTCTACTGACTCAAACATTTTTTGCAGTATATAAACCACTGATGACTTCTCAACATAGGTATGTACAATAATGATTGCCTGACGGACCTTGGCAATTGTTACTGGGTGTTGTGCCAACAGCTCCTGGATTAGCGCAGGGGCACCAGGGACAGGGAATCTAACCACTGAGGGTCTTCTCCAGAGCCCCCCTAATGGGAGTTAGGCAGGGATCCCTTGAGGGAACCCTGTGGATTTTTCCCGCACCCAGGTGGCCAGGTCCTGTTCCCCAGTGACCCCCCCAGGAGGCTGCAGACACGAGTCCAGAGGTGGACCCCTTCAGGGGGAAGTATTCAGCGACCAACAGTTCAAGCTTGGTACGAGTAACGTAGTCGGTAACCAGGGGGCGGATGTGTCAGGGCAGGCGGGAGCAACGGATAGTCGTAACCAGGCGGAGGTCGAGGCTTACGGGGCAGGGCAGGCAATGAGAAGATGTCAGGAACACGCAAGGGTCAGGGAGCCAGAAGTCGAGGAAAGTTCGGGTACGAAGCAGGGTCAAAAGCCGGGTAATCAATCCCAAACAACCTCCAAACACATCTACCTAGGAATATATTCCAACAGCACTGAGTGCATGGGCTGGCAGTTTATATAGGAGTGTGTCTCCAGGGTCCGCCCAGGTAGGAAGGAAGGACAACCACTCTAGAAACACGACCCCCAAGCCAAGCCCTTAAAAGTTCCGGTGAAGGAGACGATCGCATGACTGAGACGCGGACATTACGACGAAACCTATGACGCGGGACACGACGACACGGGGGCCGCGCACGCGCGCGCGCGGCCGACGGGGCAGGGCCTCCAACATGGCGGCTGGGGGGAGAAAAAACCCCAGCAAACACACCTGTGAGACCCCAGGAAGACCAGCCACAGGTAAGGGGGAAAGGGGGGGGCCACAGCAGGTGGCGTGGGGTGCCCGAGCCCGGACGGCCCAGGGTCCTGACACTGGGACAGAAAATACAGCCATTCTACCTTACACAAGTCCAACAATTCCAGTTGCCTACCTAAGAGCACCAAATACAAATAATATTTGTAAAACCATCTAAATGCTCTTCAAGAAGAATACAATAAAAAAAAATTATTGATATGTTAATTCATTGAAGCATCAGTATTACACCATTTTATTGTGTCTAAAAACGCTGACAATGCAATCAGTTTCCCACTTTTCCCACAAGTTTTGATTACTAAAAACATAGAATTTTTTTTCTTGGCAGACATATTTCTTAAAGGTTAAATTAAAATTTTGTTATTTTTATAATTCTGAAATATTAGTATTGATTGATAAGCATATATGATAAAAAATAAGTTTTATATCATTAACAATAGAGTAATATCTATGGTACAGGTACCCATAGTAAACATCTCTCATTGTGCTTGAGTGTTTTCCACTGATGAAAGGCAGTATCTGATTTGCAAGTATTACATTTGGCACATCTTCAGGGTCCATTGCACTCATTAAATAAACCTGAATGTCACATTCTCCCTGCATGTAACACATTAGTGGGATGCTGGATATGTTAGAAAGGGGATATAAAGTTCAACATAAAATAAAAAGCAATATCTATCTCCCTTTTTGATGATCCAGGCCCTGTGTGAGAATGAGATGAGTTCAGGAAAATTTGATAAGTGAGACAGGCAGAAGCTAAAGAATCACAGGAAAGTAGGTATCACAAGAGGGATTGATCCTACCCGCGCTTTTACCATTTACTCTCATGTCACAAAGACCCCATTGTGAAGTAAGACTCATTTCAGAGGCAAGTTTCTCTCTCGAAGGTATAACCTACCTCTGCTGCTAAGAGATCTCTTTTCTGGCGAATCGCATTAAACCCGTTTCTGGAAGAAAACAAAAAGCATCTTGTATTTTCAAAGGTCCAGGAGCAACCTGAATACGCTATTCCTAGGGGAAAGGTTTTTTTTCTGATTTCCATCACCTATCAAAGAGGCCTTTCTTGGGTTAACATTTAAAAGGTAACTTGTATGTGAATGATCTCAGCTTACACAATTGACGAGAGCTTCACAGATCTGTGCATCTGAGAATGAACTCCTTGCCTTTGGAAAGCAACCTGCATTTTTGCTTTAGACTAAATTAGTTTCCACTTATTTTTAAGTAGACTTTGCTGCAGTGCTTTTCACTCTACTTTTATATTGTGGGCTTAGGAAAGTAATGTTCAAATGTACAAAGATATACTGTACACACAAACAATAGGCAGCACTTCTAGAATTTCACCTGACATAAAATGCAGCTGTACGGTACTGCTCCATTGTTCCAATTACACATATGGTATTTTAAACATCCCTAATAAGCTGCATATTTGGGTCCAAAAGATTGGCCTCTTGTACAACAGTATGTATATATATATATATATATATATATATATATATATATATATTATCACTCCATAAAACTATGCACCCGACCATCAGATAATTACTGACCTCAAATGCACTGCATATTTTCTTTACTAAGTATGTCTTTCAATTAAAAAAACTGGACATATCTCATGTCCCAAGGGGAATTAATTCTAAAGGGTATACCCATATGAATTAGCTCCTCTATAATGACATCTAGGTGTGGGTTTGTACACCAGCACAAATTACTAATAATAAATGTAATATTGCAACAGCACCATAAACAACTTGGATAGAATAGATAGATAGATAGATAGATAGATAGATAGATAGATAGATAGATAGATAGATAGATAGATAGATAGATAGATAGATAGATAGATAGATAGATAGATAGATAGATAGATAGATAGATAGATAGATAGATAGATAGATAGATAGATAGATAGATAGATAGATAGATAGATAGATAGATAGATAGATAGAATTAAACTCAACAAAATGAAGATTTGGCAACGCTCTTAACTTACATTGATGTTCTTGGTTTTACACCAGAAGATGAAGCGAGGGACCCTGAAAAGCAAAGCAAAGTAAAACATCTCTGCTAACCACTGCAAGTATAAAATAATCTGTTCACTGTTCTCACTAAAAAGACAATTCAAACACTGTATCGATAACGTTTGCAGAATCAACATCTGAGAGGAGCACCCCACTATTGTGGAACATACAAAAAGTACATATCTGATCTGAGTTTAGATCTGCAGATTTATATATATATATATATAGTATCATAAATTAAAGATATGGTTATACCATAGTCAAAATATTCAGCAGTTGATCATTTAATACAGAGATGAATATAGATGTTGGCTTACCTAGAACAGAGAAAAGAGATGTATACAAAAAGAAAAAGTTCCCAGGTTTCATCAATTGGTGACTTCCCACAATGTTCATCTCAGTGTAACTTCGGATCCAGAGCAGCATCCAGACAACTGACTTTACTATTATGGCATCTTAGAAATAAGTATCTTTGGAGGTTCTTTAGATTGTTCATTGGATGCAGGTTATTATCATTTCAAGGCTGAGAGTACAAAACACAGCAGTCTAATCTTCAGTGGCTCTGGGGGCTGTAGAATATTTGCTAGCAACTTCTTTGGCTGAGATTTCCTCATTAGTGATGCATGATAACTCCTTGTCTGTATCGGTTGCACATGCTCACGCAGACTGGCACGTTGTCATCTGCTAGAGGCTGAATTATCCTTTTATAACAATTGTGAATGATGACATAAGATAAGGTGTCATATTAAGATGGCTTTGTACATTTTTTTCCTATGCTCTCTAGTAACCCTTTCATTGGCGGGAATTGTGAAACCAATTTGTAAGAAAAAAAAAGGAAAAAGTAATAAACAGTTCCTATATTTAGGTGTGTGCAATATTGCTTCCATTACATTTTTAGATTTAGATTTTCAATACATTAGACATTTATGTTTTTATGCAACAGATATTTTGAGCACTTGTTTGATCATATTATTTTAATTTATTCTTACAATAAGGGTAAAAAAAATCTTAATTAAAATGTAAATTAAGAAAGTATATTGATACTTTGAATGTTGAATGTTTGTCTTTAATAAAGTTTTAGTTGCTTTGCAATTTAAGGAAAAGATATGAAACTTACAAACAAACACCTATAGTTTGAGAGAAATTGGATGCCATTGAGTCCCAAATCATTAGACACCTAACCATAATTTATGCGTATGCTGTAATGATTTGGTTCTAATTTCAGTTTATTTTGTTAGTTTAAAATCTTATGGCATATATATACAGGATGTACCATTATTCAGATTTTGCAAAGCATGCTGGACTTTCTGATAGCACAGCAGTAGATATGCCTATTTCCATGGCTATATCATATGAGACTATACTATATCTATTATGTGCATCTTAAAAAAAGCTAATATCAGATATTCATATTGATTATTGCTCAATTTAGGAACAATAATTATATAACAATTACATTTGCCTGGTTTTTATGGTAAATTATGTCCACACAAATACACAAAATAGTGAAAGTAACAGAAAATTATTAGGATATATTGTTAAATAACCAACATATCCTGTAATTCAAGATATACTGATAAAAGCATATTTAGGTGTACTAGTCAGCACTATGGGTTATCCATGCCCAACAGAAGTTATGAGTATCCTAGGAGGAAACCTAGCACCTGATTCCAAATGCTGCGGAACCTATAACATAGGCTGTTAAAAGGTGTGGGAGGCTGTCTCTGGTCCTTCAAGGTATCTCTTCTATCGCCCTCTTTATTCATTTATGTATCTTTTGTTTATTTCTTCTGCTGCACCCTCTGCTTTTTAACAAATACCATCTAGCAGGCATTAATAAAAAGATTATTACTATAAAAAAAAATACAACTGTATGTAACAAAAAGATAAAAATAGAAATTCTGATTTTTTTACATTCCAGATTCTTTCATTTATATTAATAATATCATATATTATTTTACTAAAATAAATGACAGATTCTGGTCAAGCTATGAAAATGTATGTACAAGATACCAAGATTACAGAACACTGTAAACTGTACATTGTACTTGAGCTAATGGCAGCCACGATTGCAAAAGACAATGGCATCCATTTTTCTGGATATCAGGATCTATCAACATCCTTAAGTATCATGGAGGATACTCAAGGCAATCTAAGACTTTTTATGAAGATATTCATAAATGTAGGAGTGAGTTCTATATATTATGGGAAGCCTAATAGAAGGCTTTATCGTATGTTTTTAAGCAGATCCTGAGAAACAAGTTAGATGTGTCTGCAAATTGGAAGGAGCATGATGGGGTATATAGTTACAGTTAGTTATATTAGTATAGTTACATTAGAAGATTTTTTAAGTTTACAATTCCCTCTTAGAGGCAAATGGTAAAAAATTTTCAGGGTGGGAAGCAGTAGGAAGAGCCTTCTAAAGGTCCAGCAATCTACACTAACCATGGGGAGGAAGAGCTTTTTTCTGTTGACCCCATAATTGGAACATTGCAGTAATCCTGACAGAAAGATAATAATTTATCATGTTGTAAAAAGTGATAATGCAACACTTACATCATCTATAAAGATAGCCATACATGCATCAACCTTTAAGAAGGCCATACACGGGTCAGATTTTCAATCAATCGACTTAAAACGATCAATTTTTTAAGTCGATTGATTGAAAATTTAGTTTTGCCCACCTGGTTAAATCAACTTAATCCAATCAAAATTGAGTGAAAATTCAGTCGTTATTTGATCGGACTGGATGGTAAATTTTGATTGGTCGATTGAAAATTGGTTCGGTATTTTGAGAACCAAGTGTGGTCAACCAATTTGTGATCGATTTTTTTTTGTCAACTCCCATCAACACCCATCACTTCCGATTGAACTTTTTAATCAGACTAATTTTGATGGACATAGGTTATGTCGATTGAAAAAAAAATTGTTCAAAAATCTTGTACTACATATGGGGCATGATACAATCGATATACAATTTTATACCGACTTAAAAATTTATCGTTTTAAGACGATTGACTGAAAATCTGACCCGTGTATGGGCTGCTTTACTCAACTTATTTAATAAACTGTTAATATCAACATCCAAACACATATCAATCACTGGAACTACCACACACTGGAATCAATGCAAAACTCATTGTTTTCATTGAGTCCTTTTTTACAAACAATCTTCAGTCTTTATTTCCTTATATGTAAAAAAATATTTTAAACCATAGTACAGTGCTGAGAGAAAAGTATAGATGAAAAAATACAGAATTACATTTGTTTTTGTACATGCTGTTGTAATACACTGGGAAATTTAAATTATGGGATATTAAAATTCTAAATAGAATGGCACTGAAAAATGTTAATGTGTTTAATGAAATATCTATTTCTATTCTTTCATGAATTAATCATAACAAATTGGTCTTTGAAGGTCCCCTGTCATTCATTTTGTATCTGATTATGTGTACCCTGCTAAAGAAAAGTGTGCAGACATTACCCTTCCTGTGCCCACGGATTTGTTCCATAGTAATGTCCAGAGTCTATTTCCAAAGACACCTAGCTAGCCCCCCTACCCAGTGACATAATCAATACTAGGACAACCCGTTCCTCATATAAATATCTATATATATACTGAAGATCTTAGGAGGGAGAAAGTGGTAAAAAAAAAATAATTTTTAAGAACAAATCAAGGATATAATGGTGAGGAACTAGAAGCGAGTACTAATTAGACACATGAGATGTCAATGCCAACCTCAACCTGGTTACTATTAATAAGCCAAACCTGTTAAACTTTGTGTCTATAATCAATAGCAAAGTCTATATAATTAATTTTATTTATTAAATACATTTTAAACAATGGGAAACCTTAAAGTTTAGACAAAAGACAAAGCTGGAGAAGAAGTCCCTTTTTAATCATATTGATTTAAATGGCTGAAATCTACACAGAAGCAAGCTACAAGGTTTATAACACCCTAATTTTTTTCCAATAAAAAATTAAAAAGACTAGTCTTGGCCATCTACTTGACTACTCAAGAAAGAGTTATGGACTGCTTAATTAAAATCTGGCATATACGCACAGGTGATGATTTTTACACTGTCAAGTAAGAGAACGCATGGCTCCTCAGTGTATGACGGAGGAGGAAGTATGATGGTATTGGGCTGTTTTGCAGGATCCATGGTTGGTGAGTTGTGCAATCAGACATACCCGGAACCAAAAGTATGTCCCAGCACCATACACTATCCTCTGGTATGAGCCTTGTTGGTCAGGGGGTTCATTCTACAACAAGATAATGACCATACTAAGCCCTTATCCACCACACTATCTGTCTATACTTTAAAGCGTCCAATGGGCGACAAATATTTCAGCTTTTCCCTACTCTGCTGGCTGGAGCTCTGTGCTCTGACCCCAATGGCACAGCTGTATGTGAGCTGGGCAGTGTGAGCCCAACTCACATACAGTACAGATGGAGGAGCCTCCCCCAGGCGGCGCTCCCATCTGCCTCTTCCACTGTGTATAAGTTGGGCTCAAGCAGCCCAGCTCACAGACAGTAACACAGAGCCATAGGAAAGCTCTGCCCACAGAAGGATCTCTCCTATGCATTGTGATAGACTGGTAGATTACATAGTGCTCTGGCTGTGTGTGTCACACACAGGCAGAGCTAAGGAGCTGGCAAGGAGCCAAGCTGAGAGTGGTGCCTCCGTACCCGAAGATACAGGCATTTTCCCCATTCAATTTGAGGGGGGCAATCTGGTATTAACCAAAAGCAGACTTGTCCTTTAGCGCATTCCCGTTCCGCGTTCATTGATTGATCTGTGGGGAATCGATGGCTCCCCACCTTGAGCGATCGACCCGAAAAGGTTAAAATCACGCAAGGAACAGATCGAGCAGGGTTCTGCCAAGATGATAAATCCCTGTTCAATCCAAATACTCTTACAAAGTATCAAGAATGAAATTTACCAACATGTTGATCGATTTTATGTTTGATTTCAATAATTTTTGGTCGATCATTTCAGGATCAACGTAAACGATTCATTTTTGAAGTTGATCAAACAGAAAATCTCACTGTGTATTGCCACCTTAAAAGTAGACAGCAGAACATCTAGGAGGCACAAATACTGCACTCTACTGCAAAATAAACATCTGATGATTTCACATTTTAAACGACGGAGTTGTTCACAACCTCCTATATTAGCGCAAATGTTTGTATATACTTGTCACAATTATTCTGAATTGTGTTCAAAAGTGTTTATGAATACTTCTATTTGCTATACAAAGTCAAACCACTGATCTCTCTAATAGAGATTGCTTGAATGTGTCAGTTTGTAGCATTTGGGTGGCGAGGGGGTCTCTTCAAGTTTGCAATGATATAAACTAAAAATCCATGTGTGTGTATATGTATGTGTGTATATATGTGTGTGTGTGTGTTTGAGAAGAACAAAGACAAGTAGAAATCTCTCTTTACTTCTTACAATAAAAGTTCTGCAAAGGCAATAAAGCAATACACCATTGTATCCCCTGTGCAATTAGGCATACAAGAAAAGAATACGTGTTTATTTCTGTAAGAATAGATTGTTACTATTTTTAATGAAGAATAAATGAAAATGTAACATTACACTGAGATGTTCCACAGGGGAGGCCAGTGAGACACAAGTCCTCTCTATATGTGTACAATGGATGCATTTACATCTCATGAGAGAGAAAACCCCAGAGATGCTAGCTCGCACTAAACGTTAAGACACAATACTTATTGATTCTGAAACACACGTCCTGGCATACTTTATTTTCTTGGAAGCAATGCATCCAGTTAAGCCTCTTATCCTTTAAGCCTCCGAAAAATCTTAAGCACCCCAGATCAGCTTCTGACTTGTGCGATTTTGACAATGTCTCACTGTCTTCTTTTACAAATTCTTCAGTAAATGCATTTTGACCACCCAAATAAATTGTAACTGTATATGCCAGGTGCGTAAATCCACATTCTTACTGTAATGAAACTGTAATAAAATGGTAAATATGACCATTTTTACATATTCAATGAGTCTCACATAGAGATGCTTTCAGTTTGGTCAGTGGTTAGGCAGAACTTGATGAATTAGTTATAGATAGATGCTATTGGGTCACCTATTATATTTGAAAGCTAAAGCTGGGCATAGATGGGCAGATTTTTGGCTGATTCGACAGCCAATCGACCACCGTGTGCGTTCCCACAATCGATCGGTGGCCAGGTCGGCAGAGAATCTGGTGCGCCCCCTGGTCAAATTGACCAAGAATCTGCCGCATGTCGGATCGCAAAGTGATCGGACATGTCGATAAATTCAGAGCCGTCCCCATCCGAAGTAATGGCCAGCACACAAAGAATGCCTGGCCGATTTTTGCTACTACCGTACATGCGTGATGACGACATCACACCCACTAGGTTGGCTGGGCAGTCGATGGGAAAACAACCCATCTTTGCCCAGCTTAAGAGTGGACTCCTCTAAAAAGATGGATTTGGGATATTTGGGAAAAGAGACCAATATGAAGAAAGAAAGAAAATAGATGAAAAAACTCGTAAATACAAAGATACAGACCAACATATATCACAAGCAATACATTTAAATTGTTTAAGGTTTAGTCCACATGGATTTTAAATGAGAAAATGACCATAGAGGGTTAGATTTGCGGCCAATTTCGACGCAGATCTGCCACTGTGCACAGCCGCAAATCTATCGCACCCACCTTAAATTGGCCCAAAAAGACATGTCCGTAAATTTTAGATCGATCTCATTACTTTGGATGGAGACCAGCGTCCTCATCCAAAGAAAATGCCGGCACACAAAGGGTGTGCGGCCAATTCTCAGCACGACTGGCCGTGCGTGATGATGTCATCACGTGCAGTCGATCTGGAAATCAGCCCGCCATCGAGACGTATGGCTGGCTTAAGACATTAAGAGATGCATACAATTTGAAATTGGCATGCATATTGCAACTGGCTCAATCACACAAATAAAACAACTTTGTACAGGCATATAGAGTTGATTGTGCAAAGGGGGAATGTCGGGCTACAAGACGCACTTTTTTACCCCCAAAATCGAGGTGAAAAAGTGCCTGGTGGCAGCTTATGGTCTGATTACATGACCCATGCTGCCACTTGGTCGTGGGTGGTTGCGTCTTGGCTCCCCGCCAGCTCTCCCAGCAAGAAGATTAGCCAGGGAGCTGGAGCATCTCTCATCTCTACTGTAGTGTTTAATACAACAGAGACAGATAGATGAAAGATGCCAGCTTCCATCTATGTCTGCCTGTGTGTGAGCCTAGAGGGGAGACATGACTGCAGCTTACCTGCGGCCCACCTTCTCTTCCCCGTGTGTGAGGAAGATGAGATGATGTGAATTGTGCTCTCTAGTGACACCATTTTTGTGGCTGAAATTGAGTACTGCAGGGGATTTTCCCCAACTGATTTGAACAATTAGAATATTTTTTTTCTGGTTTTCCTGCTTTTAAAACTTGCGTCTTATGGTCAGGTGCCTCATATAATCCCAAAAATATGGTATATCGCTAGTGTATTTCATTTTATGTAGTGACTGGTAGTAGTAGTGGTATTCCTACCTATTTAAAAACCTCTGGTTCTTAATGTCCTGATGCTGAATGACCTGGAACAGGACTGTACAAGTCATTTTGCTCAGTCCTGGTTCCTATGTGTAGAAGGTAACTAAAGGTAATATATAAGGTAAGGTAACAGTGTCAGGAACATTTTTATAGGGAAGTTTTCTGAGTAAGGAATACCAGGGAACCTTGTACTCATTCCATATGTCGTGAATGCCCTTGCTATAGGGGTCTTCAATGAGCCCCCATCCACAGAACCCCACCACACAGGCTAGGTTGTGCAATACCCTTACCTTAACAAGGTCTGATATGGCCACGCTCATCCCAGTCTGGTCAAGCCTGCTGCAGTTTATTGTCACACTGAATCACCTCCCTACCTGACTTTTGCCTAAAGGGAGTATAGCATGACCTGCTTATTCATTTGTCCACCTAAGCAAACTTTCCAGGCCCTATGCCAAAAGTGGTCTTCATTCGAAATCCTTTTTCTTTTTTTTAAAGAACCAGATTTAACTGCCAGAAAAAAACACCCAAAAAGTGCACCTCAGCTCTGCTGAATTTTTTTAATGTATTGTTCAGCTCTGCTTTTCAAAAATGCTTCAGGTAGCCATAGACGGGTAGATCATATCTGCCGTTATCAAATTGAAACCATTTAAAGTGCAATTGCTGCTTTCTGACACTAGATGGCGCCTGGAAACCAAAAAACAGCATGTAAAAAATTTTAAATGATCTACTGAAGATTTCATGTCCGATGTATTTTTGATCAATGTTTTGTTCGATATTGATCACTTTGGGTCAATCATACCTGGTGGGTAGGAATTGATTCCAGTTTGATCAATGTAAACAGAACGATTTTTTGGTTGATGGAAAACACTGAGGTCATTCCCCTGCCAGCTTGCTGTAGAGAAGTGGGTAGCTTGAGTTTTTTCTAAGAGCTTGTTCACACTAGCTGTGTTACATTACAGTACCACAGCCCAGGGCAGCTAGGGTCAACGCAAGGAAACCTTTGGACCTTTCACTAGAGTTGTGCTTGCGTTACCGAAAACACCCTGCAGTATTCATTTTTGCAGGCGCAAGCATCTCCCATACACTTGCAACCCTGTCAATTATCTGCAAAACACACATGCGGCTAGTGTGAAAGTGATCAAATATCAGGGCTATAGTTTGACTGAATTGGACGTCTGACTTCCATAGGGAGCGCTGCATCCTCCAGATACAGCCAATGTACCTCTGTACAGAATACTGCAGGGACAGGGCTTTCTGAGGATAGAGCAGCTTTCAGAAGAAAAACTGTAAAGGTGATTACACTACTCTCTGGGAGCACAGAACTGTGAGGAGAGTGTAAGAAAAAGTAGGAAGCATATACAGCAGATATAAAAAGTCTACACACCCTAACATGTCAGGTTCTTGCTGTACAAACAGGAGACAAAGATAAATCATTTCAGAACTTTTTCCACTTTTAATGTGACCTATAACTGTACCACGCAAATGGAAAAACAAACTGAAATCAAGGTGGAGGGAAGAGATAAAATAAATGTGGTTGCATTTATTCAACAAATACTTTGTTGAAGCACCTTTTGATGTTATTACAGCACTCAGTCTTTTGGGTATGAGTCTATCAGCATGGCACATTTTGGGTATGAGTCTATCAGCATGGCACATTGTGACTTGGCAAGATTTGCCCACTCTTTGCAGAAACACTCCAAATCTGTCAGATTGCGAGGGCATCTCCTGTGCACAGCCCTCTTCAGATCACCCACAGATTTTCAATCAGATTCAGGTCTGGGCCATTCTAAAACTTTTATATTCTTCTAATGAAGCCATTTGTTTGTTGATTTGGATGAAGTTCCTCTCCATGCTCAGCTTTCTAGCAGAGGCTTGACGGTTTTGTGCCAATATTGACTGGTATTTGTAACGGTTCATAATACTGTTCGTAAAGGCTTTCGTCTTGCCACTATACTATAAGCATGGTGGTGGCATCATCATATGTTGGGGGCTTTTTTTCTTAAGCTGGAATTGGGGCCTTCATTTAGATAGAGGGAATTATGAACAGGGGTTCATAATGATGACACCAAAGACTCGGGGGCAAAAGAACGCAGCTTGATCTGGCACCAGGCATAATCGCCTGTCCACTGTGAGCCTGCAGCGTTTCTGCATAGCTGCAGGCTCACAGAAAACCAGAGATTATGCCGGATCCCAGATCAAGCTGCGCTCGTACTGGCTTTGGGTGTAACGCCAGGGAGGTCAAACATCTCTGGTTCTATTTTCTTTTTCTACAGACTGGATTTAAAGTAAGTTACAGAATACCAGGAGTGACCAACTCCATTTCGCAATCCAATTCTGGCCCTCATTGTAATTATTACATTTTGAACATCACAGATGAATCTAATTTGACAGTTTTACAGTATTAGGGCCATTTCACACTATATGTGTTGCGTTTTAAAAATGCATGTGTTTTTTTTACTGAACGCGTTTTTACATAGACAACCAATGTTACCATTCACACTGTATGCAGAGCCTTTTTAAAAACTCACTGCTGTAATGTTTTTATTAATTTTTCCTGCATTCTTCATTCATTTGTTCAAAAACACATGCGTTTTTGCATATATGCAGAAACCCATGCCTATAAAAAAAACATGCCTTTAAAAAACGCATATAGTGTAAATGGGCCCTTACACTTTGCTTGTTCCAGATTCAATGGTTAAGAAAAACTTGACTTTGCTTCCATAGGAAAAGGTTCAGGTCACTGTCCGACACTCATGTATTATACCAGACGGATAACCTAATTGGAGGCATTTTAGGCGGTCACTGTTGACCTCTTCATACAACCTACATCTGGTCTTTAGTACCAACTCTAATACAGTAACAATGCAGCCAGTGAGAACAGCTGATCTTCATACTTGTTAGTCAGTATGACTAAAGCTGGCCATAGACACTTCAATTTTTCACATGATTTCTGTATGATCGTTTGCTCACAAAATCGATTCATGTTGCGATCCACAAAATAGTACGAAAAATCAAAAGGGACGTTTGAGACCTCAAAGATCTTCCCATTTTACAATCGAAGACTCAATTGCATGTCAGAATTGATCTCATGTCTATGACCAGCTTAACGAGTATAACCCAAGTCTGTTTTGGCCAATTCAGGTAAACCCCACATACAACCATGTTTAGGATATGCCCATTGAAATGATATGGGGTCTAAAAACCTCATGCATTTCACCATTTTGAAATGAGAAGTTTGGCAGACATATGTGTAAATAATCAGCTTATCACATTGATCTGTGCATTTTTAGAAAAAAAACACCAATAAGATTTTTTCTAGCATTTACAACATGCAGCCACAGAACTAATAATGCAATGTTTTGTTCTTGTTACAACAGATCTGCTTTAACCTCCTGAGCGCTTAGACGTTGGCACGTTTTTTTCATAACCGTGCCACGGGCAATCGCTCAGGTTAACCTCCCTAGCGGTTGAGATGAACCCATTTTAAAGGAACAAACCAGGATCCTAACCTCAGAAAGTGGTGGCGATTCTAACAGCCACAGCTATCTCAGGAGTCAAGCACTGCTGCATCATCAGTGACACCAAAAGGGGAGCTTCCATTATAATGGAAGGGTGTCAGTTTCCCAGCCTAGGATGCAGGCATCATTGATGACGTGACTGCATCTTAGGCTGGGACAGGGGTGGGAAATTAAAGCAAAGCACTGTGTACTCTGCTGCGATCAACTGCAACGCGTCGTTAATTATTGGTGCAGTATGGGCTGACCACTAGGGAGGTTAAGACAGTCCAAGCATAGGTAGGCGGAATCATTCCGTGTGTGCTTTCGCTTTACTCGGGAGTCCATGACCTTTAATTTACAGACCAACACTACCAAGCTGGCTTCAAACAATTGCCATGAGTAAGTGCACATTAGTAAAGCCATGTTGGCAATATTGTTATAAGGAAGGAGACTGACAATTTGAAAGACCATAAACTGTTTGGTAAATCCTTTTCCAGACTTTATTGCAGAAAAATGTACATAGTAAATTTAACGGTAAGACTTCTGGTAGCGAGCACGGGCTCCAGGTCCACCGAACTTCTTAGACTCGCAACGACGAGGATCTGCAACTAGAAGGGTCCTGTCATACTGGATAAGAATATCTTTAATTTCCTTCTTGGATGCTTCATCAACATCTACAGCAAAGGAAATACATGTTAAAACAATATAAAAAAATTAGTATTTAAGAAATGTTAGAAGTTTGAACATTGCCCATATTGAAGAATAGGGTGATTGTAATAAAACTTGTTGTTACAGACTTTAACCCATCAACGTTCTATCAAAATAACAGCCTTAGGCAACGCTATATGTACTTTACAATAGGAGCGTTTTACCTACACATTTCCAGTAATAGAGAGGACAGATGCACTAAAATAGACTAGACTGCCAATGATAACCAGAGAAATGCTTACCAAGATGCCAAAATTTTATATTAACATGCAAATTACACAAAGACAAGCCCAAATTTTGTATCTCATTAAGCATCTCCATATATTCTAATTAAAGAGCAACAGGGAAATCACCACAGGTAAACTGTAATCCAAAAGGAATTGGAAATATGTCCTGTTCCACTTTAGGCTTTTCACTTTAGTAATAAAGAAATTACAGAATAATGTTCTACTTTTACTCATCTTTTACTTTAAAATAAGAAACAAAAAAAACTTACATTTTTGATAATAAGCCACCAATGATTTTGAAATAGCCTGGCGAATAGCTGTTAAGAAGAGAAAAGCAAATTATGTACAAAAGTACTAAAAACCGCATCAGAACAGACTATTTGACCACATGTTTAGATTCATAAAATCTTAGAGACAAATGGTCCAATGCTTTACACACACAAAACACACACAAAACACACTAGACAAAAAAATGTGAAAAGTAAATCCTATTAAAATATTTAAACCGTTCTTACCATAGACTTGAGCAACATGTCCACCACCCTTCACACGGACTCTGATGTCAACACCAGCAAATCGCTCCTTGCCCAAAAGAAGAACAGGCTCCAGCAGCTACATGGATAAACAAAGTACAATTATAAGAAAGTTTCAAATGGATGTTCAGTAACAAACCATTAAGTTTCCTTAAAAGAGAACATTAAGGCTCCATTCAGATGCCCAGTTTCAGGACAGCTGCCGCCCTAAAGGAACCCATGCCGCTATGTTCAGTCTTCCACATTAAGCAGACAGTTTAGCCTGTGTTTGACATGCTATTACTATGGGCAAGGGTGCCTCATTCACTGAGGCTAAGGCTCCAAATGGGAGGACAGAAAAACACATGCAGAAAACATGTCCGGTTTCCCCATGTTTTTTTTTTGTTTTGTCCATTGACAGGCTAAAACCCGAAGCCGATCCACATCCATTGATACGAGCATGCATTTGAGCCACGGATCGCCCACAGCATGGACATGGGAAAAAAATGTGTGGTAAACTGCATACTTTATGTGTCCGCACTGCAGGCAATCTGCAGCAGTGGAGTCCAGCTCACTGTGGCGAATGGGAGAGGTTCAGCCATGGCTGAAATAGCTAAAAGGGCCCATTTACACTATACAAGTTGCGTTTCAAAAACGGCGGGCGTTTTTGTTTTTTTAACCACACCCATCATTTCAAAACTCACTGCTGTATGCATTTTTTATTCACCTTTCTTGCATTTTTCATTGATTTATTCAAAAACACAAATGTAATGTCAAAACACATGCATTTTTGTATATATGAAGAAAGGTATGCCTATAAAAACGCATATAGTTTGAAAGGGCCTTACCCTAAAACAAAAAAATAAAAATAACTGCCATAATTATGGTTCAAGTAAGAGCCATATACAGTTTTTTTTTATACAACCTAACAGTTTATAATGTAGAACACAGGATTTACTTACACACCTCTATTAGATATTGTCTAAACCTGACACTAACGATAGCTAATCTTTCAAAGTAATGCCTTTACCCACTCTCATGCCACCCCCCCCAAACATTTAGAAGTGATATAACAAGCATGTAGATCTCTACAAGTCATGATAAACTAATTAGCCGATTTAGTAATTTAGATACATGTAGGAAATAAACATTTCCTAATCAGCAGCCTTCACTAAAGAAAACTGGCTTCCCTTAATAATCGTGATTTTTACTGTCAGGTGATCACTGGGATTGCAAACACATAGCTCAGATTTCATAACACTGGACCAGTAGATACAAGAATAATTCTGATTGGATGCTGTAAATGACTAAACCATGAATTCTATATCCCAATTAAAAACTTTAATACTTTTTGAGAAAGTCTTGGGACTTAAATGACATTAGAGCAGTGTTTCCCAAACTGGGGGGGGCTTAATGTTCCTAAATAGAAGTAAAGTTTGGGAACCACTGCATTAGAGAATGTGTTCAGACATTATACCTTGCATGGACAGTCATGATATAAACAAACGTAATCTTCAAGTGAGTCTTAACATAAGTAACAACATTCAGGACAGAAAAGAAGATTTCTACTAGAGACATTCAAAATGAATAGGATGTCAGGGAATTACAAAGGGTAATCACAAAACCTACCTTGTACTGCAGAGTCCCAGGTTCAATCATCTCTAATGGCCGTCCGTTAACTTTGATGAGACCATTGCCTCTCTTGCAGTGGGCAACAGCAGTTGCTGTTTTCTGTTAGGAGACAAACATGGCAATTATAGATTTGTCAATTACAATATTTAGCAAGAACACAGACGAAAAAGACTAAGGGCATGTTTCCACCACATTGTGTAATCTGTCGGGACCCCCACATTAAGCACAGTGCTTGGCAGGAGGTCCTGACCGCTCATGTACACATTACCTGTGCAGCGAATGCTCTGTTCTCACGGTGCTGAGCCGCCGATGTAGTTAACCCCTGCATCGGTGGATGTCTGAACAGAGCATTTGCTGGGCAGGTAAAGTGTATGTGGAAGATTGTGCAGACATCAGGGGATCCTAGCCCAAGGCTATTTCTCAGCATCGTTTTGTGATCCGTTGGGACCCCTACATGCCAAGCATGGCATGTAGAGGTCCCAACGGATCACAAAACGATGTGGAGACATAGCCTTAGGCTAGGACACCCCGATTTCTGCGCAAGCTTCTTTGTGGACATGGATCACCCAGGTCATGTAGGCTCGGACGGGTCCAGAGCTCTGTCAAAGCCCCATTGCCATCAATGGGCAGCTCGTTCACTGCCGTAAAATCTCTGCGCTCAGGGATTTTAGCGCATGTTGAGTCCCAGCCTAACAAGTAGGACGAACCTGTCACATTTTTGCCATGAGTTAATGAACACAAATGGCTCTATTGGTTCTGGTGACCATTGTGTCAGAAAGCGAGGTAACATGTAAACCACCTCATTGGGCAAACCTTTCCTTAATTCCTGTGGTGTCTTGGAGTACAGGAAGATCGATCTCTAAGCAGCCAAATCTAAATATGTGAGATTAACCAATGGATACTGCATTTAAAACTGTAGGAATAGAAGGATACCTAAATCCATCCACATGTTTAATACTGGACTTTACTAGCACATGGATAAAGTAATAGGGGTATAAATAACTTATTTTGCCTAATTACACACAAAACTCCCACCAATGTGTCCAGAACAGCCATGTCACAATAACCACAACACTAGATCAACATTACCTCCTCCAACCTGATAGTTAGGAGTTTGCTTAAAGTTAGCCTAGTGCAGGAACCCTGATTATCTAAACACTTGGCGTAACCTATAGACAGGAATATTCTCCGTTATTTAGGGAGGGGGGGGGGTGCTAAAAACACGGTTATTTATTTGCTTTTAAGATTCAATCCTTTTATAATGGCAAAACCATTATTGAAAACTAGATCTGGTTCTGTACACAAACTCTACAGATCACGGTGGCTACATAACACAGCAGTGCTAGTGGGGACACGAGGCATAGAGAGGATGGAGCCGCCCCACAGCTGAGTGCAGGGTGAGGATAGACCTGGATGGGGCAGCATGGGCGCACTAGGCCAGGCAACCAGCCGGCGGGAGCTCCATAGCTCGGGCACCGATAGCCCAGCAGAGTAATGAAGCCGCTGAGCTCCGTGGATGGGGCAGACACACACGAGTACGGAATATACAGCCATCCGGTCATACCGGGGAGACCGCCATACGCACTGACACGCGGCCCACACTCTGCGCCTCCCGCACTCACCTTACGCCCGAAAACCTGCACGGACTGCAGAGGACCCTTGGCCGGCATGTTCCTATGAGGAGACAAGAGGCAGAGAGGGGAGTTAGAGGCGGCGGGAGAGGTACACGGGAGATATTTACACAATTCGGGCCCACGAGAGACACACTCTCACCTTCCTGTGATGGGGAGCAGCGAGAAAAGGAAGTACGGGATCTCCTCTCTCGTTCATCAGGGGCTGCCGCGCCGTACGTGCCTCGGCGTCATTCGTAAACACACATGCGCACTGCTGGCAAAAGGCTGGCGTGGCCATATTGGATGTGGGAACAGCTGGCTTACAGAATCTGTGTAAATTGCCTACTGTTAAGACTAGTTACAGAATAATGTTTCTCTTACATAACATCTGTATTAAATAACATTTGTAGCAAAAATTTTATATTCAGGACTAGTCACAACACTATGCTGGCTGCAGCACTCATTTAGAACTGGCAAACTGCAGTTACGTCTTATAGTGTAAAAATATAGTAAGTCCAAAGTAAAAATTTCTAATGATTTTGAACTTAATATATGCAAAAAGTACATGTGCTAGAGCAATACTTTCTACTTTTGACCCCACAGGGTGAGATCTTGCGTGGAGCCCCAGATCGAGGGAGATTATCCATGGTCTTCCATTTTCTAATTATTGCTCCCACAGTTGATTGCTTCACAGCAACAGTGTGTGACAACCTCTTGAATATTTACAGAAAACATCTGACCTCTGTCATTGCCAGCAAAGGCGATATAACAAAGTATTGAGATAAACTTTTGATATTGACCAAATACTTATTTTCCACCATAATTTGCAAATAAATGCTTAAAAAATCCTACAATGTGATTTCCTGGATTATTTCCCCCTATTCCCTCTCCCAAAGTTGAGGTGTATCTATGATGAAAATGACACACCTCTCTTATCTTTATAGGTGGGAGAACTTGCACAATTGGTGGCTGACTAAATACTTTTTTTTACAAGTTTTAAATACACAATCAGCACTTTAGATCTCCTTTTGTTTTACCAAAACCATGTAATACGAGGGACTTTCTAAACCACCAAGTCTAACCGTGTACAATCACAGAGGACCCGGCACTACACAGTTGTTGGTAGAGCTAAAGGTGTATGGCCAGCTTTAGGAACACTGTCTCAAATTGTTGGTTTTAGATACCCATGGGCCATGGGGTTTATATTCTCTGAAAGAAGAGGTAGCAAAGACTATGCAGATATTTGACATCATACTAGTGCCTCAAGTTATATATTTACAGTAAAATACTCCCCTATCCTCCAGTGATGTCAGAGGGCTTCTTATCAGTGACATCATCACTTGGGTCATCATCACACAATGAAAACTATTGCAGCGTTAAAATTAAACGAAGCACTCAAATAAAACAAAAGGAACTGTAAAGTATGGGGATTTGTTTGTGGTGAAGGTTTAGGACTTGCTGTTGGTGTCTATACTTGGGATTATTGACCATATTTTTTGGACTATAAGGTGCACTTTATTCCACCTCAGTAAAGCCCCCCATAGACAGGCAGACTCCTCCATGCAACTTCTGTACAACCAACTTTTCTTCTACCAAAACCATGTAATAGGAGGACCTTTCTAGACCTTCCAATCACTATGTATTCTATCAGGGAGGTCACTATACTACATAGTTGTTGGTAGGTCTCATGAAAGTTGTATGGAGAAGTCTGCCTGTCTATGGGGGGCTTTAGGGAGATGCCTGCCTCTTATATTTCAAAGACACAGCCACCCTAGGCCACGGCTCCCCGCCAGTGCCTAGCAAGGTTAGCCAGGGAGGCAGAAGAGCTGTCAGATGAGAGAACCGCATCTGTAGTTCGTTGTTTATATCAGTGGGGCTTTGAGCCATTCGGCAGCTCTCCCATCTATGTCTGCCTGTGTATGTGACAACTGGACTCACACACAGAGCCGGAACACTGTATAGTCAGCTGGCTGTGTGTTAACTGTGTGTGAGCTGGAATGCTTGAGCTCAGCTACACAGAGTGCAAATGCAAAAGGGAGAGCAACCCCGCAGGCTATTCGGCCTGTCTAAAAAGGGGAGACTTCATATAAACATGGAGTGACATGGAGCAATTTGGTAGTGGAGTACAGTTGCCAAGGCACTAAACCACCATCCTTCAATCAACTTAAACAAAAACAAACACCAGATCCACTGCTAGCTAGATAAAGTAAGGGGTGGCTAGCCCCATAGGATTTAAGTCCTAGGTGCCCAACCTGCGGCCCAGGGGCTGCATGCGGCCCTTTGGGCATTGTTCGGCGGCCCCCCTTGGTCCTCCACATGCGGCCCCCAAAACCGAACTGTTAATGTATAGGGCATAGCAACTCACCTGTGAAGTGGTCACACGCTGACCCAGCTTTCCTTATCAACTTTGGCGCTCCTGCATCAGTTAAATTGGCAGTGTTGGTCAGGGAAACCAGGTCTACATATGAGCGCTGCACCCAGGGGCAGGAGGGGCCCTTTAGTGATGCAGAGGGCCGCACTTGTGGCCCTCCATATCAACTCAGTTGCCCACCACTGATTTAAGTGGTAGGAAGGGACAAACCCCAAATAAAAGGTTGCTTTATTAGCACAGTTATAACCATTTCATCACCCACATGGGTAAATACATGAATTCCCACCATTCATGTATTTACCCATTCATGCAACATCGACTACATATAAAGATTCAAAATATGGCATATATCCTGATGGGTAGATAGCCAAAGACAGTTGTGTCTATCCTCGACGCGTTTTGGCCCTCACATCGGGCCTCATCAGGAGGAATTTACACCAATCTCGGTTGGAATCCAGAATGTGCTTAGGTAATATCTACAAGGAAAATAGTGGCAGGTAAAAAATATACAAAAGTGGAATAAATAAATGAAACATGAAAATAAATAAACACTTCAGTGACAGACAATACTCCTCTCCAATCTACAGGGACAGGCAACACTTCCCCCTTCAGTGACAGACAATACTCCTCTCCAATCTACAGGGACAGGCAACACTTCCCCCTCCAGTGACAGACAATACTCCTCTCCAATCTACAGGGACAGGCAACACTTCCCCCTTCAGTGACAGACAATACTCCTCTCCAATCTACAGGGACAGGCAACATTTCCCCCTCCAGTGGCAGACAATACTCCTCTCCCCTCTATTATATGTGTCTATTATTTTCTGATTCCTGCAGATTTAAGAAAATGATATAAAGTATATATAACTCCTGATGAAGCATTAAGCGAAACATGTCGAGAGTATGAACTTTATTATACTTGAAGTCTTATGTACAGCCATGTTTGTTTATGTACAGCCTTTGTTTGCTGACTTTTTTGTTGATACCTTTACACATATATGAATAAACGATTACACATTATTGATATTGTGATTTATGAATGCCTTAAAAATCCCCATGCTACCGATG
>CM070034.1:50059179-50079582 GCA_036250615.1 Ptychadena robeensis | reverse complement strand
CCCCCATAGCCAGCGCAACCCTCGCTTCATATCACACCCCCAAAGCCAGCACACCCCTCTCTTCATATTAAACCCCAAAGCCCACACACCATTCTCTTCATATTACACCCCCATAGAGCACACACCATTCTCTTCATATTACACTGCCATATACTGCACTGTGCTGTTTGTGCTTTTTTTGAAATATTCCATCCCCAGCAGAATACACTCTCCTGTCTGTCCTGTATTACGGGATCACGTTTGACCCGTGGAGATCTGCCAGATATCCATGTCTGTGTGCTGTGATATGTTCAGTGCAGAAGGTACAGATATCTATAAACTACACAGATGTACGACTGCCCTGTCATATAGTTTGTAGGATGGAACTATTGTAGAACATGCTAACATTCCCATCAGGTTATTAGTAGGGTTTAAACCATACCTTTTATTTCTGACAGTTCCAAGGTAAACTTGAGTTTCATACACAAGTGAAATATGTGACTCTGTGTATACTAGAACCGTCACAGACATGGTCAGGATGGTGACGGCTCTAGGACAGGAGAACTCCTCTTTTTGTTTTGATGCTTGTAAACTAAAAGTGTCTCTGGAGTTCCCAATCTTTGGCCTACCCAATAGGATTTTGCACATGATCATCATGTTGTACCATGAAGGATCTACATATTTCCATGATTTGTGTCTCCAGGAAGAAGCCTGGTACAGTTGCACATGATTCGTTAGGTGTGTCTCCTTGTACAGGTCATGGGTGGATTAACATATATGCTGCTTTCTATACAAATGTCAGCACACTGTTGAAGTGAGAAGTATTGTTGACTGGAAATGCTGCTCATGCATCTGCCATGTTATTTATATCCAGGGTTAGATGTCAGAGTTGCCTTTTCTCTGATCAGGGTGATCGTCCACTGAGCAGAGAGCTGACCTCGAAGGTGTAAAGATAATCTTGTCTAAAGGCCCCCACCCACGCACCGAGTGGGGGCTGACAGAGCTGCTAAGATCAGCTCTGGAAAGCAGCATGATGACATCATCACGCTGCAGTCCCGAGCTGACAGCATGGGCCGGCACTTTGTGTTCCGGCCATTAGCTTCAATGAAGATATCGTACATGTCCGTTCTCTGGCCGGCCGAGCTCCCTGTCGCCCCATGTGGGCACCCCCGATCGGCAGCCGGTTTGCCGCCAACCGATGGCTATGAGCGCGCACACCCATCTTTTGGCAGCAAAATCGGTGTGTGTATGGCAGTTTTACAGGTGTAGATTTTTTCTTTAACCTCCCTAGCAGTTCGCTGATCAAACTGTGCCTGTGCCGGGATCGGGCACAACCGCCATCTCTCTGTGTGCCAGCAGCTCTTCTACAGGCACACAGAGAGCCCTTCCGGCCCCGTGTCTTCGGCGTCATCTGTGGTGGCGGGGGGGGGGGACGCGGCGCCATAGACCTCCATGTTAATGGAGGGGGCGCCGCTCTCCTCTCCACACACCGCAGGCGTCTATTTGACTTCGGAGGTGTGTGGAGGGCTGGGCGGAGAGCCGGCAAGCACGGCGGAGTACAGTGTACTCTGCCGCGATTGCGGGTAAAGCGGCTTTTCGTGCCATAAAAAATGGTGCGAAAAGCTCAATCCGCCCAGAGGGTAATCAACTGCCAATTAGATTTTTTGTTTGATGTCGTTGTGGAACATCGTCGTTCATTTATCAAATGTAACATTAGATTTCTTGTTCGTTCATCGCCGATATCGAATGAAGATTTTTAAATTATACCGACAGATAAAAATTTACCAATATGTTCGATGACCTTTCGAACGATTTTTTTTTTCGAACAAAATGTATCCATCGAACAAATTGGGCAGTCTAGATTTTTGTTCAATCAACCAAAAAATCGCTTGTTCTTCGTTGATCGAACAAAAAAATCTACACGTGTAAACCCACCTTTAGTAAGTGCCATGACCTACAGAGGTGTTTATTACATAAGAATGGCTGGCCGAAATAACTACTCCTCTAGCAGGTAGGCGCTGAACCTTGTCATTGGTGGGGGGAAAAGACACCCCATTTTTTTAAAAGTCTTATAAGGTGCCTGTCTAGCCAGGAGTGTCATAGCCAGCAACACAATTCATAAATAACAAGGGCACAATTGTTTATAGGGGACACGTTATCACCATGTTAAATAACTCAGGGATAAACCTAGCCTCATCAAGGGCACAACTGCCCAAACCACCCATTTAGTGCCATAGGTATTGCTGGCACATCCATGATGCCTTGTGTAGACTCAGCCTTAAGGTTTGTTTCCACATATGTGTATACACTTAGCGGGGGTCCCGACGTGGATGCTGTGTCTTCACAGCGCCGAGCCGCTCCACCGATGCAAGGCTCAACGTAGTTGAGTAGGTTGAGCCTCTGCTCCAGCGGATGTGTAAACACAGCATCCGCCGAGCAGGCTATTTCAATGTGCTATGTCGGGATCCCAGCTTAGCGTATACGCTAACCCTTAATGTAATGGTCTTCTCTCAAAATAGATACCATATATAACTAAAAATATGTATTTGTATGTACATTTTCAGAAGGAGAAAAGCAGTTCCAAGTTTTCTTGGGATCTAAGAATTCTAGCTGCGCAGTGGTTTTGGTTTTTGCCTATATCCGATGAGGTAGCGCTATCTCTACTTCAGCTGTTACCAGCAGGGCCGTTTCTCCCGCTATGCGGAGTATGCCCCCCTGCTCAACAACTTGGCCGAACGAAAGCACCGCGGCCCCCCCCTTAACAATACAGCATCAGTGTTCTCCCCAGAGCAGATTGGCCGGGCGGCCCGCCCGGGAGATTTTAGTCCCCGCCCAGCACACAAGTCCTCCGCGGCGAGCAGCCTGACAGGCGGCGCCTCCCATTCTTCAGGAGCGCGCCACAGCCACTGAAAGACTCCGGCCCGCGGCACACTACCGGAGCCGCGGGCCGGAGTCTTTCAGTGGCTGCGGTGCGCTCCTGAAGAATGGGGAGGCGCCGCCTGTCAGAGGACTTGTGTTCTGCCGCTGGCCGGCAGCCTATCAGAGAGGCCGCCGGACCGGTGCAGGTCCGGCTGAAAAAAAATTCTGGGGAGAACACTGAGCATTAATGCTAGAAACGGGCCTGGTTACCAGTAAAAAAAAAAACATTGCACCTCTATATAAGTATATGGGAGATGCTTGTGCCGCCCCTGCAAAAAAGCATAAGAAAGAATATGACAAAGCTTGGGGCAAATTAGGTACATAAAAAACTAAATATGTGAAAAGTTACCTTTAGTAAAAATGATCGCTGTTACCGTTATGAAAACAATTTGCAGGCAATGGAAGTTATATGCAGGTCCTAACTTTTATGTACTCTGTCTGTCTGTTTGTTAGTCTATTGACATGATGCACGGCCTCATGGATCAATGGGAAGTTTTGCAGGTTAGCATTGGCTAATCATATGCTCCATTCTGTGTTTTCATGTTCTGAGTGTTCAGAGGTTTTCACTGAAGTAATTTTGCTGGCCATCATGTTCGCGAATAATTCTACTGATATTCGCAATTCGAATGTTTGGCCATATATTATGAAAATACACTTGCAATTATAATTGCATCACAAATACCTTCAAATTTGCAATGTATGGCCATAAGCTTCCCAATGCATATATCGCGAATATTCGAAATTGCGAACATCTGACCACATATTCGCAAAATTCTTCATGAATTTTTAAATAGCCGATATTCATATATTATATATATATATCCAATATATTCGCAATATCGTATATTTAAGCTCAACACAAGTCATCAGAATGACTGTTGTAAGTCTGCATTGGGAAAGCCAGTTGAATGAAGAGTGAAATGTCTTCACAAAAACTTTGGCAAGTCCAGTTGCTTTGATCTACTAGTACTGATGTATCATGACCCGGATAAATGAAAACGTTTACATAAGTAGATTGTGTAATTATAATTAATATGAAGATTTAGTTGAGCATCCTGTAATGCGAATAGCCAGGAAATGTGCCCTTTATGTTACCTTTACGTCACTGGGCATGAAATATAATTAACGGCATCAGCACCCTCATCACCAAACTAGTATTACTGGTTTCCATGTATGTTTCTGGTAGATTGGTCTAGCAAGTACACACACAGATACGTTCTAGACAACACAAATACTGTGACATTAGATAAACAATAGGTGGGCTACACCATTATGAACAGTGACCTGAATCATGGCATGGGTCACTCTTCTTTTCCCTTCAATCTTATGTATAAAGAGTAATGGGGGCCAACAGGGTAGAAATAGGAGCAGGACAAAGCACAACACACAAGAAGCCTGGCAGCATTGGTACATAGTGTTTTCCATTCTCGGAGTCTCGTGTGCATGCAGCATGCCATTTATAGGATACCAATTTATTCCTCCATGCCATAACCTGTTCCAAACTTTGTTGAACATTTTTAAAGCCCCGTCCCCAATTTAAATTGTATAACACAAAAAACCTGTAAAAAAAATACATATAGGCAAAGCCTTCCCAGTCTGGATCATAATTAAGCTGACAGAATTGTATGATAGCTAGAGATGGTCGCATTTTTAGACTAGCTAACTTTGAGCTGATTCCAAAGCCTCTGAAAATGATTCCCTGTTTCCCTGAAAATTAGGCACCCTGAAGATATGGTACTGTAACTCTGGACAGGGGGATCAGAGGGGGCAATCAAAATGACACAGGAGGATCAGAAGGGGTTACTACAATGGTAATCCCCCTCTAAGTCTCCTGTGCCATTTTGATTCCCCCCTCTGATCCCCCTGTGTCATTTTAAATACCCCCCCACCCTGATACCCCAGTGCCGTATTCTTCTTTATGGAAAAATAAGACATCCCCCGAAAATAAGACGAAGGGCATCTTTGGGAGCAAAAATTTCTAATAAGACACTGTCTTTTTTCGTGTAACACGGTGTCGTCACCAAAACTGGAGATGTACAAAAGGGTTGTGGGAACATTTGAAAAAAACAAAAAACAAAGATTTGTTCTTGTACATGTGTTTTTTTTCATAAATTAAGTTCAAAGTCGAAATTTGATTTTGAACTTAATTTATGCAAGAACTATTTGTGTTAGAGCCTTACTTTTTTTAGTATTCCCTCAACCCTTCTCTAAATTAAGTTTGGTGATGATACCATGCTCAGGGGCCTTGCAACTCGAAAATGTTGAAATGGGCAAATCTTTGAAAAACAATTAGATCATCTCTAATGATATCATAGAACAGATGCATTCCTGAGCTTTTAAACAGTCCAGCTTCTTTTTTTTTCCTGACCTAAAAGTTCAAAGTTTACAACTGACACTTAAAATATGTTCACTTAAAGGGCAACAATCACCCATGAATTAAGGGAATGAGATGCCATGAACCACACCGTTTTTTTTTATCAAGATAAAATAGAAATTTTTAATGAAATTCAATGTTTAAAAAGAAGGAAAAAGAACTTAGGTTTCATTTTTATAAAAATTTAGGAGTTAATGTACCATATATCTCATATATTCACACAAAGTAGATACTTCTACCATCTACATTACCACAGACGCACATATGCACAGGGTTGATTGATGCGTTTGTGCCCAACGTTGATGGTGTTACTTGAACATTTGCAACAGAAGAATAATCCATACAATATATGTACAAATTTACACAATACCTCCATTGTATTTTATCCCATTCAAAATGAGCAGACATGTGTAATGGTTGTTTGGGTATACTGCTAGAGTCCGCATGAGCAAGCAACACAATCAACAATGAGCACAAAAAGGTCTTGACAAAGTGCTGAGTTGGCAGACCATTGAACTATATTATGTTAATGTTAAACTTTATCTACTGAAGTGCAGTATCTGCTTTGTGTGTATACAGTGGATATAAAAAGTCCACACACCCCTGGTAAAATGTCAGGTTCCTGTGCTGTACAAAAATGAGACAAAGATAAATAATTTCAGAACTTTTTCCACCTTTAATGTGACCTATAACTGTACCACTCAAATGAAAAACAAACTGAAATCTTTTAGGTGGAGGGAAGAAAAAATATAATAATGTGATTGCATAAGTGTTGGCTGGGTGTGAGTCTATCAGCATGGCACATTTTGGGTGTGAGTCTATCAGCATGGCACATTTTGGGTGTGAGTCTATCAGCATGGCACATTTTGGGTGTGAGTCTATCAGCATGGCACATTGTGACTTGGCTAGATTTGCCCACTGTTCTTTGCAGAAACACTCCAAATCTGTCCGATTGTGAGGGCATCTCCTGTGCACAGCCCTCTTCAGATCACCCACAGGTTTTCAATCGGATTCAGGTCTGGGCTCTGGCTGGACCATTCCAAAACTTTAATCTTCTTCCTGTGAAGCCATTTCTTTGTTGGTTTGGATGTATGCTTTGGGTTGTTGACTTGTTGAAAGATGAAGTTCCTCTTCATGTTCAGCTTTGTAGCAGAAGCCTGAAGGTTTTGTGTCAATAATGACTGGTATTTGGAACTGTCCATAATTCCCTCTATCTTAAATAAGGCCCCAGTTCCAACTGAAGAAAAACAGCCCCAAAGCATGATGCTGCCACCACCATGCTTCACTGTCTCCCAAAAGCATGTGGGAAAAGGTATTGTGGTCCAATGAAACCAAGGTTGAATTTTTTGGCCATAATTCCAAAAGATATGTTTGGTGCAAAAACAATACTGCACATCACCAAAAGAACACCATACCATACCCACATCAGATCATAACCCCTTTTCCCATATGATTTTGGGAGACCTCAGATGTGTGACCTCAGAAAGTGTTTTTGCAAAATGTAGCCTGGCTTGTATGTTTTTCTTCGTTAGTAAAGGCTTTTGCCTTGCCACTATCCTATACAATACTGCACATCACCAAAATAACATAATACCCACAGTGAAGCATGGTGGTGGCAGCATCATGGGGTTGTTTTTCTTCAGCTGAATCTGGGGCCTTAGTTAAGATAGATGGAAAATAAAATACACTTTTTATAAAATCTTTTATCTTGATAACATTGTGGGCATCATAGCATTACAATAATTCATGGAGGGTTGATCCCCCTTGTGTATGTTTATGTTCTATAAATCTCCCTGAAGGAGCACGGGTATGGTACATTACAATTTGTTAAATTATATACATCCATGCCTATCCCAAATAAAAAATTGACACTAAAGGTTTCTTCTTTAGTAACATAATTTAGTAAATAAAGAGCAGCAATTAAGCAGCAAACTTTCTGCAGTAAGCACTTACCTAGCACTTCCACATAGCAGTTCCAGTCAGCCTGTACTTGGCTTAGGAGGGTATATAGCTGATGGTTGTAAAACCCATCAACTGCCCAGCCGACCGACCGGGAGTAATGACGTCATTCCTTTGTGTGCTGGCCATTACTTCGGCTGGGTACTGCCAAACTATTGGGATCGGCTGTGAATTTACCAGCATGTCGGATTACTGTGCGATCCGACATGCGGCAAATTCCTGGTCAATATGACCAGTTGGCGCACCCGATTCTCTGCCGACCCGACCGCTAATCGATTATAGGAACGGGCACGGCGGCCGATCAGCTGTCGGATCGGGCAGGAGTCTGCCTGTTTATGCCCAGCTTAACACATAACACATTTATTTATTTATTTTCCAAATATAAAATTACAAAAATACAAACAGGGACCAACATAGTCCAACTTAGTACAGAAACTAAGAAAAATACAACAACATTAGCAATATAACACCAGCACAAGGGTAGAAGAGGTAAAGGAAACAGGGAAGGGGGAGATTCAGACAAACCACTGGGGGACGGGGAGATTCGGGCTAGCCACCAGCTACTACGGTAATCTGAAAAATAAAGCTTTAAGAAAATTAAGTAGTTCCTCTATGTGTCTTCTTTAAACACAACAAGTCTTTATTTGTTGGTGTGGTAAAATAGGCCTTCCGCTAACGTGTGATGTGTACTGGCCAATGCGTAAATATTAAAATGATATTCTTTTGCATGACAAAATTACAGGTTTACATAAAAGGTGTAAAAATATCCCCCAAAATGTAATATATTACTCAAACATTTAATAAGTTGCAGCTGACTGCTCTGGCTCATAGGTGTAAAACTTTGTCTCGCAGCCCCCCTACCAGCAGCACTTACCACCCCTCCATCCGCCCACTCAGGTATAAAGAACTAGAAGTCCTCACTTCTCAATGGTGCATTTCATTGATGTCACAATGATTATTGGCTGCCTGGAGTATGCTGAGATCCATAGTTCTTTACTCCCAGAGTTGGAGGAGAGTCATGGCAAGTGCAGCTAGTAGGGGGCTGCAAGGAAGGCAGAGCTGGGGAGGGGGGGGGGTACCAGAATTGGTCTGGGGGAAGGGAAACTATATAAACTGTTTATACAGGGATGGGCGCATACAGGAACTACACGCACTGTATGCACTAATATAGTTTATTCGTAGTCCATGTTTGCCCCATTCCTGGGTGTACAGTGTTGCAACTTTGTATGAGTTTTTAATTTAAGTCTTGCACCCCTGTTCTAAACTCTTTTTTACTTTTATTGTCTTCTGATTTTGTTGTCACTTCCAAAGCTAAAATAGATAATACTCAGCTAGGCTAAGGACTTGTTGCTGCTGCGCAAGCTGTGTTTTTATTCATTAATTCTTGTTTTGCTGCTATGGATGGGACCTGTCCAGATCAGCCTCCCAGTGTCAGAACCAGAGGGGGAATGCTGTCAGGCTGTACTCCTACCACCAGCCTGGGATAGGGTTTCACCACAGGGAGGGGAAGGCAGCTAGTAATACGGAGGTGTGTATTATAGTGCCCGGGTTTGGGGGGGCTCGTATGGGAAGAGAGCTGTAAGGACAAGGTATCCTTATCAGCAGATCATATCAGCAGCCATGACCCTGACCGGCAGGTCACCGATCTGGGCCGATTATACAAAAAACTTGCGGATTCCGATCACTAGCGATCAATTGGTGCACCTTTAAAAAGATTTGAATATAAATCCCCCAACTGGTGTTCAGAAAACATCTGTGTATTTATACTGTGATGAATTAGTCGGGACCTCTTTCCATACCATTCAGGGCAAAATGTCTTGTTCTTGTGCTTTATTGCTGCTGTCTTAACCTTTCTACCCAACCCCCTAGACATAACCAAGCATTTACCAATTGGAGGGGAATGGGGGAATCGTTATATGAACCCAGTATTGAGCAGAGTCTCCAATCTCTGGTAGGGTTTTCAGTGCTTTATTTTACATATTTTTCGATTTATTTTTTTCTGTGGAGACCGACTTTAAATTTACTATACCAAAACATTCAAACTATGTTGATGTGAATTAATTATTTTCTTAACCATGTTTGCTGTCTGGCAATTGTGTTTCCATATGTATTTGTTTTTATAATTGTGCTCCGTGTGGACAGGATTTCTGCATTTATTATTGATAAAATAAATGATGTAATTCATGGAGAAGCGTGAAATGATCTCACGATTTGCATGTAACTTTCCATATGATGAGGACGTCAGTGAGCCCATGCCCCTGTTGGAGGTTGTGCTGCCTGTAGATGCCTACTTCTTGAGGCTGGTACGAATAAGGAAAGCTTCTTATAACTATTGGCACCACTCTGTGTATTTGTAGAAGTTAAAATACTCTAATTCATCAGTACAAACCGCATACAAGGAACTCCCATGTTTGTCGTTAAAGTCTGTTTCCATGGAAAACTTGCAGTTGGTCTTGCTTGAATTGCCTTGGAAGCTATTTGATGCAGACGTTTTTTTCCACACGTTGACATATGAAAGCTTTGACAATTTGATATATATACCAGGCGTATATTTATCTATATTATAAATAACTAAAGTTAATGTGGTTGGTGGTGTGCTATAATAAATTTTAAACAAAGTGTTGTGCCCCCCCCCTTTCTCCTCTTCAACCCGTTGCTGAGCAGTTTTTGCAATGTGGTAAAATGCTTTATCCTTCTGAAAATACTGGAAATAGGAAGGGGACCCAAAGTCTCCCAGCAGAACATTAACCATAGCATTACACTGCGTATACCAGCCTGCCTTTTTCATGGTCCAATTTTGGCTTTGGCACCTGCCCTTTGTTTGGTGCAGTAGTAGGCAAGGGTCATGATTAATCTTAATGATTTGCAGCCAATGTAACCTCATATATAACAAGGTACAGTGTATTAACATTAATAGCCTGCATTAAGTTTTGTGTTTGTGCTACTCAAGCTTATCTGTAGGGTAGGACCAGATAGGGTTAGCCTTTGCGTCCCATGTGCATCAATATGTTTGGGCTGCAGTTCCTTGGCTTTGAAAATTACGACTCATATCAGTAAAGATCTTCTGTTTGGCTGTCCGTGAACACTAGCTGTTCCTGGAGGTGTTTCAATGTTGGCTGAGAGATGTAAGTCTGCCACATAACTTGTGGCAAACTCTGGCCTAGGGGCTAAATTTGGCCCGCCGAGCAAATATTATTAACCTGCAGCAGATCTGCTAGATCTGCCTTCCTCTCAGCACCCCTACCAGCTGCATTCACTGCCCCTCCTTCCTCCCGCCCTGGTAGAAGAGAACTACAAGTCCTGGTTGGTCAGCAGTGCTTTTAAGTGACTTCAATGAGCACCCACTTCCCGGAGTGTGCTGGGATCTGTAGTTTTCTAGTCTCGGAGTTGGAGGATAGAGGCATGGTTTATCTTTAGTCAATGTATGCCTCATACCTGTGTGTACAGTGAATGCATATGCAGGTTTGGCAAACTCTGGGCCAAACATGGCCCACAGTGTAATAATATTTTTCTATGAATATCAAGGTTGGCCCAGAACTTAGTCCAAGTTTTTAGATTTGGCCCTCCATGCATTTGAGTTGAGCACCCCTGTTATACTGGGTATGTTATAAGGAGCAATCTTTTTGCAAGCATATCCAGCCTAATGCATGGTTGCTGGAGAATTGCCTTATTACTAGACCTTATTGTTTGGACAATATAATGGTACGGGTCCAAACCGAAAAGATGATACAGTTCCATTCTAAGATTCCTGCCATAGATAGTTGTAGGGTTTGCATACAATGCTGTAAAACAGGCAGACGGGTCTATTTTAAGCTAGCAGATAGTATTGTCTAAAAAATTAATTGTGTCTGTTTGCTTTTTCTAAAAAATTTAAAGAGAAATGTGTACAACCTGAAGCTTGATATAATAGTACAAAGAAATTATGTCTTCCGTCATCAGGATATGTAACTAAACAGAGTACAAACAAGAACCACTTTTTATCATATTCAAAGTATATGATTCATATTAAATCATCAAAGAAGTATAATTGTCTGCTTTGTACTTTTATCTTCCAGGCTGCAGAATCTGGCATAGTGAAGGTGAAGAACATCGCTGCACGGAACACTGACGTACTGACAGGTTGGTTTAATGATCTTTATTTCTGTAGATGTATGGGGATGTATAATAAAGGATGTATCTACAAATGTGTAATATTGCATTACTCTTTACAAACATGGTCCCCTCTGTGTAAATGCAACAAACTCTTTCATTACAAACATGCAGCCAGCCAAGATCTCACTCTAGATTTTTACTTATGACATGAAATCTGCTAAGATTTCTCCTTCAATATCTTAACATTTTTTTATGTTCATTTTTAGAACATTACACAAGGTGAGTGTCTCATCACTGTCATGTCTGCAGAATCACAGGTGTTGGTTTGTTGCATGCCACCAAATGTATGGAAGAGAAATATTCAGCACCCTTGAAGCTGTAGCAACGTTCATTGCTTATAGTAAAAGGGGGTCACTTCTGATTGTTTCTGGTTCTGGTTTCATTCTCAAAACCTCTTTTTAAAGCGGATTTAAACTAAAAATATAAACAAATTACTTATCTAAATTGGGTCTAAAATGGAAAAAAATGAATACTTACTTTTCCTGGCTGCTTGCTCCCGTGCCGCCATGCCTAGAGTGTCTGGTCCTCCAAGCTTCAAGACTCTTCCGGTCCAGCTCCATTCACCTCTCTGGGTCTGAATCGGGTAACGATGCGCCCCTCTGCGTCACCCGATTCAATTGCTGCAAGCGCACGGGGACATGGGAACGGAGAATTCAGGAGTGACGTCTAATTTCCCATGTTCCCATGGGGCCCCCACGGCACAAGTCACTGGGGAGATGGAGTGGGATTTTTAAAGAGTTACTGTCTGGTGGTAGGTCCGGTTTAACAGAAAACATGTCAGATGATTCCTGCTGTTGGTCAGTGTACATGGAAAGTTGCTTGAACACCAAGTGTGTTGAAAAAGTTTATTTTATAATAAGTTCAGAAGGTCTGTTTTTAACCCCCTGTAATACCTGCTACACATACCTAATTTAAAGTAAACTAGACACATTCTTTAAATTGTATAAGCATTAGTACTTGTATCAAACACTAACTTACAAAAATGTTTGTCATACACGGAGTTTAGTCTGATGTTCCTGCTAAGCATGAAGCTTCTATATATATATATATATATATATGACTCTGTTGTTCACAGACTTCGGATTTGAGGTCATTGAGCAGTTATTGGCTTTAGACAGACTTCAAGAGAAATAAAGAAATAATATTGTAGGGCAGGAATGACCTCAGAGGAAGAACTGGATCAGACTTGGCAAGCAACATCTTCAAACTTACAATCCAGATCTTCTTGTATATCCAGGGGTGCACATAAGCAATGCGCTGATACGCAAAATGGTCTAAAAACTAGCTCTTCGTACCTTTTATTATCCTTCCTAAGCGCATCCATGTACTACACTGAGATGGGAGAGATGGACACTTCCTTCCCCCTCCTTGCTGTATGAGAATTGAATGGTGTTGTGATTTGATGGCAAGTGCCCTCTAGTGACATCCCATTGCTGAAGCTGATATTGCAGATTGAGTTGAAAGTGCAGCTCCACAAAACTTCACTTTATCATGCATACACTATAGTAAAATATTTTTTTTTATTGCCAAAATTCTTTGACAATTTGATTTGTTACATGTATACAATTTATATCTTTTGGATAACCGCAGGGAAACTTAAATAACTATAAAAGGTTGCAGTTAGGGGTGTCAAATGGGGAATGTAAATTACTAATTTAAAAAAAAGACTTATGAGGGGGTTTAAGATCTGGGGGACAAAAATCTGAGTAGGTACATGTAGGGTAAAATCTGACAAGATAAAAATTGCACTACTGAGATATGTACTGAGATCTGGGGACCCAAACACCGTCTCCTGGTACTCATCCAAGTAGCTCACTAAAAAAGTTTTTTTATTTATTCAATGTCTGCTTCAACGTTTGCCCTTTACTGCATTCAGATTACCCAACAGAACTGATTTTATGTAATTCACTGTCTCTCTCCACCTGTATAATACTTCTAATACAGAGGGGAAAATTTTATTTATTTTATACTTTCTCATGATTCCTATAGCTCTGAAGGAAAACAGCTCTGAAGTAGTTCAGCCATTTCTTATGGGCTGCGGAACAAAAGAGCCAAAAATCACTCAACTTTGCCTTGCTGCTATCCAGAGGCTCATGTCGCATGAAGTGGTATCTGAGGTATGAGTTAAACTTTTGTGGTTTTTTTATTGACTTTAAAGATACTCCTTTGTCAAACTGAAAATAAAGTTTTAAGATTTGTATAAGGAGATGAGGCCTTGCAATCTATCATTTAGTTTTTTCCAGGCATACACCAGCACTCTAAGGCTTTGTACAGACATTAGAAAACGCCAAAGATGATGCGCAGTCATCTGAAAAAATGAAGGGCCATTTCACACTATATGCATTTTTTAAAGGCATGCATTTTTATAGGCATGTGTTTCCGCATATATACAAAAACGCATGCGTTTTTGACATTAAATATGCATTTGCGTTTTCCATTTGTGTTTGCGTTTTTGAACAAATTAATGAAATACGCAGGAAAAATAAATCAAAAATGCATACAGCAGAGAGTTTTTAAAAATGCATGCGGAAACACTGCATTTTTAAAAACGGAACGCATACAGTGTGAATAGTAAGGAAGAGTCTACTCCACTTTTTTTGGAGCGTTTTTAGTGTGGAAAGCGCGCCAAAAAACGCTGCCAAAAACGCATTCCATGCATCTGCATTGGACTGTCTACATTGGCGCGTTTAAGTGCGCTTTGGAAAACACCAAGCCGGGCGTTCCAGCGCACCGCGCCAAAAATGGTGATGATTTAGGTGGCACCCTAAACGCACATTAAAACTCTCCCAAAAACGCACTTGCATTTTTGGTGCGACCCAGTGTAGACTCAGCCTTAACATTGGTTGTCTAGGTAAAAAGGCATGCAGTAAAAAAACGCGTGCGGTAAAAAAACGTGCGCGTTTTTAAAACGCGCCGCAACGCATATAGTGTGAAATGCCCCTAAGACATTCTATGAAAGCCTGTGTGTTGTACCATTCTTTGACATATATATGTATACATTAATTTATTCATACTGGAAAGAATCTTTTGTATAATGTTTCTATGATTCTCCTAAAATGCTGTTTCTGGTGAAGAATACATTTGTACTGATAAAGATTTTTAAACAATTTGAAATCGGCCTTTCTACTGTCTACTGACTTTCAAATCAACTGACTCAATGCTCAGATTTGGTTTTCAACCCCAGATCAATAACCTAGCCAGCTTATCATGAAATCTAATATCAAAGGAATGTGTGAGACCATCTGAAAAAAAAAAAAAATGACCGCTGAAATGGAGCTGGGGCCCACAACAGTGACCTAAACATACTAGTAAATCTACTAAGGACTGTCTGAAAGTCCAGGCCTAGATTTATACTTGTTGTACATGCAGGTAACCCTTCTCATCTCACACTTGAAAGAATTCTCCATTGAGGAGTGGGGCAAACGTTCCGCAGGGCAAAGTTAGTGACTGGTGGATTGCTACAAGAACTGCCTCACTGCAGTTTGAATCTAATGCTAGAACTATGCTAGACGTTACGATGCGCTGGAGTCCAAAAGGCATGGGGGTCCTCTGTAGAACAGTACAAGTGACTGCTGGGCACACTCTGGAATGATCATTCCTAGTGACTATGTCTGTATAAGGCTGTAATCCCTTTTGGTTATCAATTTGGTAATCTGATTCATGCTTGATAAGCAGAAACAGCATTTTAACCTCCCTTAACCTCACATACAGCATAGATTTAGACATTTGAATATTGTTGGATAATACGGTGCTAATATTAGGTGGTTTTACTTTACTATTTAGAGTATACTTTTTTGTTGATATCATACTCCTGAAATTAAAATGTCTTTAATATGAAGGACTGCACTTGAATGCTACATGAAATTGGTCATTAATAGGAAAATGATCTTCCAGCTGTTGCCAAATTGTAGAAAGCAGCTAGTCTTTAAAACTGTTTAAAACACAAATTCAGGCTACAAGTAAATAGGTAGGTCTCAACCTCCTGTCCTTATTGCGTACTGGAAGGCATGTCAGTGGATTCCGCTTCATATAAAATAGTTATTTGAGTTAAGTGTGGTGGTCAGCTGTAAAAGACAAATTACAGGATACAAATTCTAGCCACTCAGAATTCCTTATTATGGAAAATATACATTTTATCTTTATTTTGACTGCAGTTTTTAGATTTTTACTCAAAAATTTAGACTCCCAAACAATAAATACTGTTCTCTGATTCCGATTTTGTTTAAAATATGTCTATATTTTTGTAGGCAGCAGCTGGTAATATCATCAACATGTTATGGCAACTTATGGAAAATGGCCTAGAGGAACTTAAGCTCCTTCAGACAGTTTTGGTTCTTTTGACAACAAATACAGTGGTTCACGACGATGCTCTGTCAAAGGTAATATGTCTTTTAGTAAACATATTATTTACAGGCTGTTCAATTTTCTTATCCTATTTGCTCTTTGTGTTCTTCACTGATGGTAATATTGTCTGTTATCATAGATTCTACATCTATATATTTTGTCACTGCGCATTGTCACCATGGAATAATATTCAACTATGTTTATATCGAAAAAAAGAGCAGTTTACTTTTTGTATTTTGTTATGTGTCTGTAGACTTATCAGGAAGTGAGAGAATATGTTTTTAATTAAAGGGAAAAGGTTCTAATACACATGAGCAGATCCGCATGGGATACAATCGAGCCAATTGGAACAAAAGTCTCAAAACACTTGTACGATATCCTTTCATTGCGATACATGTTCACTTACTCAAAAGGAATTGGACAAAGTTTATCAGTTCCTACATAATACAATTATTACAACATGATACAGGTTATTTGGTTAATATTTACCAACATTTGACCAGAAACTTGGGTCTGCTGGATCAGTCATCTGCTGAATTTAGTTTAATTCAGATCTGGATCATTTTGATGTTTTTGCAAGTGAATATCATGTGTTTCCAGATTTAGATTTTAGATGTCACAGGAAGAAAAGGATTTTGGATTTACTCTTAGCTTTCCCTTAAATAGGTGGTCAAGACATTTAAAATGAGCGAACCACCTTAAAGGGGACTCAGGTAAAGGAAGTAGTCTGGCAAAGGTTTGGTTCTAACCTATGGTTAATTAACCTTTATAGGATTCTGAGGGGTTTACATTAAAACCTTTTGTGTAAGCTTGTCTTATGTTGACTGCATAATATGCACCTTTTGAACACTGTTAATATATATTTTTAGGCAATCGTTCTTTGCTTCAGGCTGCACTTTACAAAAGACAACATAACCAATAACACAGCAGCAGCAACAGTGCGACAAGTAGTTACTGTGGTATTTGAGAGGATGGTGGCAGAGGATGAAAGGAATAAAGGTAAAACTAGGCAAGATGTGTTAATAAAAATCAGCAATCTTATCTTCAATTATAACTTCCAGCTAGGGGGTCCTCATACTTTATAAACAGGGGACCAGTTCATGTTCCCTAAACTTTTGTGGGAGCTGAATTTTTGCTCTGAAGATAAAAAAAAATTATATTTCACATACATGAATACATACCTTGTAATACACATATGCGTCATATTGGTCATCCCCCTCTGCAGCCTAAATGCATTTCATAAACACACCCACCATAATACACATATGATATCTCTAACACATATGTCATCTCTAACCAAATCCCTCCCCCACTGGGTGCTGGTGTGTGGGCCAGGTAAAACTGCATGGAGGGCCATATGAGGCTCCTTTTATAAGAGAAGCTACATTGTATTTCTTCTAACCACTCTGTGTATGTTAATAATTAATATTATGTTGTAGAAAGAAGAAGAAAAAAAAAATTTTTCCCCAAAATATCTTTAAAGACGTTAAAGGCCACTAGGTTCTCAATTGTAACCAGTTTCATTAAAAGATCATTAAAATAATTTGATAATTTGAACACAATCTTTAAAAAATATCTGTTGTTAAAAATGACACAGAAGCATTATCTCTGCGTGTTTAGCAGGTCTTCCGTTCATCAGGGGTTCTTTTGTAGGTATACAGAAATATCTTTACAAATTCAAAGTTTACATCATTGATAAATCAGAAATGTATTTAATTTATGCAAGTAATAATACAGCATATAAAGAAAAAAACATTTATAGATTGGTTGTCGATTGTTGAGGTTGTCGATTAGTAGAAATAATACTCAAATTAGTTTATACTCGTCATGAGACTAGACCAACTGCGACAACGGGGTGTCAGAGGGATAGGGGACTCTCACATGTCCATTTCTATCACAACCCCAAAGGGTAGTTAATGAATATACAAGGTTGACACTGCAATACAAAGGAGCAATCCTGATTTTAAATTTAAATACATTTTTGAGGACCTCCATTAATTTGCCCATTTCTCAAGTTATAATATCTATGAATTATCTGTAGCTTGACTCTTAAGTTCATAGTAGGAGTTTAAGACCTTCTCATTCATGATTATGTGTTAAGGGGTCCTGCTGATCATTTCTCTTTAATAAAAGCCAAATGTGACCTGTGTATCTTCGTAATTTACTGAAATGATTGTAAGTATTTTGGTAAAACATGAGGTCATTTGTTGTGTGTGTAAGATTAAACTGTCTCTTTATTGTGTGCAGATGTTGTGGAGCAGCCCGTGCCTGTCACTGGGAACAGTAATAGAAGATCTGTCAGCACTCTAAAGCCATGTGCTAAAGATGCGTATATGCTCTTTCAGGTATAAGACTACACAGAAGGCTGTATTTTTGCAATAAGCTGTTGTAATATAGGACTTTACTTTGATATTTTGCTAGCAATATAAGCCATTCTTTAGAAATAAAAGTGATACGTTCACATAATAAATACATATACTATGCATTATGCTTTTCTGTGCTACTGGGACTTCCACAAATATCTGATTGTTGAGAGTCTAGCCATGTATTGTAGAGTGTATTGATGGCTTTGTGCCTCTCTTGTGTCATTGAGGACACTGGGGATGTGATAAAAAATATAGGTCGCAGACACCCTCCACCTTGTTGGTGTCATTATGACAGTGGAGAGGCGGACCCATAAAGATTGATGGGAAAGCCGATTTAGAGAGGCACCGTGGGCACCCAGTGGACAGGTAAGTATGTCTGAGTTTAGCTTAGAGTGAGTATTGTTAATAAACAAACTCACCCCAAACTAGCGTGGGACGACTGCCCAGGAGCCTATGCGATCTTATTGACTGGAATTGAAATCTCTGTAGCAGACCTTTCAACTTTAATGTGAAAAAAATAATGGAAAAATAAGTGACGTCTCTTCCAGTATTGAATTTAGTTGTCGGTTGATTTAGGAGGTAGAGGGCGCTGCTTTTCCTGCTAATGTCCAACCCTGCACATTTTCTGCACAAGCGGGGTGGAAACTTAGAAGGGAGTGTTAGAATGCCCCCTCCCTCCTTAATTAATTACCCCGATTTTGAAAAATCCAGGATTTTTTAAAATCAGGATTTGGTCGGGAAAGCCACATAAAAATGTGACTTCCCTAGCCAAAACGGGATAGTCGACAGGTGTGCTCTATAGATGCTGAAGATCAGGACTTTGCAGAGTTGTTTTTTGAGCATTAATAAGCTGGTTGTGAAAATACCACCTAGATAACCCTACCTGAGCACTCCTAAAAGTGTCTGGAAAACGACGTGTGAATGAATGCAGCCTCATTCTGCCACTAGTTAATCTTTCAGGAAACCTCCAATATTCAGGAAAGTTATGCATGAAAAGGTTCACAGTACTTGTCAAATTGTTTAATTCTTTTCAGACAATCTTGTAAACCAAGCATACTGACTAGAAAGCTTAAATGTTGTTGGGCTACGTGTTACAGATAGTATTGTTGTGCTGGTTACGCAATTTAGTTTAGATTTTTGACGTCTTCAAGGCATTTATGTTTATTGAATGAATGAGTAATGGCAGTTGAATGTCCAGTCAGCTTTGTTTTTGTGGTTTCCTTAGGATCTGTGTCAGCTGGTTAATGCTGATGCTCCCTATTGGCTGGTGGGAATGACAGAAATGACACGGACATTTGGCCTGGAACTTCTGGAGTCAGTCCTCAATGACTTTCCACAGGTCTTTTTACAGGTAAGTCTGAAATGTTTTTAAATGTATGACATTTTTAAATTATATGTTGTTTAAGAATAAATAATAATACACTTGATAAAGTTCTCTTTACCTCCCTGTCATTCATGTAGTGGTTTCACGTAATTTTTCCCGCCACGTACGGGAGCTTGCAACAGAGAACACTACTCCGTTGTGATCCCCTGCACTCCCCCCTCCTCTCTACACATCGCTGGCGTCATCGAGATGCCAGCGATGTGTAGAGAGGAGGGGGGAGTGCAGGAAGGGTCTGGCAAGGGTCCGGAAGGGATTGGCAAGCCAGCAGCGATGCGGAATCAATGCAGGCTCACACAGCACTGGCCTGTTTGCCCGATCCCACGCAAGCAAACTTTGCACAGATTAGGTTCAGGCATAACGCCCAAGAGGTTAAAGTAAAAGCATCATGTATCTTACTACAAGTGCAATTTAGAATGTGTAAACCAAAAATTTTCATAAACAGGAAGCCTTTGTTCTGTACAAGAATGCAGTAGGTCTGCAAGTCAGTCTTTTTGCCATCTCTTATACTCTTATTAATTATTATAAGTGCAATAACGTTTTTATTACATATTAATTTGATAATGGGGCAAAATTTTATTCTTTAAGGGAATGCTGAAGTTTTCAGCTAAATATTTAAACATGTGAAATTACACAAGTGAGATTTGTGTTCTTGTTACTTACCTCATTTCTGGGGCTGCTTACAGATGGCAAATCTATGGGTTAGACCACAGAAGACAGCTTAATTTATGTTGCCACTAACCTTACAATTAGTGCATTAGTTACAATGCAGCATTTAGGAAAAACAAGCCTGGTTATTTGGACACCTCACATAGCAGCTATACAGACTTACCAGACTTCCATGTCCTGGAGACCTGAACTAGATGAGAGACCATGTGATATCTGAAGACACTATTGAAACAAACTCAACTAAAATAGGATTGTTTAAC
>CM070034.1:50010325-50059065 GCA_036250615.1 Ptychadena robeensis | reverse complement strand
AGACAAACTTTGATTCCCTGGACCAAGAGATACAACAACATAGGAGGCAAGGGATTGGCTTGTACCCCTCAGTTGCAATGACACATCTTGTATTGCTTTCTAGGCTGCTTGATATTTATATTTATATATATATATATAAGTATATGATATTTGTATCTGTTAATTTTAAGTGGCAAACCCCCCACTAAAGCTGGGCACACATGGTTCGATTTTGTAATAGATACAAGCACAATCAAGTGCCATGCGGGTTCATGGCGCTCAATTGTGATCAAATCTATTGCAAAATTTTAGCCATCCAGCATTCCTTCACGCTCGAAAAAGCTCGGCCAAAGACATGTTGGAAAACCCTGTTCGATTTCAATTACTTTAAATGGGGAGTCGCCATCCAAAGTAACAACTGGGATCGATAATGCAAAAGTGCTGTGCCTCGATACTGATGAAGCTCGAGGGCAAAGCGATGATGACATCAAGCTGTGCTTGGCTGGTCATCCTTCTGGTGGGAATCTACCCGTGTAAGCCCAGCATTAGAGTTATGTGGATTCAGGATGACCACAAGTGGATCTTCCCCAGAGAGCCACTACAGTTTTTTTGTTTAAGGTAAAATATATGGCAGTGGTAAACTCATTGTGTCCTGTCATACTGCCCTCTAGGATTTCTTTTTATATCTACCACAAAACCTAATAAAAATATCTTCCAGATGTGGCCACACTTGTTTATGCCCCAATCTGACTTTTAGTGTGTTTATAATTTCAGTTCAATGTTTAACAGCCATTTTCTGATTCAAAATGCTATAAAAATTTACCTTTTGTGTCTCATTTTGTACATTTGTTCAGTATTCTGGTTCTTTCTCTCTTGTCATTACAGCATCAAGAATTTAGTTTCCTCTTAAAGGAAAGAGTCTGCCCTCTTGTGATCAAGCTGTTTTCTCCAAATATTAAGTTCCGACAAGGCTCTAGTAGTAATTCTTCTCCAGCACCAGTCGAAAAACCTTACTTTCCTATTTGTATGCGACTGCTTCGAGTTGTTTCCGTCCTTATCAAACAGTTTTATGGCCTTCTGGTAAGCTTACATGAAATAGATTTCTGTACCTTGTCGTAGTTTGCCATACACTGTAAAGCTACATTTACATGGTCGCTTTCTGGGCTGCTTGTCAGTCGTCTAGAAAACAACTGGGCGCTCTTGTCTGTTAAAAGCATGACTGGTATATCAGACAAAAGCCCAAAACGAAGGCTCATGAAACAATGTCTCTGTGATTGCTCAGTTAACTGCCCTATATGTACATAGAAAGCTAAACGAACAAGGTATTTAATGGTATTAGTATGCATTAGGGCTCATTCACACTAGCTGTGCTGCTCCTCTGTTTTCGTTTTTACCGTCCCCAAAAAGTTTTTTTTGCAAGGTCACTGCAAGCACGTTTTCCATAACACATGGTATTGCGCGTACCTTTTGGTGTACCTTGTGTTTCCCCGATTAGACATTTTATGCTTTAGGACTCACACTAGCGGCGCTGCAGTGCAGTGTAGTACCGCAGCACAGCTAGTGTGAACGAGCCCTAAAGCATAACATTGTTTAATTAGTGCCCACTGTTAAAGAGCCCATCGCCTTTCCTATGAAGGAAATATGGCGTCCTCTTTTATGGGTGGGGCCTGTGCTGCGGTACTACACTGGTTTAAGTCAATGGCATTACTTTCACATAGGTTTGAGATGCTTTTGGGATCATTCAGAATAGTTTTTTCCATTTGACTTGCGGTTGACCTCCTTATAACCTGCATTTGACCCACTTAAAGCAAGCTCTAAACCTGTCTCAATCAGTCTTAAGTAATTGAATACAGTCCTAATTATTTTAACACTGGCATTGGATCTACAGATACGTTCACCTGACATTGAGCTGAAGCCTCTGTTCAAGTAGGTTTGACATTGTAATAGACATGCAGACTGCAATCATATGCATCGACATATATTTGCAGTCTGCAGACATATCATGTATAGCCCGTATGCCTTCAAGAAGGGGTTTTCTTAATGTAATCTTGCATTTATATGGGAGTCAGCAATGTACTTTCCATGCCTCAATCCAGCTGTCATATCTCCTGCAGTTACTGTTGTCGTTTCCTCTGTGACTGACTTCTTGGTTATGTCTGTTCTTGTTTGCTTGTAAATATGAATGGCTTATTCTGCCACTCAGTGTTATTACTGACATGTTCACCTTTTAATTAAGGATATAAGACTAAATTATATATTTACAACACTAGGTGACAGCATTAGTTATTCATAATGATCCAGTACAAACCAGGCAGAAGAAATAAGAATTCCTGCAAGCTGACTGCTGCAGTTTCAAAAGAGGTCTTACACCTGGTTCAAACAATTAGTATGATATCTAAAAAACAAGAAAGACCTTCTTTAATTTAGTTTGAGCCCCAGGCCTCACTTCCTCATTCCTGAAGCCATCATGTTTAGTAATGGCAAAGAGAAGCTGTTCCACCCACACTTCAGGAAGTCTACCTAATTTAGATTTATGGAGCTGTAATAAAAAAATGACCACTAGATGGAGCTTCGATTATAATAGATCCCGCAGATGTGAAGCTACAGTGGTAGAGGAGATCCCGAAAATGGCCTGTTATTTCTTTTTAAATTTTTTTTTTTTTTGAGTGATTGTCTAATTATTGTCAGTGCTGCTGCTGATAATATAAAGTGCCCAGTGAGGTGGTAGGTCTGCTTCTCTTCATATAAAAGAAAAAAAAATCCTATTGATGTTTTTTAGAGAAATCGCTTACTCTCCAAAATTGCGCATTATATTGCCAAGAAAAAAGCCTAGTGCTTCTGTCTGGCGAGATGTCATAATACATCCCAAGGCGAGACCGTTCTGTATACCAGGATTTTACATATAAAAATGTTTTCTATTGTGTGAGAATAACCTCTTGAAATGAAATTCTTTTAGGTGACAGAGTGTGAAATCTTTTTATCGCTGCTAGTGAAATTCCTGGACGCTGATAAACCACAGTGGCTCCGAGCTGTAGCCGTGGAGTCCATACATAGGCTTTGTGTGCAGCCTCAGCTTCTCAGGTAAACGATTCATACACCCTCTCTCTGGTCTGGATTTTATTTCCAAGAAGCCTTTACTTTTCGCAGCCTTTTTCTGGGCAGTTTTCATTAATATAAATGCTTGTGATAAAATGATTATTTAGAAAGTATTCATTTAAAGTAATACTACGTTTTAGGGTGGGTATCAACTAATTGGTAATTTCTTCATTACCTTTTAAAAAAAATTCTTAAACTTCCAAAAAATCATGTTGCAGTTTAAAGCGGACCGACTACCAGAAATCTATATTTTCATGAATGGCATTAGAAGTGCCAATAATAGGGAGGACTGCAATAAAAAAGAAAATTACCTGTAATGAGCAATTCAAGAAGATAATCCCGCAGCTCTCCCTCACTTTCGGGTTCTGGTCTATAGGCAAGACAACACATCACAAGATCGCTTTGTTTTCTGGGTAATCTTGTCATTTACATAATTATATTGAGGCAAATTCCAATAGAAGATCATTGAAAGGGGGTGCAATATTGCGTGTGGCCACTGGGGGCGTTCAATGATCTTCTATGGTGAATTTGCCTCAATATAATTACGTAAATCAAAAGATTACCCAGAAAACAAAGCACTCTCGTGGCGTGTTGCCTTGCCTATAGACCAGAACCCGGAAGTGAGGGAGAGCTGCGGGATAATCTTCTTGAAATGCTCTTTATAAGTAAGTTTTTTGTTTTTTTTTATTGCATTCCTCCCTATTATTGGCACTTCTAGTGCCATTCATAAAATATAGATTTCTTGTGGTAGGTCCGCTTAAAATGTTTTGAATGCTTTTCTCTGCATTCATTTAGGTATTTACCCTCTTTCCAAGTGTAATTCTGATCATTCTAAAAATATATGTATTTCTGGTATTGTGGTTTATTTGTAGTAAAGTTGTAGTTGTTAGTCATTTAGAGCAGTGCTTATGAATATACTGGTTCTTTATCTATCAAAAATAATAACAAGAATTCTTTACCACACCCAGGTCTTTCTGCCAGTCCTATGACATGAAGCAACACTCCACGAAAGTTTTCCGGGATATTGTCAATGCTCTGGGATCCTTTATTCAGTCACTTTTCCTTATTCCAAATAATGGAAACACATCCAACACATCTAACCCAAATGGTATTATTTTCTTTCTACTATAGTTATGTTGTTTTTTCTTTAATTTACAGTTGCAAAGTAATCTAATTTTAAGTTGGCAATATGCTGTTCAAAATTTCCATCTTAAAACGATCAATTTTTACGTCGACCGAATTAACTGGCCAAAAGTGATCGTAATCGATCGGAAACAAATTTGAGATGTTGATAAATTTGAGTCGATTATAAAAATATCTGACGGGTTTCCTAGGTATTTAGATTGATTTGATTACAATTCTATTTAAAATCATAATTACGATCGTATTTGGAATTGTGATTATAATCTTATTTGGAATCCCAATTACGACCGTATTAACAGTTGTACTACGCATGCACTCCATAGTCTTCATGTTTAACTCGATCACACTGTGCGGTGGTACAATCATAAAATCACACAACGCAATGCAAAAGTCGACACATGTCTTGCTTAAGTCTCCTGTTGTCTACTGTTATATGTCAATATCTGGGTTGTTAACCACATTCAAAATGATCTGTATTCAGCTCACGATCTCACAGTTGAGAAACTCCGCAATGACAGGTTGGACAGAGAAAGCCTTGTCTAGAGAAGGGCATACACGGTGCGATTGTTCTTTTCTTCAACTTAAAAGAGGATTGTGTTAGGTTGGTAGATTTTATCAACACATAATGTGATTGATTCAAAACCGATTGATTAAATAAGCCCTCTGCACTTGCTTTATAGTACAGTTGGATACAATTGTTTGAAATACCCAAAGAACCCATCAGATACTTGTACCATCAACTAAAATCAAAACCATCAAACTTGGTCAATCAAAGAAAAATGAAGAAATACATTTTCAAACAGTCAACTAAATACCATTGAATGAAAAAGTCAAACTGTGTATGCCCACCCTAAGGGCTAAGGTTTCAGTTAATGTATGGATGATAGATGGAGACATATTAACCTCCTGGGCATTTAGCCCTAGTTAACTCGGGGTGTGTTTGTTTGCTAACAAAATTCACCTGTCCGCTGAACGTCTTCGGTTGTCCTCTGTATCGGCCAATCTTTTCTGGCGTCTTATATGACCTCCATGTATAGGAGGTGGTATCGCTTTTTTACAGCACATCACTGGGGATCTATTAAGGGGCCGAAGGAGGGCAGAAAATCACAGGGGATTTCATTGTAATCTGCCATGATTGCCTTGGAATGCAGCAATCCACAAATGTATCTTTAGGTATCTAAAGCACAAAATAAATGTGTTCTGTTACAGTTAACTAGTCCTCTGATATAAATTTAGATTTTTTTCTTTTACCCTTTAGATATAATTTAGTCTTGTGGTTGGAAATCCTTTAAAAAATATGGTTCAAATGTTTTTTTTTGGTTTTTTTTCTCCTTATTGACAGCTGGTTCCAGTTCCAGTGGCCCTGCTGTGAATCAAAGCACTTCAGGGGTGGTGGCAGCTTCTGGCAGTGCTATTGTACTTCCTGCCTTTGAATACAGGGGTACCTGGATACCCATCATGACCATTTCTGTTCAAGGCAGCGCCAAAGCAACTTAGTAAGTGTAGACGTTAAATTTCTGTATTTACTTCATCTAGGCCAGAGTGATGTTCAGGCATTTTGTTTATATTTCTATCTGCTTACAATTGTAGTTTTTACAAATGCAGCATAGTGCAGGCATTTTTTTTTATAACACCCTGCTACACGCAGTTCTGATGCACATGTGAAACGTGCAAAACGCATGCTTTTACGCATATGTGCTCATGCATGACTTTAAAAACACGTATGTGAAACGTTGTGAGATGTCAGTTGAGAGATGTCAGCCGGTTTCCAGCTCTCCTATCTGTACTGTATAATTGCCTATGCCAGCAGAGCTCAGAGCCCTGCTGGCATAAGCAATGAAGAGAGGCATAGATAAACTGCCATCTATACCTCTCTCCCTCCGTGGAAACTGCAATCACTCTGCAGCTCCCACGGACACAGGATCAGCCACCTGGAGAGGAGAGCAGAGGAGAGTAGTAGACTGTGCAGCCCGGCCCCCCTCCTCCTGATCAGTGTGGAGAATGACGTGTTGTGCTGATAGTGTACTGCTGCTAGTGACATCTACTGGCTCAATTGAATATTGCATTCATTGCATTAACTTAATTGGTGTGAAAACTTAATATTAAGTATAATATATTAAATTTTTTTCTGGTTTTCCTGCCCTTAAAAGCTGGGTGTGTCTTATAGTCTGAAAAATACGGTAAACGTCTATACAGACCATTGCTATCAGCTCTTGTTATATAAAGTTGTGTGCTATACATTTGAGGTACTTTGTGATTAAAAAAAAATCTATGTTTTTGTTTATTTAGTCTTGAAATGTTGGATAAGGTGGAACCTCCTACCATCCCAGAGGGATATGCTATGTCCGTGGCATTTCACTGCCTTTTAGATCTTGTGCGGGGCATCACCACAATGATTGAAGGAGAAATTGGCCAGGCTGAAACAGACTCTCAGACTTCAGCGGAAGAGACTCCACCACAAACTAGTGATCAAAAAGACCACACAACTATATCTGACCCACCAGAGCAAGAACCAGGTAACAATGTGATGTTTTGGATTTGGAAGACAATTATTCATTACTCTGTATTTACCTCGTTTTGTCTGTCCACAGACAGAAGTGTACAGTTTGTGGTACTACATGGTTTTTATTTTTTGTTAGCAGAGAGAGCTTGTTATTAGATTCCATAATGCAAGGTTTATTTTTTTTTAAGATTAAGGGTAACATAAGTTTGTTGCCTTTTTGACATGCTTAAGCTCTCTGGCAGTGGTTCACAAAGGGGGTTGGGGGGGCTCACCTAGAAAGTCTGCCGAGGTGGCGTTCAGAGTTCTCTGTGTGAGAATTGTGATGTCAGCCAGAGAAAGTCAGGGACAGGAGAGATCTGCACACTCTGCTGCCTGCTCTCTTCTTTCTCTGTGGATTGCAAACAGTGACCCCTCCCCTAGAACAGCCAGCCAATCCGATGCCTGGAGGAAGGACAAGCAGGAAGCTGACCATTAGGGGAACTAGCTGCAGACAGTGTAAAAGAGTATTTATTGGTGTATGTAATTCATGTATGTGTCTGTGAGAATGTTTCTCTATGATTGGTGTGTGCATGTAATGCGAGTAGTATTTTAAATAAATTTAGGGCCATTTCACACTAGCAGCACTGTAGCTGTGGTGTTATTTTTTACCGGTAACAAAGAAGTTAGCAGTAACGCTACTGTTAAATTAACCCCACGTTTCCATATTGCGCTTGCGTCTTCCATACAAGTGAGATTCTTGCGCTGAAGCCTAAAAAATGCATCCTGTAGAGTGTTTGGGGTACCTTGCTTTATGCAAGCCATCGCGTTGTGACATTGAAAACCAAAAGGGTTCTCAATCTGAACCTGTGAAGTTTGAATGGGGGGTCCGTAATGTTCCTATCTAGAAAAGGAGGGCCCTAGAGGAGGGAACCACTGCACTTTTAGGCTCATGTAGATTGGAAATCCCTGGTCTATTTGGAATCGGCAAAAGACAACACTCCATTTTAGAAGACACAATGGTATTAGAAAAAGTTTTATAGACTTGTATATGCCAAAGTTTGTAGCATCATTTTCAATGTTGTCATTCTTGTTTAGTTGGTAGAACTGTTTGGGAAGAAATGATCAATGCTTGCTGGTGTGGCCTGCTTGCTGCTCTTTCATTGCTGCTTGATGCAAGGTAAGATGCAAAACTGTCCACCATCACAAATTCTTTTGTCAGAATTAAAACATGGATGGGATGTAGTAATAAGATTAGAAACATCTGAAAAGAGATTTTCCATGATAAAACTGAAAGTATTGTGACATCATTAAAACACGTACTCTGTCCTTTTGTATCTTTGCTGTCTCCCACTTTTTAGTGACTTTTGATCTCTATTAAATTTCTCCTCAATTTTATAGGCTAATATGCACTGTAAATATGATACAGACTCGGTTGTGTTTTGTACATTTTTTATTTTTTTATTTTGGCTTTTAAAGCTATCCTTGATCAAATATTTTTGGGGGAATTACACCTTGTTACCCACTTTGTTATAATTTATGGGGTATTTTAACTGTCTTTGATTGTTTCTGGAAATGTTATTGCAAATGTTAATAAAGTTGTATAAAACCCCCCAAAACACAGCCTTTGAACAGTAAAATGTTTAGAAGCATGATTCCAAAAAGTAATGTTATTGTTGCTTTGTATTCAAACTGTTTTGTTCTTATGCAGTTTAATGAATTCTCAAATTGTCTGGATCTGGTAGGAGCTATAATCAGTTGCTCTGAACAGTTAAGGTTGTCATTATTTCATACATTTGAATAAACCTTACTATCCCTATGCAGAAAGGTGAGGCAGGGCAGGTTCTGTGAATAAAAGAAGAACATATGTCTGAACTGCTGCTTGTTTCAGACATTTGCTTTTTAGTTGGCAGCCTAACAATCTGGATGTTCTTATTAAGCATACCAATAAAGACCAGGTACCTAAAAATATTGTACCCTGTTACTGGAAACTACCTATACTTTGTTCCCAACAGGATATGATATTTATAATGACACTTCAAATCGATCATCCATTTCCCCTTGTTATTAGATACTCTCTTTCCTTACTTAATATCCTTACTGCTGCTCGCAGCTGGTATAATAGGCTATTCATACTTGGTAGGGGGCACTGGGATGATCTGTAATATGATAATAAGGAGAATTGGTTTCAGTCAGTGTTTTTTTATTTTTTAATAATAGGCTTGTTTAACCTCCTGGGCGGTTTGCCCGAACTCAGTTCGGGCGCAGTTTGATTGCTGATCGGGCACAACCGCCGCCTCTCCGTGTGCCTGCGGCTCTGTAAAAGCATTTCTGGCCCCGTGTCTTTGACGTCATCTGTGATACCGAAGGGGGCGGTGCCATAGACCTCCATGTTATTGGAGGGGCGCCGCTCTTCTACCCACACACTGCCGGCGGTGTGTAGAGGGCTGGGCATAGAGCCGGCAATCACGGCGAAGTACAGTGTACTCCGCCTCAATTGCAGGGGAAACGGCTTTTGGGGCAAACGCGAAAATCTCGTAACGCCCAGAGGGTAATACAAGGTAATAGCATTAGCCTTCTGGGTGTTACAGATTTGTTGCGCCATTTTTTCTGGCGCAAAAAGCCGCCATATGGGCAATTGCATCGCTGGCTATAAGGGCTGGGAAAAGCGACGCCACCTCCATTAACATGGAGGTCTATGGCAACGCCCCTTTGGCATTACCAATGAAACTGATAACACAAGTCGGTGCAGGCTTGCAAAATACCAGTGCCTAATCCCTGCACGGGCGCAGTTTTTTTTATGATGCCAAGGAGGTTAAACATTAGAGCACTGCTTGACTGTTCTTTTTCTTGTTCTATTGTCTCTTAAACTAATGCCTGTTTGTTAGTATTTTGTACACTTTTCATGTATGGAGTTGTTATTATAATTGGTCGTATCTATATACAGGTTAGGCACAGTAGTAAACTTATTGCTTACACTGACTGAACAGAGAATACATTTTATTTTTTACAGCACGGATGAAGCCGCAACAGAAAACATTTTAAAAGCAGAAATGACCATGGCAGCTCTTTGTGGGAAGTTGGGGCTTGTAACACCACGGGACGCCTTTATTACTGCTATTTGTAAAGGGTCCTTGCCGCCTCACTATGCCCTCACTGTGCTGAACAGCTCAACGGCTGCTCTATGTAACAAATGTAAGAAAACTGCAAGCTTACAGCTCATTCTAATGTCTGCATATTCATTGCTCTGCATTTGTTCATTTCTGTTACATATACATAAATATACATAAACTAAAAGTTGTAAATGGTGAGTTTCAATCTTTTAGCATTATGTCATGTTAAAGTACCGTATTTTTCGCAGTATAAGACGCACTTTTTCACCCCTAAAAATTGGGGGCAAAAAGTACCTGCGTCTTATCGGCCAAATGCGCGACCCCCGTGGCCACTCGGCCGCCAGTGGTTGCACCTTGGCTTCTGGCCAGCTCTCCTGGCACAGAGATTAGCCGGGGAGATGGAGGAGCTGTCGGATGTGAGATGGCGGCGATGTCCGGGTCTCCCATCTGAATTGTGTATTTGCCTATGCCAGCAGAGATCAAAGTTTTGCTGTCATAGGCAATGAAGAGAGAGATATAGATGAGATATCTCTCTCTTTCCTGTCCGTGGGAACTGCAATCACTCTGCTGCTTCCACGGACACAGTTACTGCAACATCGCAGAGACTGAAAGGAGGAGAGAAGGAGACAGCCCGGCCCCTCCCTTCCTCCTGCAGATCAGTGTAAAGATGACGTGTTCAGCTGAGAGTGTACTGCTGCTAGTGACACCTGCTGGCTGAATTGAATATTGCATTTACTGAATATATTGCATTAACCCAATTGATGTGAAAACGTATTAAATCTTTTTTTTCTGGTTTTCCTGCCCTAAAAACTGGGTGTGTCTTATGGGCCTGTGCGTCTTATATGGCGAAAAAAACGGTAGCCCATTTAGTTTTTGTGGGCCTACCGCCCTCCATCAGGAATGGCCACTTTCTTAATTAAAGAAAAAAGTGGGTAAAAAATATAAATTCTTTTTCATTTCTGTCTGTAAGTTGAGAAAACAAAAAAGCCTGAATAGAATATAACTCGAGTTTAATTTTAAATCCTTGTTGTAACCAGTCCTGCTTGAAGATATGTTAAGTTATATATCGTAGTTTCCTTCCCATCGGTGGAGTTAGCGCTCTAGTGGGGACGCAGACTGTCTGGCCATTCCAGTGGCAATTGCTTCTCATATTCCTTGTCCAGTTGTCAGGACGTCCCATAGAAGTTCAGCTCTGAGCAGCAATAAAGGCTTGACAGAAGTATTTACCTTTTATCTACTATATTAAAAAGTTAAATTAAAAGAAAAAACTGCTGTGTTGAGTGAACAGCAAAAAGCTGCTGTTCATGAGATTATGAGAACCTGTTTTTTTCCTGCACATCTAACATTGAAGTAGCACTTGTATGTCATGCTCTTCTCATTTCTTATTTTTATATAGCGTATTCAATCCAGGGGCAAAATGTTCAGATGATCAGCCCCTCCAGTGATTCACATCAGCAAGTAGTAGCAGTTGGTCAGCCTTTAGCTCTGCAGCCCCAAGGAACCGTTGTGGTAGAGTATACATTTTCAGTTTTCATGTCATTTTTTAAAAAATTTAAGTATCCAACTGTAAAAAGTTCAAATAATGTCATCATGCTTTTTTGTTTTCTACAGCTAACTGCTAAAAATATCCAGTGTATGCGGACACTGCTTAACTTGGCTCATTGTCATGGTGGTTACCTTGGGACATCCTGGCAGCTGGTACTTGCAACACTTCAGGTAATGTAATTGTACCATATGAATGTATCTTCATTGTTACTTGTCCACATGGTTACAAGCATTACATTTGCCATCACAAGTCATTGGAAAAGATTCTGCATATACAGCCTTGGTGTAGAATCTAAGCAGCATCGCACTGACACAGGAATTTATATGGAGACAAACACTGATATTCTTTTTAGGTAGCAGAAGTATTGCTGGAACATTTTAGGTCAGATAAAATTACTATTCAAGTTTAGTGCTGCAGTTAACAGTGACATGTACCAGAAACATTTCAGAATTGATTTACCTGGGCTTACAAGAAAACAGACTGGTCCAAAATCCTCTTTCATTTTGAAATCAATGTCACAAAACCTGGCTAAGTACAACTAGACTACATCCGGGTCTTAAACTGGTGCTTTTATGTTTTTTGTTTTGTTACAACCTCATTTTAAGTACATTTTCTCTTCTGTAACAGGTATTTTGATGTATTAACCTCCCTGCCATTATTCCCGAAGCCAGTATAGGCGCAACTTGATCTTGGATCCCGTACTGGGATCTGGCATAATCGCCAGTTCACCATGAACCTGCAGCATTTGGAGTCTTCTGCGCCGTCAGTGCCATAGACCTCCATGTTAATAGAGGGGGTGTCGCTTTTCCCGGCACACATCGCCGGTGTCTAATTGACACCGACATTGTGTGGAGAGGCGGGGGAGGGTGGCAGAGTACAGTGTATTTTCGAGCCATAAAAAATGGCGCATAAACCGCTTTATGCCAGGGCAGTTAAACCACTGACCCATGATCCCTGAATATGGATAAAAAGGCCCAACATCATACTATGAGAAGCATTCCCTGATCACTATGTGTCACTTTGCTTCCTTGTCTTCACAGTGTACTGTGGAATGCTTTCAGTGTTTAGGAGCCGTTTGACAAAATGTCTGTGGCCCTTAACCCACAATCTTCGTATTTTTCAGACTGTAAGACCTCCAAAATTGCAGGGAAAAAGTGCCTGCGTCTTATGGTTCAAATGCGTAAGTTGCCACGGGTGGTCGCACCTTGGCTCCCCGCCAGCTCTCCTGGCAAGAGTAGCCGGGGAGGTGGAGGAGCTGTCATATAGGAGATTTCTACACAGCCAGATAGCCCATCTGAACTTGGAGCCCTGCTGATGTTAGCAATGCAGAGCTGTGTGTGTGAAAACTGGACACACACTAGCAGCTTACACACACTTGCACGCGCACACACACGTACACATTTCCCCTCCTTTCCCGTGTGTGAGGAAGATGAGATGAGATATGCCGTGAAGTGTGCTCTATAGTGACACCAGTTCAGTTGTGGCTGAAATTTGGTTTTCCCCAATTGATTTGAACACTTCAAATATTTTTTTTCTGGTTTTCTTGCTCTAAAGGCTAGGTGCGTCTTATGGTCATGTGCGTCTATGTCCGAAAAATACAGTATATTTAGATCTCATAGCTTTTTTGTTAAAAGTGGGATTTTGTTTTTGGGGGAGGGAGGTTCTGGTCTGGGAACATTTGCTTCACATAGTCATCGTCTAATTATTATAGTGTATGCAAGTAACTTTAGACCACCCTTGATCTTTCAGGAGCTGATCACTCGCTGAGCTATTTGCCATTTTGTCTATATTTCATTGTGCATTTGATATGAATGTTTTATTTCCATGTTCATTATAAGCATTTGAGATCATTTTGGCTGCACAGCTTAGCATTTTGCACTTTCTTATATTCTGTACCTCGAGTTGCCACTTAATGTGCACTCAACCGCCCACCTAGACAGATGAAGGAGCAGCTGCCACTCCATTCTTAAATATGAGTCACTTTTTAGTTGGATGTCTGTATATGTTTGTATACCATTTGGAAAGAACGTGTTAAAATAATTGTGATGGAAAAAAAAATTTTTACTGCACCAATCCTCACGGCTTTATCACCTAGGCACACATTACTCTAGAATTTTGGGGAGAACGACTATGTAGTAATTATGGGGTAAAAGCTTTTTTATAATATGTATAGCTTTAGTCACATGTTGTATAACAACGTTTATTATATATACATTGTATTTAATTATTCATGTAAATTGTTTTTCTTTATATCAGCACTTGGTATGGATCCTTGGATTGAAACCCAGCAGTGGTGGGGCACTGAAACCAGGGAGAGTAGTAGAAGGCCCTAGCACAGTGAGTATTTTTTGTTGGTTCGCTTGCATATTGATGATTGGGACTGGACATTTGCAAAATAGGTTTCTTTTACTAAAGTGATGGGTTACTTTAAGAAAATGTATTTGTTTGTTACCTCTACTGAAATGCACACTGGCATGGCACAGGCAAGTTACATCCAAAGTGATCAACAAAAAGAACACTCAAGCATGTAGGCTATGTTTCCATTACGTGGGGTCCCAACGTAGCAGATAGACTTACCTTCTCAGCGGAGGGTCTGTCTTCATTGCGCTGAGCCGCTCCGCCGATATAAGGCTGAATGTAGTCGAGTACGTTCAGCCTTTGCACCGGCGGATGTGTAAACAGACCATCCGCCGAGCAGGCAATTTCTGTGGGATACGTCGGGACCCCTGCTAAGCGTATACGCTTAGCGGAGGAGTCCCGACGTATAATGGAAACAAGTCGTAAGTTAATACAGCATCTGTGTTTATCTTAAACAACATCTGTGCCACCACTTTTAAAATACATTTATTTTGTTTTGTCTTTTCAGGTTTTAACCACAGCAGTTATGTCAGATTTACCTGTAATTTCTACTATTCTTTCCCGGCTGTTTGAAAGCTCTCAGTAAGTGACTTTCATGCTTTGCCAGTCTTGGAAAAATCTTAGTTTGTAATCAGTTTTCAGACATTAATTTGTTAATTTACAAAACATTGTCACTATAAATTATGAATAGCTAACTGGATAACTATTAATGGTTTTAACTTAAAATGTTTGATTTCACTTGTCATGTATCTTTCACCCAGGTACCTAGATGATGTGTCTTTACACCATATGATTAATGCCCTCTGCTCTTTGTCTCTGGAGGCTATGGATATGGCATATGGGAATAGTAAGGTGAGATTTGAGATTGTGTTGGCTGACTGAAATGTGTACTTATATGAATGCTTAGTGAGTGCTTTATAACATGTGTATGCATTTTTCCAATAATATACTGGTACAGTTAGACTACCTATACATGCAGCAAGTTGGTGTGCATGCTCCAAAAATCCCATAAGAAACTAATTGATTGATTGCAAATAAAGGGCAGACCAAACAATGGTGATATAATTGGTCCAACTATTAGGTGATCTTTTCAAGTGCCTACTCCAGTCATTGGTTGCTAAATGGCAGGCAATTGTCTCCTGATATATCTTCTTCCCTATAAACAAACATATATATATATTCTCTATGAAGCAGAACAAATGCTGTGTGTACAGTTCCGGTTCCTTCTCCTCTCACTGGTATGATCATGAAAATCCCAGCAACTACTATTGTATGCATGTATGTGCCTTAAGCATGGAGAAAGCAGGTTGGGAACAATCCAATGCAAAAACACATAATCTTTATGTTGCTTTGTATGTAATATATGTCAGTATATCTTTGTTCAGTTCTAATTAAAACATTCTTTTTACCCATGGATGAAATGCTGTACATTACTTCTGTTCATGTTCACCTTACCATCCTTCCCCTGCCATTCTGTTTGGAAACAGCCTGGAAGGAAGAGATTTACTGTGTACTTTTGAATAGACTGGCATTAGAGAGACTATTAATTAAAGCAAAGCATGAGGCAAATTTGTCATATATTTTAGAACATTTGGTACTTGCACTATATTTCCAAAAGTGTAGAGACACATACCTATATGCAAACATGATCTTTAATTATATTCTTTCCTAATCTATAGCCTTCTATACATAGTCTGCCTACCCTTTCCATCTATGACCGCTTCTATTCTTCTAGAAAAGAAAGGTGTTATTTTCACTGAAATTAAGCCCAACCACGGAGAAACAATCCCGTGTGCTGGTGTCCCCCGAACCCAGACTAGCGCAATGGATTACATTTTTACACAGCTGACCATGGAAATGATTGACATACTTGAATTCAGTGATTTCAAAGGGTATCCAGCTGGATTTTGACAGTAGTACTCTGAACCTATCTCTTTTTTCTATAGAAGGAACTGAATTTGCTGACAAAGATTTTCCAACAACTTTAAATACACCTGTATGCTATAGTTTAAACTATTCGTTGCTGTGTAAGGTGCTTATTGGTGGTCCAGTTCTTTCTGTAAAGTGCTTCTTAAAGCGGTATGGAAAATACAAACCAATTATATTGTAATTTCCACCTGCTTATCTCCCTCTACACATTCCTGGCATCATGCATGTATTATACAGTCTGTAATATACAGACATAAAGCGAGAGCGACCCCCCCACCTCCCCGGTTGGGTCCAGAGATGAGTCAGGAGGACGCCGACACTACAAAATGGCGTGGGCACGGCTGGAGAAGGTAAGCTACCCATAGCTTGGTTACCTGTATTTGCAATTAAAATCTACCCTGAACTATACTGAACTGAATTCCGTCAGGGGGGTTTGAATATAAAATTATTAAATAGTGTGCAGTACCATATTAAATAATGCCAATTTTATTTATTATTTTATACAACTTAGCATTTCAGTATAGGATTTGTTTTATCATATTTATAAAGCTGGAATAATAGATGTAGTGTCCTCTTTTTCATTTCTTGCATGCTGCCTCAATCCTGATATTCATTTCAGCTTATACCAGTCCATCTTACATTTCTAGAACCAGAAATTACTGGCACTGGTCCTGTATGCCAGTAGAGCCTGGCGACAGTCCTATTCCTTGTCAGTAAATGTTTTTCATGCTCATTGGTGACGGCTCGTTTGAAGTGTGCGCAGATAAACAGTAAAATCACTTTTGTCAGTTCACTATCCCTGCTATGTAAGCTGTCACATTTTATTCTTTGAATAAACTCCCCTCTTTGGTATCATTTTACTGCTTGAAGATTTTTGTCATTGCAAGAAAACTGAGGAGCAGACTTGGTATAATCGCTGCTTGTGTTCAAAGGTCTAGTTTGTGTTGTCATATGCTGTCATTTCATAAGGATTGATATCAAAGCTGTTAACAGAGTTTCTTTTCCCAGCTCATAACAACCAATAACCTTTTATCCTGAACTTCATTTGATCTAGAAGTTTTCTGATATACTATGACTGATGTGAGTTTAGATAGCACAAGTATAATGAAATGAATATTAAAGATCATATTATTAGATCAGGCTAGATGCATATTATGATTGTAATGTACAGTATGGAGTTCACTTGTATTACATTTATTATTACTGAACCAGATAGATAGATAGATAGATAGATAGATAGATCCACAGGTTGTTTGATGAGGATATCTGAAGTTGATTGAGATTTCATTTGCCATGTTTCAGAGATGAGAATGGATTCAAAAAGTCTAAAACTATGATAACATTGTGTAGACAACTTTTGGTAACTAAAAGTGTCTGTAAAGCTAGGCACACATGGGTAGATTTCCATTTAATTGATCCCCGATCAATCACAGCGTGGTGACATCGCCACACTGTGATTGATGGGGGATCAAGTAAACGGAAATCAATGTGTACCACATGGGCACATCGATTCCCGTTCCCGCCGGGGACCTGTTTTCCCCAGCTTGTAGCACGTGTGAATCAGAACACGCTACAAGCTGGGGAGAAGCAGCCTCACTCACACAGCTTCCGAGTGAGGAGTGCTGGCTCCGCCCCCTTTACACTGACAGTGGACGGCTGTGCAGGAGGCAGACTCATGTCTCCATGCAAAGTAATGGAGATTGAATGGGGTTTTCCAACATGTAGGAACCCCGTTCAATCGAGTTTCTTCGAGCGGCTCTATTGATCCTGCTTGAAGGAAGGCACACACGGGTATTTGTGAACAGATTAGAGTACAATCAATCACCGTGACCACGCACGAAAGATTGTACTCAAATCTTTTTACAGATCTACTCGTGTGTGCCTAGCTTTAGTTTCTAAATTGCGTTTGGATGTGTCTATGATGTGTTGAAACTAAGAATAAAGCCCAGCTTAATGTAGACTTCAGACAGTCCAGGCATCATGTAGAGCTGATTGTACTGCATGAATTCCTATGATGGTGGATTACAGTCCTACACACGGATTACTGGTTAATGATATGCTTTACATGTTATGCACTTGAAACCAGAAAACACAATGTATCTTTGGTTCCAAACATAAGAACAGACTGTGGAACCAATTAAATCCCATTTGTGTTTTTTCATGGATGGAAGGATATTTTTGACTGGCAGAGAGAAAACAAAGCTTTCCTTTTAGCATTTAGGATACACGAAACCTTGTGCCATGTCGATATATCTTGTCTAGAAAACATCAGAGGGTCTGCCTTACCTTGTGGGTAGATTATTATGTACTGTAATTAGATCAATAAATAAGTAGAATTACTGTGATTTTAATCTTTTCTATTCCAGGTAGACTATAATCATTTTATAAGTGGGTATTTAATTGTTGTAGGAACCATCACTCTTTGCCGTGGCGAAGTTACTGGAGACAGGATTGGTGAACATGCACAGAATTGAAATTCTATGGAGGCCTTTAACAGGACATTTGATAGAGGTAACCAAGAAAAGTTCCTTATACCTTGTCTTTGTCATGCTTTACTTTTTATTACATTTGAGCTTTCAGAACACCTTTCAGTACATCTTGTTGTTACAGGGGGCCACTGATACTGCTGAAATATGTTCAGTGGCGCACATAACGTTTTTAGTGAGCGACTCAGATGTAGATGGTGTTTGGTATGCACCCCATATGAAGTGTGGTTTTAGTAAGTGAAAGTCTTCCTTACTGTCTTAACCCCTAGGGGTGGCTTGAAGCCCTTATGTGATATCTATTCTATCACCATCATCTTCACCATCTCTCTGGACAGGCTTTCTGAGGATAATACCTGGTGACCCATTAGGCCTTACATCAACATCTACTACTGCATCAAGATTGGAATACTACTATTGTTTTTATGGACATTAAACAATCGATATATTATTTTTAATGCGAGTATGATTCATGTTATTACGATGTTGCACCATGGCTGACCTATTTTGAAACCGTGAAAGTCCCCTAGCCTCTGCTAAACCAGAGGAAATTTCCGCTCAGGGGTGGTGTTTTTACTCTACACCCTGGGCAACTTCTATATAATTTATTTTGGGATGTTGGTTTCCTACATTGTGCTGGAAGCACATTTATTGTCTTACTGTCTTAAGCTTGGCATACACGGCTCTATTTGTTTAGAAAAATTTAGCACAATTGAGTGCCTGTGCATTCACGGTGCTGAAATGTGCTAAAGTCTATAAAAAATTAGAGCCTTCCATCCTTACCTTGCACGGGATCAATCGTTCCCACTCGAAGAAAGCTTGGTCGAACAGGGAACCAACATGTTGATAAACCCTGTTCAATTTCCATTATTGTGGGTGGGGACAAAGGGTCCCCATCCAAAGTATTATGCGGGATCGATGACGCAGAACTGCTGCGCTCGAATGGCCCCTCGATCGTATGGGCATCAAGCTGTGTATGCCCAGCATTACTCACTGTCATCTGCTTCAGCTTCCTGCATGGTAGATTCTGCTGCAGATGGACCTCCCTGTTCTTGATCCTTGATCCTTCGATTAGCTCTCTCAATCCACAGGTTGCTTTGGGTCAAATGTACCATATAGTGTACTCTAACCATACAACACCCTTTGATCCCCCAGATCTCATACCTCAGTAGTGCAACCCTGACATTTTCTGGGTTAGCAACTAACCCCCGAGACTGGCTGCAGTCCAAATGTTAACCTTTCATAGTTATATTCCAACTGTCACACTGTTGTCATCGCGCCGCCTGCACCGGTCCGGCGGCCTCTCTGATAGGCTGCCGGCCAGCGGCAGCACACAAGTCCTCTGAGGCGAGCAGCCTGACAGGCGGCGCCTCCCCATTCTTCAGGAGCGCGCCGCAGCCACTGAAAGACTCCGGCCCGCGGCTCCGGTAGTGTGCCGCGGGCCGGGGTCTTTCAGTGGCTGCGGCGCGCTCCTGAAGAATGGGAGGCGCCGCCTGTCAGGCTGCTCGCCGCGAAGGACTTGTGTGCTGCCGCTGCCCGGCATCCTATCAGAGGTGAGCCGCGCCGAGGATGAAGAAGAGCCACATGCGGCTCTGGAGCCGGGGTTTTCCGATCCCTGGTATAGCGGGACGGAACTGCCGGGCGGGGACTAAAATCTCCCGGGCGGGCCGCCCGGCCAATCTGCTCTGGGGAGAACACTGGTTATATTAATGTTTCCCTTCGGTTATTCAATTGGCATAAATTGTAAATTGGAAGTGTTTGTTAGTGTAAACGTTTACTTCAGTCTTGACCTCACTGTTAAACTACTAGTTAGCATTGCACTTCATGTTGTTTCTTGTAATCTGTATTTATTTCTGCTCTGTCTTTTTCTTGTGCTTTCTTTTGCCCTGATCAGAAGGTACGTTTGCACGACATGTGGGTTTTCTTTAACTGTTCACTCTTTTTACTGTAATCTGTTATAATTAGCACTAGTTCTATTTCCTATTTAAATGATAATTGTGTTTGGTGAAGATAACCTTGGACATTTGTTATAAGTTAACATAAGAAATGCTTTTAGAAGGCTCTTAGGAGACTGGAGGGATTTCATATCCTAGCTTGATCCATGCTGCATGTTATTGGCTTACAAAAAAGCAAGTTTAGAGGACCACTAAAATGTTAACAAGCTACTACCATTCCCAGCAAGGTATGCAAATGATTTGTGTCTTTGTGTAGATGAAGATACTAGTTTAGCGGTGTATACATCTTTCCTCTTGTAGAAGAAAAACGTGGCACCAGAATGACAGCCTGCACCCCGCTATACAAAGGGTTACAGAAAGCATTAGCAAGCAGGTGCCCAACCTGTGGCCCGGGGGTCCCGAAATCTAACTGTTAATGCATAGGGGATAGCATAGGCACTCACCTGTCCGCCGAGCTCCCACTGATGCGTCCTCACCTGGGATCTTCTTAGAGTGGGAAGAGGAGAAGAGGCAAATGACTTGCTCAAGCTTCGGTTTGTACGATGTTTGGCGTATGTGAAAGCAAATTGGCAACCCAGAGAGTGCTTGAGCAAGTCCCTCAACTCTCCTCCTCCAAGAAGATCCTGGGCGAGGACGCAATAGATCGGCTTACAGGTGAGGGCCTGTACTCCCACTATCCCACCAACGAACGGGGCAATTGTATAATATATATTGCAGCACATAACCTTTGATGATATACATGGGACATCCCATATATTGTTATGTGTAGCATCACATGCTGACCTGGCTTTCCTAATCAACTTTAGCATTCCTAATGACATCATTAAAATTGTCAATGTTGATCGGAAAACAAGGTCTACATATGACAGCTGCACCCAGGGGTGGTCCTAGGCTTCACAGCATCCTGGGCAAGAAGGTAATTAACAATGACTATCACTACACATTCAAATCTCAGTTTATTACGCTGGGATGCATAATAAAACCACATCCTTGTGTACATGACACAAAATGTGCATTGTATCAATGAAAACAACTGTTTGTTATTTAACAATTACAAACAATGTCTTCTAGTTATACCTGCTATAATTTCTTTGTTATATACAGCAAGTTTGGAGTTAAAGTGATACCGTTTATTGGCTAACTGAAGTAATTTAAGAAGCAAGCTTTCAGGATATTGCAGATCCCTTCTTCAGGCTAAAGCCTGATCTGCGACATCTCAAAAGCTTGCTCCTCTAATGACTTCAGTGGCTAAAGGCCCCCATACACCTTACAATCTTTCCATACAATTTCTGTACAATCAAATTTTGTTCTACCAAATGTAATATGAGGAGCTATCTAAACCTTCCAATCACTATGTGTTCTATCAGGGAGGACCTGACACTACATAGTTGTTGGTAGATCTAATGGAGATTGTATGGATCAATCTTAAGGTGTATGGGGGGCTTAACACGGTACACCACTCTACTATTTCTTCGTTATAAAATGCTTATACAAGTCAGTATAGATTGAAAATGTTATGCCCTTTAGTGGTACCGAGGGCCGGACTTGTTGCCCTCCATATGAACTCAGTTGCCCACCACTGCCTTAGCCAATACAGATTTAGATACTTACAAAAATACATAATGTTTTATTAAATGCATTACTATAATAATTAGCGGTTTTATATCTGCATGGTGTTTACTGTGATCATATTTTCTACATTTCATTCTGGTCAATATTTACAAGGGTGCTTTATAGGCTTTTTTCTTCTGGGAGGATTAACAAGCGAATGTTTATGTTCTTTGTACTTGTTTATAGGTTTGTCAGCATCCAAACTCCAGGATGAGAGAATGGGGAGCCGAAGCATTGACATCACTAATCAAATCTGGCTTGGCTTTTAAACATGAGCCAGAGCTCTCTCAAAACCAGGTACTGTATTACACCTTCATCTGCTTGTCTCAATTGCGGATCTTGGCCTGAATCTTCCAAGCTGTCGGCAGATGGACTTTCCAGATAATCTCTGCTTGAAATGTGGCAGAGAGGCACTCGCAAAAGCTTTTTGTATTTTTAGCTGAAGATCAGGTTAGACAGTCTATTAAAGCTGGAAGATGTTTTTCTAAAAAATATTTAATGAAATGCATGGTAACAGATTTTGAAAGGAAAACAAATCTCTTTGCTGTTTCTATAGTTTTCAGCACTATTTAAATCTTAAAATTCAAATCTGAAAGAGCCAATATGAAAATGATCTGATCTCCTTAACCCACAACAGAATTACTTAAGCTAGCCACACACGGCTCAATGAAGTAACAGATAAGAGAAACATCGAGCGGCGTGCGCGCTCACGGCTCCCGATTTTCCTCTAATCTTTTACTTCATCGGAGCCATCCACGGTTCCTCCAAGCAGGATCAATGGATCGTTCCCTCGTCCAGGGATGTGGTCGGGCGTGGCATCTGGACAAAAACGCAGTAGGTTGGCGTTCAGAACTGCAGCCGCACACGGCTGCCCAAGTGGAGACTGGCCAATGGATATTTATGGTTCCGGCTGCAGCCGCGCGGATAGCACTGTATCATTCAAAAGATCTCTGGTGCCACAGGCATTCCTATGTGTCGTTGGTTTTGGTACTATGGAGGAACGATATTGTTTCTTAGATGATCTGTTCTTTTCTCTTAATTTATTTTTTATTTGCATTTGAAGGTTTGTGGGATCTTCTTTTATTTGTTATAGTGTTATTTCTTTTCTAAGATAACAGCTTTGTCTTAAGTAGGTTCATATTTTAATTATATATAAAATTCTGTGGTTATTTTACTGTTTTCTGCAAGCTACCTGTCATAACATTATTATTGCGGTGCTAGTGTTGATTTTAAGCATTTCTTTCTCAGAGACTGCAGTTGCTGTTATTAAACCCCTTGAAGGAGCTGTCTGCTATAGCACACCATGATATACGCCTCAAACAGCTGGAGTGCGTATTACAGATTCTGCAGAATCAAGGAGACAGTCTAGGACCAGGTTGGCCTCTGGTTCTAGGAGTTATTGGAGCAATAAGAAATGATCAGGGGTGAGTGCTGAGAAAATGGTCCTCGTGTCAGGTCACTCTGCCTTGTCAGTCATTTATAATATGGTGCCACTTTTGTTTTTGAAGGGAGTCTCTAATACGGACTGCTTTCCAGTGCCTTCAGTTGGTCGTGACAGACTTTCTCCCTACAATGCCTTGTACATGTTTGCAGATAGTTGTAGAAGTGGCTGGAAGTTTTGGACTTCAAAATCAAGAGCTAAATATTAGTTTAACATCTATTGGATTGTTGGTGAGTCCGTTTGCCTTAATATCTTTATATATGTTGATCTATTCCATTTGGGCATGATCACATCTGTGACACCCAGAATGTTTTAATTAATCTAAACATTTGTATTTTGTTTAGGGGAACAGTTTTGGGGATGTTCTTATTGAATGTGGATAAGCACATTCTGGGGCAAAGCAATTAGCTTTATTAAATAACTAGCAGTTTGAACTTTCTACCACTTAAATGGTCTTCATAAAAGTATGTAGGCAATTTGAAAGCCTATAAAACACAACAGAAAAAAGAATTTGAGAGCCTAACCTGAGTGTGAACATTTTGCTTAAGGTAAAGGGGATACCCTGTTATGATTACTATAAATGGTTAAGTCATTGTGTTCATAAAGTGTGATAGGTTAAATCTTAAAGATCAGAGGTCCCCCAACCTCTAGGCTGAAGACCCCTGCAGGGCCTGGAGCTGTAGGCTGCAGATGACAGGAGCAGGGAGGTGTAGTTGAACATGTCAGATAAAAACAACATGGGGGGGGGGATTATGAACATGTAAGACTGAAAACATAGTACACTGCCCGCCGTTTCCGGCATCCCGCCGGAGCTCTCTGCGCAGCTGTTGTCATTACTGACAACAGCTGCGCGGGAGAGAAAGCCGGCGCTCCTCCATTAACATGGAGGTCTATGGTGCCGCCCCCCCCCCGCCCCCTTCCGCGTCACTGTGACGCGATCGGGGCGGAGCCGCCAACCCGGAAATGCTACGGCGATGTAAACAATCGCCGCAGCTTTCCGGGGAGGCATAAAGTCTCCCCATCGGCGGCTTCCCGGGCGGTTGAGGCGTGCCTAAAGCTCGGACGAGCTAGGCTCGTCTCAACCGCTAGGGAGGTTAAGTAGCTCAGTGGTTCTCACCCTTTTTAGATCCGTGACTAAAGTGATGTTGCAAAGTGTCACTTGCTGTATTTGGAACGTGGAAGTGCAGAATCCGCGTCACACCCCACAATGTCACTTGTGCGCAGTGGGAAGTTAAGAGGAAGCATAACACCCCATCCCTCCTAAGTTTGGAGGGAGGGGGCATTACTCTTCCTCCTAACTTACCACCCTGCTTGTGGGCATCAGTACTGCTACTTGTTTGGAGTAGCTCTGATGCTAAAAGAGAACTCTGCTCCCCTTGTATAATGGTTGTTTGACCCCAAGGGGGGTCCCGACCCACAGGTTAAGGACCACTGAAGTAGCTGAATGCACTGCTTGAATTTATCAATAAACATTACCAGTTAAAACATTTTACAACATTGCAATCCTTCCAGTTTTTGTGGAAATGTATAGAGTTTTGTCCAGTGAATAAGGTAAGGATTATCTGACAGCTTAAATAGAACTAATATGGATGGCAGCCAGCATAGATGTGTTATTTGGAAGTTAGGTCTCGGGGGTTAACTGGTGATGACCTTTGATTCAAAGGTTATATTCCCTTATTCTGAGGTTATGTGCTGCAATACATATTCTACCATCATCCCCTGTTTGTTGGTAAAATAGTGGGAGAATAGGCACTCGCCTGTCTGCTGACTGGTCCAGCTGAGCAGGCTGATTACTGATACTTTAAAGACAATCAGTGACCCAGACAGCGCCTGAGCAAGTCCCTCACCTTTCTTCTTCCCGCTCTAAGAGATTTCCCAAAAAATTCTACGGGGGTTGCCCTTTGCATTAACAGGTTTCAGGGGCTGCAAGTTGAGGACCGAGGGGGCCCATTGAAGAACACCCGCAGGTTGGACACCTGGGTGCTATGGTCATTTTAGATATAGGTAAATATTGCTTTTGGGGTGTAACAAAATAAATGGCTTGAGTGTTCTGTAGTGTTTGTTTCTAAATGTACATTTTTGACAGAACATTATAACTATGTGTTAAAAATATTTCAACAGTGGAATATTTCTGATTACTTCTTTCAACGAGGAGAAAATATAGAAAAAGAACTGAACAGAGAAGAAGACATTCTTCAGTTGCAGGCTAAAGAAAAAGGAGTGACTCTTAACCGGCCTTTCCACCCAGCGCCACCTTTTGACTGTCTCTGGTTGTGTCTATATGCCAAGCTAGGGGAGCTGTGTGTTGACACACGTCCTGCTGTCAGGAAAAGTGCAGGCCAGACTTTGTTCTCTACCATAGGGGCACATGGAACTTTGCTGCAACATCCAACTTGGCACACTGTGATTTGGAAGGTAATATAGCAATGTCGGTAAATACTAGTGTTTGACTGATTTGTTGGAAAGTGATAAATATATATCTGTAATAAAAATATGTTAGAAGAAACAATACAACAATTATTTTAATTATTTTTTTAAACTATTTTAGGTCCTATTCCATCTGTTGGATCAAGTGAGAGAATCTTCTACAACAGCTGATAAAGAGAAAATTGAATCAGGGGGTGGCAACATACTCATTCATCACTCAAGGGACACTGCAGAGAAGCAGTGGGCTGAGACATGGGTACTAACACTAGCTGGCGTTGCCCGAATATTTAACACTAGGAGATACCTTCTGCAGCCTCTAGGTAAAATGTTTAAACATTGCCTTATACACAACTTTAATGAAGGCTTATGTTTGAAAACACGTTTTAAATCAGTTAAGCCGGCAATAGACACAGCAATGCCCGGCCGATCATTCCGTCCCTGTGTGCTGGCATATACTTTGGATAGGGACACTGAGCGACTTAAGAAAACAAACATGTAAGTTCTTTGGCTGATCAATCTTTGGACTGCCCAGGAGCGGTCCTTTCAGGTGGGCGGCTTTGATCCACAGGTCGAATTTCGCCCAATTGCCGAGAGCACGCACGGCGGTCGATCTGCTGCAAAATCTGCCATGGATCGAAGCATCTATGTCCAGCTTCATGCAGCCAATGAAACTTTTCTTAAATGTATTTTTTGACGTTGATGCCATCCTCCTATGAATCCATGCACAGCAGCATGTAGGCTTGGAAAAAGAATAGCAGCATTCCTGGATAGTCAGGGCTCTGTTGCTTTGCACATTGCTTGTCAGCCTCAGATTGAACATGGTTTACAAGAGGCAGGTGATTTTATGGGCAAATGTTGCATACAGTAGGCATGTACAAGGGATTTGAATTGATTATATGTAGGATGTTTGCAGCTACAGTAAAAATGTATGTAATGCACTCAAGAGCAGGAGGTACCCCATTAGTTTGGTCCTTTAATGACTGTGATCTGTCCAGTCACTAAATGACATTAAAGGAAAGTTATACAAACCCTGGTTTTGCTTTTATTGATTGATATTTTTTTTGTGTTAGAAAAAAGGCACATTCAGATAAAATTATTGGATTAGCTATCAATTATCGGGGCTTTCCACATTGTATGCAATAGGCTTGCAAGATCTAAAACTGTTCAGGTACATTTTGATATATTTGAGCCATGGGAAGTGAAATGTGTTTAGGCATTTCCAAATTGTGAGGCGATTCTCAGAAATTTGCTCAGACTTTCTATGTATTGGCACCTCACTTTAAATTCTCATGCGCTGCGACATACATGACAGACATAATAGAAATGTTGTACAGTATGGGTCTGGACCATGCAATGGAATGCAGTTGGCTATAGGCTCTAATATTGCTGCGAGATTGTTTAAATTCGCATAATCTGTAATGTATTATATCTTAAGCAGGGAAGACACGGCTTGATATAGGAGCCATTCGAGGTTCCTTGCAGCAGTACGATGATGTCATCATGCTGCTGTCCGACATCAGAGGAGCTGGAAGCACAGCACAGCTAATGCTTTGCATGGTGACCACAGGTGGACATCGACCGTGATTTATGGTCATGTCTGATATCCCTGTTTTCCCTGTGAAAACAGCAATGGCATTAGATTTGGACCACATAGATGGCTGTGAGCCTGCACTGCGCTCGAATCGGCCATCGATCTGACCCATATGGTGTGTTCACTAGACTTTATATTTCATTTCATATCAGGTTTTCCCCATGCTGTTATCAGTTACGTGAAAATGTTTTCCAGAATCATATCCATTTGTAAAATGTAAACTTGTACTTTATTGTGTTTTGCAAATACCTCAACTGTTTTGCTTTTCTGATATATATTGCAGGTGATTTTTCAAAGGCATGGGACATCCTTCTGGATCACATTCAGTCAGCTGCTCTCAGCAAAAACAATGAAGTCTCCCTAGCAGCTCTAAAAAGCTTCCAGGAAATCCTACAGATCGTAAGCCCAACCAGAGACTTAGAGAAGCCGGAGTCCCTTCCTGGTATTTCTGTGACTGCCCCAGCTCTTATTGGACCCATTAGTGCCGCTGGACCAGGAAGACCTCTGACAAGAGCCGACTCAACAGGAGAAAGACTGGCAAGATATAACTCTGAGCTGCCCATAGCTATGGATGAGATTGAAGACTCAGCTCTGTGGTGGGCAGCCTGGAACACCTGGTACAGGATTGGTACGGAAAGTACAAAGCCACCAGCTACCAGTGATAAACTGACATTCATTCCAAGTCAGCCTTTCCTCACAGCTTTAATTCAGATTTTCCCAGCTCTTTATCAACACATCAAAACTTCTTTTAACATGGATGAGCTACAAAAGCTTGGGGTCATATTGCATGGGGCTGTGTCAGTGCCTATCAGCTCAGATGCCTCGCCTTTTATCCTTCCATCTTATACAGAAGCCGTGTTGACAAGTCTGCAGGAATCTGTGCTCACAGCTTTGGATGTCCTACAAAAGGTGATTATTGGACCTGTTCAGTTGGTTTGCCATTTCCGTTCACGATCAGCAAAGCACCCAAAAATAAAAACAAAGAACACATTATTAAGTATTGTTTCTGCACATGGGGTCATGTATTAAAATATTTGAATCATTGACTAATTCAATGTTTCAAATATTTTACTGAAAGTCTATCTAATGTAAAATGTTTATGAATATTTATGGCTCTGGTCTACCGTAAATAGTGGGTTACATATACAGGACTACTTCCAGCGCATTGCTGCCATTTTCTAGTTCACTATTTTTACTTATTATTATCTTGAATGGACTGAGGCTAAAAGACGAACTACATTTCCTGCCCTGGACCAACACAAGTGGTTACCAGACCTCATTTACAATCTGCATACTTAAGTTTACACGTGGCCGCTGTTCAAGTGGTCAGCAAGTCTCTTTATATGACATGTTTGCTTTTATTTTTTGTGACATTCTATCACAGAGCGTTGAAATTGTCTTGTCAACATCCTCTCTTTGTCCTAAGATCCTGTGTTCCCAAAGCTAGGGACTCAATTATACAAGTAGGACATTGCTGGGTGACACATTGCTATTGGCTGCTATCTGTTACAAGCTACCCTGCTCAATAATGAAGGGCAGGTGGGTACAAACATACTCTGGAAGTAAAGATGAACATGGTATAGTTTTAAGACACTGAGGGTGTACAGTAAAACAGCCTTTTTATGGGCTGCTGCAAATGTATGTTATACATCCTCTGTACCAAGTACAGTGGGTATAAAAAGTCTACACACCCCTGGTAAAATGTCAGGTTCCTGTGCTGTACAAAAATGAGACAGAGATAAATCATCTCAGAAATGTTTCCACCTTTAATGTGACCTATAAACTGTACCTTTTGATGTTATTATAGCACTCAGTCTATGAGTCTATCAGCATGGCACATTGTGACTTGGCAAGATTTGCCCATTCTTATTTGCAGAAACACTCCAAATCTGTCAGATTGTGAGGGCATCTCCTGTGCACAGCCCTCTTTAGATCACCCCACAAATTTTCGATTGGATTCAGGTCTGGGCTCTGGCTGAACAATTCCAAAACTTGAATCTTCATCTGGTGAAGCCATTCCTTCATTGATTTGGATGTATGCTTTGGTGGTTGTCATGCTGAAAGATGTAGTTCCTCTTCATGCAGAAGGCTGATGGTTTTGTGCCAATATTGACTGGTATTTGGAACTGTTCATAATTCCCTCGATCTTAACTAAGGCCCCAGTTCCAGCTGAAGAAAAACAGCCCTAACACCTTTTCCCACATGCTTTTAGGAGACCTCAGATGTGTTTTTGCAAAATGTAGCCTGGCTTGTATGTTTTTCTTTGTTAGTAAAGGCTTTAGTCTTGCCACTATATTATACAATACTATGATTTGTTTTTGTCTCTTTCAGGCCATCTGTGTGGGACCCGAGAACATGCAGATAATGTACCCAGCAATCTTTGAACAGTTATGTGCATTTGTACAGTTCTCATGTAAACCTCCTCAGTATGGAAAACTAGAAACGAAGCACATTGCAAATGCCAAATACAATCAGGTATGTGTCTGCCCTCACTATTGGTATCTGTCTATATGTGTGTGATTAAAGCTCTCTGCCGGTGAATACAAATTTAAACATGGTGGAGGTGGCACCTCTTCTCTGCTGTGCTTGTGGAGGCTTGGTTTTTTTATTGTTGGGATGCATAGATTGTGGTTAATGCCCTGTCTAATCTTACATTGTACAAGGCTGCTGGGTCTGAAGCTGTTTCAACAAATCACATCCAATACAGTGTATCCCAGTCTTCTTTGGTCCTTACATTTTCATTGTGCCTTTTTTATCCCCCCACTTTTTTTGGGCTTTGGTACTTGTTTCTCCTACCCTGTCCAAAAGCCACATAATTATATCTTCTAATGTAATTACTAACAAAAGAAGAATGATTTCACCCAATGCAGAGTATTACATGATAGGGTAAATCTAGCAACAAAACACACCTACAGCTGTTTACACATGGTGGGCTTCATTTACTAAAGTAGTACTGTTTTTAGCACAGTAGTTCCATAGTATTTGATATTATGGGCTGTATATGAATTTGCCATTTATTTTTATACAGTTTTAAGCAGAAAGGCAGCATTCAGTGTGAATATCGTATGTCTGGTTTTTTTAACCTCCTCTGCATTTTGTGCATGGCGTTACTAATGAAATTGTAAATACCCTCCAGGAGACCCGGAACACATCCCCATGAAAATAAGCAATGCCTCCTCCACTATATGGAGGTTATTGGTGCCGCCTACCCCCGCCCCTTCGGCATCATATATGACATCATGGGGGGGAGGGACCTGGAAGGATAGGTTTGTACGCCTATACAGAGAACCACCGGGGGATTTCCGCAGACAGAGTTTTCCCACTGTTCACTCGGGTGAGTTTAATGAGCAAGGAAACTCACACCGAGATAACATGGGCTTAACACCCAGGAGGTTAATAAACAACCTTTCAAATAATGTTGTGATTTTCACATAAGAAAAATATTATTTTCAAAGTAACTTGTGTCTAAAAATCTTCTTCACATGCTCTGTAATTTCGGTAATGATGGGAAGTTCAGGGGATTTGCGATTTAATAGAAAACATAAATACCGCATTTTTTGCTTATTTATGTAAAGTCCACTTTCCATATGGTAGTTTCTATTAAATTGCAAATCTCCTGATAATGCTATCATTATCAACATTTCTGAGCATGTAATGATTTTTTTAGACAGATTAAAAAAAAAAGTATGGCTATCATATGTAGTTGTTATTGGTTCGATTTTAGCATTTCGATCAACCTAAAACAATCAATCAGCAAAAATTGTTCGTTACCGATCAAAACAACGATTGAAAGTGATCGGACATGTTAAAAATTTTCGTAGATTGTACAACTATCAAACTAAAATCGTAGCATTGTGTTTGTTGGTCGTGTCGATTGTATTCGATGACACATTTATAAATGACTCTTTACTGTGTTGTTTGATCAAAACGAAAAATAGTCGGTTTTGGTCGTATTCCGATCGTATTGCGATCGAACCTTCTATGTGGTATTAGTATGGATTTGATTATGATCAGTGTCCGATAAAAACATCAGGATCTAAAATCGAATCAAAAATTGATCATACTAAAATCGAACCGTGTATGCCCAGCTTAATTGTCATAATTGCAGGTGTTTTTTTCTTTAATAAACTATAATAACTAATAATAACTAATATTTGTGATATTTAATTTCATTCATATCTAATGAACGTTTTTGTATTGAAAAAGGAAAGGGAAGATAGGCAGTGTCAGTGTCTGATGGTATTATAACGCATGCCCCATTATACCATTGGATACTAATCTATTGAAATCCCTGCAAAACTCATCAGATACTTGAACGATCTACTTAAATTTACGAACATGTCTGATCAGTGCTTGATCGCTTTTATGCTCCATCTCCATGTGTGGGAATCAAGTTTTAATTTTTTGGTTGAACAGAAATATCTAGTTGTGTATGGCCTTAACCCTCCCAAAATCTGATAACGCCACTTCTTTCTGTGGCCAACCTCTCCTGTACTTTAATCTGTTGACCACTCATATTCCTATTGGACAGAAGGCTGATAGATGGGTGGATTTTAACCTTCCTAGCGTTTGAGACTAACCCAGTTCGTTCACGGTTTGGATTCATCCCAAATGCTAGGTGAGCGGGGACTGGGCGAACCCAATATATCCCGTAAAAGTGCAGCGATTCCATTAATTGTTTTCCGATGTTGCAGCACCGCCCTAATCACATCATTCAAGCAGAAGGGGCAGTGCCATAGACCTCCATGTTAATGGAGGGGCGTCAGTCTCCCAGCCCATATCACCGATGGCAACGTGTACAGGGGCGGGGGGGAGTTCAGGAATTTTAAGCAGTGTATGATGTACACTACTGAGGTTGCCAGTACCACGCCAGAGGTTAAAAGTGCAGGCCATACAGGCAAGCCCTTAGTAACAAAATAAATGATTGGAGGTATTGTGTATATATATAAATATATATAGATATATAGTAAGTTTGATTGACTTGATGGAGTCAGAGTATAAAAATACCATTAAATAGATGTGCTTAGCTGTCTTCCTGTGATATGTGTCTATGTAGTCTTCTCATTGTCCAGTGCTAGCTTGTATTAGATAAGATATTTTAGCGCACTATACACTGTTCCTATTGGAAATACTGACACATGAGGCCCAGTGTGAGGTCGCAATGCATCGGGATATGCACTACATGTTGTTCTCTTACAAAGGCTGTTGTGTTTGGTGGAATCATTCTTTAAGTTTGACATGTAATATGTAAAATCACATTTTGCACATCTATCTCCGTTGACCTGTGATATATAACTCCTTAAATGAAGTTCTCTGAAAAAAAAAATCAGTTCAATAATGGTGTTTGTTTTTTCAAATAAGTAGTAATACCAGTTAATTTTCATGTTTACACCATGCTCTCAACTACAATTAACCTTTGTATGTCTGTGAATCTGAATTAACTTCTCTCATTCTGTTTATTCTGCACCAAAAATGGAATCACAAATAGATTCAACTTTTTGCACCGGTGAGTGACGTTTCCTAAAAACTGCCCTGTCTTGTAAAAAAAAACAATTCTAATGGTAAACCTGCACCTGTACACTCACTTTCAGTAGTGTCATCTACCTATACGGACAATTGTCCCTTTCTTATACGCTTGCAAAGTGCTTCTGCTTTCCCTTCCATGTCCTGATCACTGCCACTGATTCTCTATGCATGCATATAATGTTGTTTTGTGTATCTTTGTGGTTCCATGTACAAATCATGATGTTTTCTCTGTTTTTGTTTTAGGCAGAATGGGTCGCCTTAAATTATGTTCCTTTTGCTGAGAAATCTTTAGAAGTTGTGGTGGACTTGTATCAGAAAACAGCTTGTCACAAAGCGGTAGTCAATGAGAAGGTTCTGCAAATTATCATTAAGGTGTGTTTCAAGGATTTTCTTGGTAAATACATTTCCATGATTAGGGTGTATACTGGAATACCATTGATCATAGAAGCTCAAGATTGAACAGGTTAGGGTATGTTTCCACAGCGTTATCGGCTCTGTCAATACCCCCTGCGTTAATCGCATTCCTTGATGAATCATAAGCATGTTAATGTCATAAAGCATGTAGATGGAAAATAAGGAACAAGAAAATGCAAAGTTTTAGCAGATTCAAGGTATGTTTCCATGATGTGGAGGGTTCTGTCGACACCCCCTGCTAGACGAATTCCTTAACAGGGATGTCAACGAAGCCCATCCATATGTACTCCTACCCGCACTAGCTGTTTCCATGTATATGGATGGGCTCTGTTGACATTCCTGTCAAGGAATTCGCTCAGCGCAGGGGGTGCCGACAGAGCCCTCCACAAACATACCTTGGATCTGCTAATATTTAGCATTTTCTTGTTTCTTATTTTTCATTTGACATGCCTGGGACATTGCAAAACAAACTCCAGTTTTGCAGTTCTCCAGAATTGGAGTTATAATATAATGAGACATCATTTTGTCAGCGCTTCGGCACCCGTCTTTTAGACTCGGCCGAAGCGCTGCTACATACAGGCACCATACTGGTCCATTGAATATATAGTCGTTCTTCTTTTTGGCCACATGATGTCAGTGTACACACCTATCGTGTCTGACTGTACTACTTGGTGTGATACAAGCTTACAGTGTATTTTGAGTATTCAATAGCTTTTTGTCTTGCAGTTATTAAACCAGTAGTAGTATGTCTTGTGGTTTAATATCTGCACGTTATTCGATTTTTATTATGGTGATAGAAGTTTGATATATTTGTTTTTTGTTTTTTTTCATTTTTCTAGACTTTGAGAGTGCCATTGAGCCTAAAGTATGCCTGTCCTTCAGAAAGCACATGGAAACTGGCAGTATCATCCCTACTCAAAGTGCTCTCTGTTGGGTTGCCTGTTGCACGGCAGCATGCTTCCTCTGGGAAATTTGAAAGCATGTGGCCCGAACTTGCCAACACCTTTGAAGACTTTTTATTTACAAAAAGGCATGTACAAATTACTGTTTTGTCTACCAGCTTTGCTATTAACTTGCACTAGGTTTGTGAGGGTTTTTTGTTGATAAATAACATACCGGAGCATCTGATTCCTGAAAAGTACTTAGGGTTACTGCCGCTCTACCAGACGGAGCTCGGTGCTAAAGGAGGCGGGGAAGTTGTATTACAAATATACAGTTGCAAGAAAAAGTATGTGAACCCTTTGGGATAATGTGGTAATTTGCATGAATTGGTCATAATATGTGCTCTGATCTTCATCTAAGTCCCACCAATAGAAAAACACTGCTTAAAATAATACATAGATTTTCATGTTTTTATGTTCATGTGTCCATGGTAAGACAGACTGTCTACAAATGGAGAAAGTTTTGCATTGATGCAACTCTCCCTAGGCGTGGTCGTCCTGTAAAGATGACTGCAAAGATTAAGACATTTACAATAAGGAAAACATTAAACAAGAATGGAGTACATGCGAGGACACCAGGGATCAAGCCGTTGCTGTTCAAAAAAAATATTGCAGCACGTTTGAAGTTTGCAAAAGAGCACCTGGATGTTCCACAGCACTACTGGCAAAGTATGCTGTGGACAGATGAAACCAAAATTTAGTTTGAGGGAAAAACACACAGCACTGTGTGTGGAGAAAAACCGCACAACACACCAACATCAAAACCTCATCCCCACTGTTAAAAAATGGCGGAGGGAGCCTCATGGTTTGGGCCTTCTTTGCTGCCTCAGGGCCTGGACAGATTGTTGTGATTGATGGAAAAATGAATTCCAGAGTTTATCAAGGCATTTTGCAGGAAAACGTAAGACCATCTGTCCACCAACTGAAGCTCCGCAGAAGATGGGTGATGCAACAGTACAATGACCCAAAGCATGCAAGTCATTCAACAAAAGAAGAGTCCTGACCTCAACCCGATTGAAATGCTGTGGCATGACCTTAAGAGAGCGATTCACACCAGACATCCCAAAATATGTTACACTAAAACAGTTTTGTTTAGATGAGTGGTCCAATATGACTCCAGATTGTTGTACAGGTCTGATCTGCAACTACTAATGTTTAGTTGAGGTTATTGCTGCCAAAGGAGGATCAACCAGTTATTAAGTTCAAAGGTTCACATACTTTTTCCACCCTGCACTGTGAATGTTTACATGTTATGTTTAATAAAAACATATAATGTTTGTGTTATTTTAAGCACACTGTTTTTCTATTGGTGGGATTTAGATGAAGATGAGAGCACATGCTATGCCCAATTCATGCAAAACGCCACGTAATCCCAAAGGGTTCACATACTTTTTCTTGCAACTGTATATTCTTTATATAACTAACCACAGCCATAGTGATGAGCCACATAGCTAATACAGTAGATCATCGGCTGAAAGAGATGATTGAATCTAAAACCTTCATTAAATCATTCTGTCCATAACTCCATTATAACTCGTCATTACTTGTGGTAACCAGAAAACTAGAATCATTCCTAGAGAACACCCCTTCCGCCTGTGTTATTTGCTGTTGTTACACAGTCCAAATCGGGGGCAGATAGTACGGGGCAACTCTTCTTCTCCCTAAAGTACAATGAGCCATTTTCATTGTATGATAAGGAGCAAGATGAAAGCAGGCTATTGTTTTACATGGCCAATCCTTAAGTGCATTATGTGTGAAGAGTCTGTCTAGAGTTATTGATTTTAATGCTTATGCATCCAGGCAGTTCCCTTATGCTAGACATACACATGCCGATAAGCGGCCGATTTTTAATCTGACCGATGGGTGTGCGCGCTCGCGCCGTCGGTCAGGTTAAAAATCGGCCGCTAATCGGCATGTGCCCACATGGGGCGACAGATCCCTGTCGCCCTACTGCTCGGCCGGCCAGAGAACGGACATGTCCGGTCTTCTCTGGCCGATGCAAGCCGATGCCATAAGCTGCAATGGAGACGGCGTCTTCATTGCAGCTTATGGCCGGCACACAAAGGGTGCCCAGCCGACTGAAGGGGCCCCATAATGCAACGGGGTGCTAACGTGATGACGTCATCACGTTAGCATCTCGGCACACATCGGAGTAGGTCGGTCTGACCTACTCGGTATGTGTATGCCCAGCATTACATGGCCAGCAGTTTAAGTGATGATACCATGTTCAGGGGCTTTGCAGTTAACAAATCGGCTACTTGATATTTTACATAATAATGACATCTCGAAATGGAAACGCTTAGTTGCTGTATCTCCCACTCTAGGCTCGTGTGTGTGTATAGTGTTTCCCCGAAAAAAAGACAGTGTCTTAAACTTAAACTGACACAGGGGGGATCAGAGGGGGAATCAAAATGGCACAGGAGACTCAGAGGGGGGATTACCATTTTAGTAACCCCTTCAGATCCTCCTGTGTTATTTTGATTGCCCCCTCTGATCCCCCCCTGTCCAGAGTCACAGTACCGTATCTTTTAGGGGTGCCTTATTTTCGGGAAACCGGTATGCATGTGTGTTTATATATTTAACTGATTCAACTTCCTCTCTTATTCTGCTGAATGCTTGGAGTTTTGCTTTTTAGTGATTCTGTAAAAATAGGCAAAAATCCCTCTATTTAAGGAATGTATTGTAGACACTTTTGTGACATGACAACTGACATATGAACTGATTCTTAATCAATTAGGGAAAATTGAGTTCAATAATTGATAGCATTCATATTTTAATTATCAGACTTTCTGAATGAAAATGGATTGGGAACTATGGGTTACTGGATTTCCTTGAATCATTTCTCATGATCTGTGTATCATTAGTATATCTAATTCCTGTTAAAGCTGGACACATTATGATTATTGTTTTTGTATTTCCTTTCGATAAATAGAAGTCAGGCAAAAGCTCACATGTATTCATCTATTCTGGTCTTTATTCTTTGCTTGCCATAAATCAGTAACGTGGTCTTTTTTTCTCTTGTATTTTTTTGGCTATAAGACACAGCCAAAGTTATGGAGAGAAAATTAGGGGGGAAAAAACAGAGACACGGCCATTCCTATATAGCTTATATAGCTTAGCTAGCAGTACCCTTTCTCTGAACACACTGACCGACTTATGGAGAGAAACATTTTACAATCTTGCACTGAACAACTTACCCATGGGTAGCTATTTACATATGGTAGGAGATATGAGTCTGTGTCACAAAATGTATTTATTGCAATGCAGAATATTAATGTAAATACATAACACATACTATCTAATTGTAAATGTGTCTCTCCATAAGTTGGTCAGTGTGTTCAGAGAATGGGTACTGCTAATGTTAATGCAGATAAGATCTCTTCTTTGGTAGTGGTTTCTGGGCTTGGCTGGAGGAATTGAACACATTTCAGCTAACTGAAATGCAGAGCTATTGCTCCCAGGATGGTTGGGACTAAAAAAGAAAACCCAGGGGCAATTTCCCATTGATTTTAATGGGGAACAAATATGTCTTATAGTCCGAGAAATATGGTAATAAGCAGGAAGACAAATATCAATATTCTATTGATGGGAACTAGAGCAAGGTGATTGAAAACTTAACAAGCATGTGGTCTGTGAATTAAGCTGTCATTTATAATAAGCACAAGCAATACAGTAATTGGGTTATAGTGCTCCTGATCTAGCATGATGTCTACTATAAAATAAAGGGAGTCTTCATCAATGCTTAGCAGCTGTTTTGTAAGACTACCCAGGGTACAACCAAGAAATAGCCACTATCGATGGATTGGTATTTTAATTTTGATGTATGGCCAGAGTAAGTTTGCCACTGTTGTTGCTGCAAGTCTCATAAACATAGTCAGAGAAAGCCACCACCCCCCAACTCCTCTGCAGGGAGCTCCGGTGTGGGGGGGGGGGACTCAGTTGGCTGCATCCATGGAGCTGTCTTGCCTTGGCGAGATGTAACACAGTGGAAGGGGTTGTCTCTAATTGGGGATCTCTGCTTTATGGCATTGGTATTTTTCATGTGTCTAGCTTTTACAGAGTCTGGAAGAACACTTTGTACAACCTGGAAATTTAGCTTCATTTTCTGTAGGGTTAGTATGTAGCATTATTTCTGAAGAACCTCAACAATTTCTTAGGAACTAAAATGAATGGAATGTGTTCGCATGCCTCTGTCGATGGACCTGCTTTTTTGTAACTGTTAAGGAGGGAAACTTGTTGCGTATGAATTAGTGAAGGTTATCTATCCAAGAGGTAAACTGGGGCGTGTGAAATGATGCTGGCACAAAGGATCAGATGCACATTTTTTTCTAATTAAAAGTCTGATTTTTGTTAAAAAACTTTGAAATGTTATTCCACACACAGCATCACTTTACTTCCTGGAACTAAACTACCACCAGAGTAAAACTGTTTTTTTTTTCTTCTTTTTTCCCTCCAGCTCACCTCCAGATAATCTTTCCATTGAAGAGTTTCAAAGAAATGAGAGTATTGATGTAGAGGTGAGTGGAGGAAGAGGAGAGGGCTCTCTTTGTAATGCCATCTGTGTGCGGCGGGATGGGGGAGGCGTGCATCAATATTCTGTTGCTCGTAACTTGAGCAAGCCGATTCACAAGCAAATCTAGATCTTCTGTGAATTAAACTGTCACTTGTAATAACTATAACCAATACAACCGTGGCTTACAGTGTTCCTGATACTGCTTATAACCAAATGTTCAGATTCATTATCAACATTGTTCAAAGCATAAATAAGTGGTGGTTCAGACTCCCAAATGGTTTACTTGTTGGAAATCACCTGAAGGCAAATTCAGGCTATCTCATTAATGTAAGTCATGTATGCGACAGAGGACAAGCTGGGTTTTCATGTTTTTCTTCTATTTTATTGGGCTGTTCCTAAATGTTATAAAGCCCTTTCTCTTTGATTTTTGTTATAAAGCCTTTCTTTAGATTTTTTTTTTTTTAATTTCTGGAATTGTTTTTGTATTTCTGGTTATAAAGTTTCCTGGTCTTGCATCCAAGATAATGCCATACAGTTACACTTTTAGCCATTTCTATCCGAGACACTTAGGCTATGTTTCCATTATATGACGGGACCCCTCCGCTAAGTGTATTACTTGGCAGGGATCACGACGTAGCACATAGACCTTACCTTCTCGGCGGATGCTGTGTTTACATATCCGCCAATGCAGAGGCTCATTGTACTCGACTATGTTCAGCCTTGCATCGGCGGAATGGCTCGCCACAGTGAAGACACAACATCTGCTGAGCAGGTACGTGAATGTGCTCGTCTGGACCTCCCGACATATGACGGAAATATAGCCTAAGTGAACTGTGCCTGCTAATGCTGTGTGCAGTTATTGTTTTTTAGCATATAAAGGTGCCAAGTATATTTGCTTAGGCTGCAAACAGTTTTATAGAGTTTTTGATTACTCCGCCCGCTGTCCTGAAGTTAGGATTTTTCCCTTAATGTTTGAGATTTGTAAAAACTGGGTCATGTAAATACCTTCTGTTTTAAGAAAGCTTGACTGTAACATACAGTTTCACAGGAAGGATATGTAATGTATGCAAATGGCTATGTAGAGTGTAGTAACCTGCTGCAATTACAGTATTTACAACAGAATTACCTTCTGATTTCAGGTTGTGCAGTTGATCAGCACTGAAATATTACCTTACGCCAACTTTATTCCTAAGGACTTTGTGGGTAAAATCATGACTATGCTCAACAGAGGGTCTATACACTCCCAGTCTTCTTCATTTACTGGTAAGTTTATTTCGGCATACCCTGTTCAGGCCTAAAGTTAACATCTCTGAACAGTCCACATGTGCTGTAGCACATGTATAGCTGTATTAGGAATTATATTTCCTTAATGTTGCTTCCTTTTACCTTAATGTTTGTTGCCAAGCATGTTTATCATGGTTATTGTATGTAATCCCTAATAAATCCCAAAGTTTTAAAACCTGAAATCCAGGCAAAAGACGTCAACATCACTAAAGAAGCTTGGAGTTTTAACATCCCTGGTACAGAGGCTACTGTAGTTCCACTTCCTAATAAGTTTTTATGGCAAGTGGGTGCTCGGCATCTATTATTGAAATAGCAGAAGGTTCATGGATGCGAATCTGCCTTCTGTGATTATCAATAAAGTGTTTCTTTTTTTTAATGGTTATATCTTAGGTAAAATAACCTTTATTCAAGTCACAATGCTGTAGAAGACTTTTAATATAAGTGACTTGCATGTCCAAACTTTCGTACAGAAGCTATTATTTTATGTAGTACATAAGTGATTCTGTAGTATACAAGGTGGATAAAAATCTATGATTATTTTTTATTTCAATCAGATTTTGTTTTTATTTCAATCAGATTTTTTTTAAATAAAATGCTTTTTGAGGAAAATATATTACCACCCAAAGGTTATTCCATCATGAAGTAAAGATTAGTTTTTAATAAAGTAGAAAAAAGCTGTCAATGTATAATTTTTTTTGGTAAATAAATTTTATTAATCCATTCACAATGTCATGCTCTTCCAGAGGTTTTTGTAAGATTATTGGCCGATTCTCTGCCTACAAGATATTATCACAGATGCTTGTGTACTTTTGCAGTTCTCAAAACTGAATTTGACTCAGCAGAGCATCTTCTTCGCAGCAAAAAGGTTGTAACATGAACAGAGTTGAGAAAAAGGCTTTAATCCTATTGTTCTACAAACCTATGAATACATAATCAACCCCTTCAGTGCTAAGTTTCAAAAAGTTCACTAAATAGAATAGAAAATTTTTTCTGATTGTTTGGAGTGGAATAGATCTGCACAAGAAGACAGTGAAACTAAGTGTGAGGAGGGAGGGGTATTCAGTTGAATACATCTATTTAAATTGTAATTATTAAGGTTATGAATATTTTTCTTCTTCCTAAGTACAACAGAAAAGTTGTCCAAAAATGAATGATTAACCTAAACTGGGGATAAAAAAAACTAATATGAATTAGTTCTAAAAGCATATTCTAAAAATCTTCATTAAAATTATAAAATTTATGAATTGTATGAATGAGTGATGAAAAAATGGGAGTGAGTTTTTATCAGTTATTTGTTCTTTGAATAGAATTTGTACGTAACCATATTTACATGAGCTTGGTTAGAGTGATTCATGCAGCTTGCTGTAATTGTGGAGCCATTACTGTTCAGTGATTAGAAACCATAGAATAACTGAAATACCTTTTATGCTTGTGAATAATGAGGAATTCCACCCAGGAATCTCCGTTTTGACTAAAGGGAAAGGATTTTATCATTATAATCACCAGTCAGCTACCTGTACACTCCTACATACACAAAAAGCTGTGAAAAATTAGAAAATATGTAGATTGACCTCCTTCCCTCTTACGCGTTTCACTCCGGACTAGGTCCTGGTCAGTGAAACATGTAATAGGGGTTTAGAAGCCTCAAGAGGTCAGGAGTGTAATCTTGGATGGATTAGTCTAACATATCAGTTGGGATCATCGTATTTCACTTGAGAAATCTCCCCACTAGGTTCCTAGGCACCATAAAAGACTCATGTATTTCCATCCACAACCTACAAAGACAGTAGTAACACGGTTTTGTTGCGGATTTCAGTTCATTGACATCAATGAAAAACCTGCAGTTGATCCGGACAAAAAACACATGTTTTTCTGCATGTGTTTTTCAGTCCACATCAGTGGAGCCTCAGCCTAACACAAGGTTACCTAGTGTTTTCCTCCTGTGGGCAAACTGACTGCCAGCCCTGCAAACCCTGTTTTAGGTCAGAAACTTGAAGCAGACCGACCACCCTACCACCAGAAAATGAGGATTTTATGAATGGCACTAGAATTGATGATAATAGGGAGGAATGCCTAAAAAAACCCTTACCTGTAAGGAGTAAGTTTAGAAGATCCCCCGCAGCCTTCCCTCACTTCCTGGCCCTGATTAAGTATAGCCGTGGTGAGACGTCACAAGAGCGAAGTGTTTGCCGGGTAATTCTGTTTACTCGGCTCATCTTTGAAAGTAAAAATTCCCATAGAAAACCACCGTGTCCACCCATGATGTTGCACCCGGAGTTAACTCTCGGAAGCCTGGCGAATAAATATGGAATCGCTCATAAGATTCTACAGAACAGCAGGTAAGTATATTATTTTGGGATCCTGAAGCCCTAAGCCATCATACCAGCTCAGAGGTAAGTCAAACTTGAATTTTACATATTGAGTGTACATCCGCTTTAAGAAGTTTTTCTTTTTGCAAGATTAGGTAAGTGCAGAATTCTTGAAGTTTCATGGATCATGTCTATCATGAAATCACTGTGCCGAGAAAGGGGTCTCATTTTCTTTAGTAACGTTAGCATAGATTCGTCTGTTCAGCACAAAAGTTAAAGGCCACAAAACAAAAACAGATCATAAATTAAACAGACACAAGATCTGCAAAGCGATTTATACTTTTGGTTTCTCTGGAATCTTGCTCTGTGTTCGTGCAGTTCCTTACCCAAACAAGACGGTGAAGAGGATGTTTGTATAACGTGCTTATTATGAGTTATGTTTCTGTGCGCGCTGGTATAAACTGTCTGCGCTGTGAGAATTCACGTGCAATTCCACACGAATAGACTCAACCTTCCTTCCCCACATTCCTTCTCCGAGATAATATCGTCTTACACTGCCAGACTTTCATACCTCCACACGCTTACACAGTTTATTAATTCACCTACATGAATGGAGAGGTCTTGCTTTTGTTAGATGCAGTTTATTTGTAATGGCCACCAACCATGGCAAGATATGTTATGAATTGCACATTTTGTTTTGTTTCAAATGAATCTGAGAGCATTTTATGAACATGCTTAATGTGTAGAAGGTTTAGGAAAAAAGCTGTGTCATACATATAGCATCATTTATGGCTCTTCTGATGTATGCCTGTCAGGGTCTTAGCTAGAACTCATTGGGCCCCATAGCAAAAAGTCTACACTGGCGTGTCATGTCCACGGTTGGGTGCGGAAGTGGATTCTGGATCGGAGGACATCACGCGGAGCACAGGGAACATGTACCACATCATTTGTGACGTGCGCAAACCGGCCCAGATGCGTTTTCATGAAAACAGCGGGTAAATTGCATTATCCCCATTCAAAGTAAATGCCAGCACACAAAGGGTGTGCGGCTGATTCCTGGCACGACAGCCGTGCGTGATAAAGTCATCATGCACAGTCGATCTGCTGGTATATCGAGGGAAAAACGAAAAGCCTATGGCCGGCTATACTTTCAGAGAATAGATATACTCATGTTATACTGTTGGACCTGCCTTAAGCTGGCCATACACCTTTAGATCTCTGTCAGATATCCTTTAGATCTACCACAAACTATGTAGTATAGGGTCCTCTGCGATTGAACACAGGTAGACTTGATTGTTTAGAAAGTCCCTCATATTACATGGTTTTGGTAAAACAAAAGGAGATCCAAAGGAAATCTGACAGAGAAATCTAAAGCTGTATGGGGGGCTTCAGATAGTGCTTACCTTCATGGCTGCAAGAGATTGGGTTTTCAGTCGGGTTTGGGGATCGTCTAGTTTAAAACTTACCCCCCCCCCCCCTCCCCATTCAGCAATAACCTGACCTTACACACTTAACTAGTCAAACTAAACATGTTTGCTTTAAATAACTTTGTTGCAGTTCTTAATATACGCCTCTAAAATGAGTGTATCAGTAGATTGGTAGACCTGTTTGTTACTTTTCAATGCTTAGCAGATGTACAGTCACTCCCTTTGTACATTCCCTGCCTGGTCTATGAAATAATTGATTATTATTTGTCATTCTAGACCCTGCGTTTTATTTTCTGCTTATCATTAACCCTCTAGCGTCTGTTTTGCAGAGGCAGAAATAGACATTAGGATGCGAGAAGAATTTTCAAAAGTGTGCTTTGAGACCCTGCTTCAGTTTTCATTCAGCAATAAAGTGACCACCCCGCAGGAAGGATACATCTCCAGAATGGCGCTGTCTGTGCTGCTGAAGAGATCTCAAGATGTCCTCCATCGCTACATCGATGATGAAAGACTGAGTGGGAAATGTCCTTTGCCAAGGTATACATAGGATTACAAATATATTCATTACACCAGAAATAACACAGCATTCCTGTTCATCTGACTGTACAGCTCTGTGACCATTTAAGTGAATAATAACACATTTAAGTATGCAGAGAGCAGGATTCCACATATTAATGTGTTTTATTGTTTTTTCATTAGGGCGAAATATGTCCCACACGCTGTGTGGTAGGGTTTTCTTGAAATACATGATGTAGTTAAGATTTTAGGTCCACAGACAACTCTACATAAACTTTTCCGTTGAAGAGTCTCTAGAAACATAGATGATCCCCTGCAGAGCTTAAAGCGGACCTACCACCTCGGTATCTGCTTTCTATTATGCAAAGTGCCGATAATAGAGCAGATCCGAGGCTAAAGAAAAAAACTTACCTGTCAAAATGTGTCAGAATGCGGGGGCGCCCCACCCCTCCTGTTATGTGCAGCCATCTACGGCCAGCTCGAGAAACTAGTGGATTTAAGGAAAGTTTCCATGGATGGATCGTCTCTCTGCAGATGTCTGTATGAGAGCAGCAGCTTAAGTCCACTCCCATACTGCTCCGCAGAACGGGACCAGGAGGATGGGGAAGCCACTGACAGCTTCTCCATCTATTTAAGGGCATGTGTCCACTCATACGTCCAGTGCAGGGACTCAAGGCGCGCCCAGCACATTAGTCAGGCAGTTTGCCCTAGGCCGATGCAGCAGGAGCGTTCCCTATTCATACAGCAGGGGAAAGACGCGGGCGCTGTTTTCCTGCGTCTTGGTGACACCTCCATTGATCTTTAAAGTGCCACCCCTTGGTTCTGCTTTGAAGACGTGGAAGCCTGCAGCTTGAAAGCAGCACCACGGACGTGAAGCTTAGAATACACAGCAGAATGGGAAGTGTCGCAAAAGTTAAAACATCTGAACAGGTGAGGGTCAATGCCCTCCTATTCATATGTCCCTAAAACAGGTTCTTTCTATTGTGGGATTTCACCTTCTCACCTGCTCTCATGGCTACCCTAAAATATTTGATTTTGCTTCACCAGTGCAGATAGCAGTGAATCAATTACAACAAAACAAACCTTGCACAAAATGTATTCTTTCTCCTGCCTGCCTAAAGCTTCTCCCTTTCTGCCTTCTTCTCTTATTGTCAGTCAGGCAAGGCTGGCCTTGGCTCCCTCCATGTATGCTAGTTGAAAGGTGAGACAGATTGACAAGGGTAAAGAGTCACATCCTGCCTTGTTGATTCATACAAAATAAAGAAGCAGTTAATTCTTTGTTATAACTATACCACCTAGGGTCTAGTAAAGGCATGTATACTGCTGCTTTATGGAATGCAGACTAGAAGAATAAAAAAGAAATTAAGGAGAAAAAAGGGTTCACAGACTCCTGAACAAGAAATCTACCTTTTGTATTTTTTTTTTGGAAGAGACTCCAAAGGCTCGACCCATGTTCAATTTTCATGAGTCATGCATAGAATCAGATATGTGGGTTTTTAAGGCACATAAAAAATCTTCACCATAAATCAGTGCTAATTTAATTGATGCAAATTTTATTAACATACAATAAACACAGATTAAAAAATGTATACAAATTGGATCACCACATCAAAATATGCCTACTTTTCTCCTCCTCCTCCTCCTTTTATAACCCATATTCTCCAATTTCCAATGTGGGTTTAAAGCAGACCTACCACCTCCGATCCGATTATAGGCAGGGGTGCACATAACTTTTTAGTGAGCTCCTCAGATGAGTACCAGGAGATGGTGTTTGGTACTCACCCTATATGTGGTCTTCCTCACGGTCTCTCTTACTGTCCTCTGCTTCAGCTTCCTGCATGGTTATGGACCTCCTTGTTACATAATTAGCCTCCAATTAGCTGTCTCCATCCACAGGTCAACAGCTGGCTTCGGGTCTAATGTAACTCTCACAGTACAACACGTTTGAACCCCCAGATCTCATACCTCAGTAGTGCACGCCTGAAATTTTCTGGCTTAGTAACTAACCCCTAAGACCACCTGAAGTCCAAATGTCAACCTTTCATAGTCCTATATACATCACAGTGACTATATGTTGGTCTTTACAACAGGGTGTGGCACACTTGAGCCAATCCTAGTTTGGTACCAGCACCACCCATTTGTTGTGTCCATTTCTTCCTTTTTTAGTTTACCCAGATTATCAGAGTAAAGCTGGGCTTACACTGCTGTTTTTTTCATAGATTAGAGCACAATCGAATGTCCTCAAATCGTTTAAAAATCTGAGCCACCCAGAGCTTATTCGAGTGGGATTAATCGATCACGCTTGGCCGAACAGGGTATCAACATGTTGTAAAACCTTGTTCGATTACCTTAACTTTGAATGGGGACCGCAGGTGCTGCTGCCGGGCATACTCGATCAGCGCAATATTCAAGCTGTGTAAACCCGGCTTAACACTAATCACAGTATATATTACTTGTGGCTCTACCTATTCATCTTTTTATTTTATGGTAAATACTTTTTTTGTTTTATAAAAACATGGCATAGATCCAATTGAATCTTATCCTAATAATATGCATCTGTAAACCCTTGCAGATTCTTTGAAAGTATAAACAGCACCTTATAATTCCAGGGTAAATGGTAATAATATATGTGAATACATTTCTGATCTATTGCAAAATAAATGTTTGGAATTCCAGAGACATACATTGCCTTAACCTATGAAGGAGACATGGGGCTGCATTGGCCCACAAGAAGTGCGCAGCTATAAATACCTCTTCTCTGTCAGCTACTTGTGGAGGGAAAACCTTTGCACAGAGCAGCTACTGTAACATGCTTTGCATAAGTCATAATGAATAATGGTGATTTTATGTTTGGATTTTTCAGGCAGCGTGTAACGGAAATCATATTTGTTTTGAAAGCTGTAAGCACTCTCATAGATTCCCTTAAGAAAACTCACCCAGAAAATGGTAAGTACTGGAAAGCTCTTTTTCAATTGTAAATGATGTATGCTGTGTCATTCGCTGTTTATTTTCTATCTTTCTGTGGATCGCTGTATTCCAGAACCAAAACTTGCTTCAGCTACAAACGTCTGATACTTGATATAAGCGTGTTTATTTGTGATCTTTTTATTTTCTGGGTATGTGCTTTAACATGTTTAGAATATTCTTTGTCCCAGTGGAGAGCACATTCATACATCTCTGATCTGTAACTCGTCCCTTTTGGGAAACTTAATCTTAATGTTTAACCCCCCCCCCCCCACACACTTAACTGAATCCGAAGACTACAGCCTTAATCTAACTTCACACAAATTGAGCATACTTTCCTCCTTTTTTTTTTATAACCCATATTCTGCCATTTTTTATGTGAGTTTAAAGCAGACCTACCACCTCCGATCCGATTATAGGCAGGGGTGCACATAATGTTTTTAGTGAACTCCTCAGATGAGTACAAGGAGATGGTGTTTGGTACTCACGCCATTTGTGTATGGTCTTCCTCACTGTCCTCTGCATCAGCTTCCTGCATGGTGGGTCCTGCTGCAGATGGACCTCCTTGTTACGTATTTAGCCTCCAATTAGCTGTCTCCATACACAGGTCAGCAGCTGTCTTTGGGTCTAATGTAACTCTCACAGTAGAACACGTTTGGACCCCCAGATCTCATACCTCAGTAGAACAACCATAAAATTTTCTGGCTTACTAACTAATCCCTGAGTCTACCTGCAGTCTAAATGTCAACCTCTCATAGTCATATTCCTGCTGTCACACAGTGCTTTTCTCTTGTTTCTTGATTTTACCCATACATATGCCTACTCTGACTTTAATCCCTCAGATCTCCAACACCCTTAGATGTCCAATCCTTTTTTTTTTTTATTAATTTACATTCCCGATTTCACACCCCTCACTGCAACCTTTCATAGTTATTCACATTTCCCTGCAGTTATCCAAGTGACATAGATTGTATACATTTAACATTTATCTGCGGCCGCCCAGACACAGAGTGCCTCCAAGTTGTAATACGCATATGAGTGTATGTAACAATAATGCAGGTACGCATAGCTAGGTTTTGGCCCCTTTTAAGTACCAAAGTACCACTTATGTGCACCCCTGATTATAGGGCAGATTGGTCCAAAATAGGAAAAAAAACGTTCAAAATACACAGACGGTCCACCTCCTCACTGACTTGCGCCGCACCAAAGTGGCATGGGAGAGAAGACATTACTTCTTCCCATGTCTCCCTGTGCCGGCAACTGGCCACATCTGAATTAGGTAATGGGAAGATGTCATCTGATGGTGTAGGCTGCCTGTACAATCAGACACTTCAGGCATGGCGGTGCAGGAGCGAGCAGACAGGTAAGGTATTTTTTCTTTAAGGTTCTCTGTCCCTGGATGAATGCTGCATGGAGGTAAGTTATGTACAGGGAGTGCAGAATTATTAGGCAAGTGGTATTTTTGAGGAATAATTTCATTATTGAACAACAACCATGTTCTCAATGAACCCAAAAAACTCATTAATATCAAAGCTGAATATTTTTGGAAGTAGTTTTTAGTTTGTTTTTAGTTTTAGCTATTTTAGGGGGATATCTGTGTGTGCAGGTGACTATTACTGTGCATAATTTGGCAATAATATTAGGCAACTTAACAAAAAACAAATTTATACCCATTTCAATTATTTATTTTTACCA
>CM070034.1:49983862-49995987 GCA_036250615.1 Ptychadena robeensis | reverse complement strand
AGGGTGCTGCGAGCTGTATTGTCCGGGGCGGGTGATGGTGGAGGACGTGTGCTAGGCTGGTTGGGGTGATGCTTGCTGTGACTGCGCCTGGTTAGTACATGAAGTGCTGCGTGTAGTGATATTACAGAGTGCTCGCTGATCCCCGGCTAGTGCACGTTGCTCACCCGGGGTGATGGGGGTGGGGCCACTTTGACTGCACGTGGCCCTCCTGGGGTAGATGGAGGGTGGTGGGGTGAGACATGGCATGCCCTAGTTTCAGGAACCCAGGGGTGGTGAGATCCTCCAGGAGTGTGGATGACCTCCTGGGTATGGTGCACTTCTCATCATACAATGGGGGATGTAACCTGTAATCCTCTAATACCAGCGGACTGACCCAGACATCACGTATAGCCGAGACCTCTCCTGCATGCATGGCAGGGGAGCTGGACATTGCTGCGGACTGATCATTATGTGTGTTGCAGCAGACACTGACATGTATTTATGATGGCTGTCATGTCAATTCCAGGTCATACAAGGAAAGTGCAGAAGCAAGAGAAGAAGGGAGGGGCGCGTTTCCCGAGCTGCCGCCGCCGCGCAGGAGCGAAGTCTGCCTCATCTAGATAAAGAGCGAGCCTGTCACTGGAGATATGCTCGTCTCTCCATGTGTGTTTTAGCCGCTTATCCTCAGTCATTTCTTGTGCCTCATTGTATTATTCTATGCCGTGTTACAAAGACGGGCGACGTTTCCTCCAGTCCTGGCTGAGGTAGTAGTTTGTGCTGTTGGTCGGGTTGTTACACTGCCCGCTGTGGAGATAACTGCGCAAGCTACTGCCTTGCTAGTGCTGGGGGTGAGCTGCGAGCGGAGGTGAGGCCCTGGCTGTATCTTTATTACCCTACTTCATCACATTTATTGTTCTTGTTTTCTAGTTTCTTCATGTTCTACACAATTGTACCAAGATTTAGTCATAAACTACTGCCAAGTCATTGTACTGCATGTGACATATATCACATGGCACCATCTTCTGTGTTCTGCCACAAAGAAATAATGTCATGGCTTATATTGTTTTACTTGGCAACTTTTATCTTCTCTGATCTCATAACACATCATGTCCTATTCCTATAGAACTCCTGGTCATCAGACAGTCATTTCAATATGTTGATCTGCCAAGCAGGACAGGCGGTACATAAAATATTTACAATGCACTGGCATGATTACTCGGTGCACATTTGTCACACAGCATGCATTGTCATTTCATTTGTTTCTGACATTCTCCTGCAGCAGATGGCAAATAATATGCAAGTAGACTGTCTGTGTATGACAGAGTTGTACAGTTTACATTTCTTTATTGACTTTTTCTAATATATCAACAAATATAAATATTGGGTAAATATGATGCCACTTGGTCATATTTTCTCAAACCTCTGTCTTTATATTGGAAATGGGGTAGTGTTAATAATTGCCCTGTACAACCAAAGTAACAAATAAATTGCACTTTAATGTGGTGGCTGTCTTAAGTTTTTTCTTAGGCTTTTATTTTTAACCTGATAATAAGTTGCCAAAAACTATTTCCTGTGTGTGGTTTTATACTCTTTATGGTTAATAATCCTGAAGTAATTTGAGCAGGATAGTATATACAGAAGTTATTAGAAATGCAGCGATCTGAGAGGTATAAGTGGAGAGGCACACTAAGGAATGGCTGGAGACGGAAAGGAGACTTGAAGGGATAAAGCCAGATATAGACCATGTTTAGGGTTGCTGGTTTCATATGTAATGTAATGTGGCCGCTACAAACCTAGGCACTAGCCTTCTGGAGAGGACAGAATGCCACCTTTGTCATGGGTGCTATTGGAGATTGGGCTCAACAACTTTGTTGCATCCTATTAACCCTTCATATGGTATTCTCTCCTGTGTGTGTGATTTTTTGCCTAAGCTACTGTCCGTGACATGCTTTCTGTCCTAGGCCACAATGTTAGTTTACGTTTGTTGCAAACTACATAAAGAATACAGAGAACTTTAGGCTGTGCTCATTTACAGATCAGCAATGGGCTATGACGCGGCTGTACATAGACGCATGCCACGTCACCAGCATTGACACACTGCCTGTCCTTTGGAAGGCGATGGATGCATCGGCAACATTGGGCACAGTATTTCAAAATAACAGCACATTAACAAAAAGGTGAAAGCGGTGTCTATACTTGGGAGAACCGTGGTGTTATCACGTCCCCAAAATTTTTTTTCTGGAGAATCCGGTTAGGAGCTTATACAGAGGTTGGTGCTTCAAGATGTTATGGATGAGATAAATGTTTTTGCTGAGACAAGCAGACTTTGTCTTCCTGTGCCAACAGCCATATAGTGATCATGCATGGGGAGAATGTTTTGTACTGTTTCTACCCTGGAAGCAGTAGTGTGGTTGCTCTCTTGCCTCTGGGTGACCAAGGGTTGTTAGTGGTGGCTCAGACTTTCCCTCGGTGGTGCAATAGAAACAGAATTAGGTTTCCCAGAAATAGGTGCTCTTGGGGACACCTGTTTTTGGTTAGATCTTATTTGGAGATCGGTAGGTGCAGCTTAAAAATATATTAACATGTTTTGTGGCACCACAAAACTCATGTTAAGCTGCACCTACTGATTTTCCACAAAAAATCTGCTTGCTAAATAAAAAGTGGCACATTAACAACCAATATGATGCACTAAAAAGTGGGTTGGGGGACATGGATTTTTTAGGTGTAGATGAGGCCTAATATGAACAAGACCACTTACAATTCATTATTGTACAGTAAGTAGATAATGAACATCCCCCTCATCTGATCACCCCAAGCCTCCAACTTGTTGAGAATAAACTTGGCTAGATGTGCTGATCCTGGTAAGTTTTCTTCCAGCCTGCAGATGGTGCTGCTCACAGAGGAAATGAAATCATTGTTCTTTAAGAATGGAGTTCTATCTCTTCCAAAAAAAGTATTTAAATTTTTTTCAAATAATTTAATGTTTGTCCACTCTCTGTGACATGAAAGATGTAAAAATGTGTACTTAAGCTGTAATATTCGGCCTGTGTACCTAGTACTCTGGCATCTATTAATAGCACCCATTTCATTTTCCTTAAGTAGCTGTTGTAATTCAGTCTGGTCCTTTTAATCCTATTTTGTTGCGGTTACAGAGAAGTAAATGGTAAAGAAAGGGAGCATTGATTTGTTTGACTGTAACAGCTTGTTCTCATGGGGCTATATCTTACATGGGAGCAATGTGTGCAGTGTCCCTGTGTAAGGAGTGCGTTAAGCTTTGAGCAAGACTTTTTGAATAACTTTAACTACAGATTGGAAATATTAAACATAAATATGTAAAGGAGTCCTGACTGTCACTTTAAATACATTACACAGAATACCTAATACTGCAATATCCATGACACTGTGGTACCATGTACAGTATTTAAACAGGTAAATGATCCCTGGTATGCAAAAACAGGTCCAACACCATAGTATGAGAAATCCTCAGATCATTATGCTTGCTCCACCCTGCATCACTATTCAGTGTACTGTGGTTTGGGTTCAGTGTGACGGTGAGGATTTTTTGTGCCATAAGACGCACATTTCCCCACAAAATCGGGGAGGATGTCTGCATATCATTGTGCAAAATGTAACCTTTGCTCTCCCGCTATTAAGCTTATGCTAGGCATACACATGCCGATAAGCAGCCGATTTTTAATCTGATCGACGGGCGTGTGCGTTCGCGCTGTTGGTCAGGTTAAAAATCGGCATGTGACCACATGGGGCGACAGATCCCTGTCGCCCCACAGCTCGGCCGGCCAGAGAACAGACATGTCCGATAATCTCTGGCCGGCGCTAGCTGATGGAAGCCGATGCCATAAGCTGCAATGAAGACGGCTTCTTCGTTGCAGCTTATGGCCGGCACACAAAGGGTGCCCGGCCGATTGAAGGGGCCCAATAATGCACCGGGATGCTAACGTGATGACGTCATCAAGTTAGCATCTCGGCACACATCAGAGTAGGTCTGTCTGACCTGCTCGGTATGTGTATGCCCAGCATTAGCTGATGAGGCGGAGGAGCTGTCAGGTGGAGGATGACCATGGATTTATTTTTTTTATGTTTGCAAAGCTCCACTGATATAAACAATAAAGAGCAGAGCCAGATGAAAAAGCTGCCAGCCTGCATCTCTCCCATCTATCTTTTCCTGTATGTGAGAGCAGGATAATTTATCCGAGATTGCAATTGATATTCTAGCAGTTGGGAAGTATACAGTACTGTGTGTTGTGCATTTGTAAATGTTTTCTGTAATGAGTATACTTTGGTAAAGTGATCATTTTATTCAGGGCTTCGGAGTCGAGTCAGAGACATTTTTGGGTACCTGGAGTCGGCAAAAATACAGACTCCTACTAAATTTAAATGGAAATAAAAAAAAATTACTTTAAATGTCGCAATTAACAAACAGTCATAATGAATGACTTCTCTGCTATAAGAATAAATGCATGCCCTGCATAACATTACAGCGCCCACTGTGACCCTAGCCTAAAGGCCCCCACACACGTACCAAGTGGGGGCCGACAGACCAGCTCAGATGAGCTCTAGAGTGCAGTGTGATGACATCATCACGCTGCTTTTCAGAGCTGACAGCATCGACGGGCTCCCTTTGTGTGCTGGCCGTTAGCTTCAATAAGGACGCCGGTCTTCATTGAAACTAACAGCATCGGCCAGAGATTATCGGACATGTCCGTCCTCTGGTTGGCCGAGCTGTGGGGTGACAGCGATCTCATAATGAAGTAAATGTTTGTTGTCAGACTAGAGAAGCTTGTATAAGTGAAGGGAATGGATCGCCAATAGTTCTAGACTGAAGCTGTAAAACATTTGAAAAACCACTGTAATTCAGCTGAGGCGACAAATACTGAGATTGTTAGCTTTAACTTCAAACATGATTTTCCTTGAATCCCATAGTCATGATTAAAGTGTCCCTTCGCCCTGCCTCTTCTTGGAGCTTTCCACTGCCCTATCTTCAGCAGAAGATCAGAACACCAAAGCTTGGCACACACGGGTAGATCTTTAAAAAGATTTGAGTACAATCAATTAACTTGCACGCTCACGGTGATTGTTTGTACTCTAATCTGTTTACAAACCTACCTGTGTGTGCTTTCCTTCGGGCGGATTTAAATAGAGCCGGCTCGAAGGAACTTGATTGAACGGGGTTCCAACATGTTGCAAAAACCCTGTTCAATCTCCAAAAGTTGCATGGAGACATGGTCTTCATGGAAAGTATTGAAACTGCTCCTGCCTCCTCCACAGCTGTCGGCTGTCAGTGTGAAGGGTACCGGAGCCAGCACTCAATCGGAAGCTCTGTGAGTGAGGCAGCTGTATGAGACAGGCTGCTTCTCCCCAGCTTGGGGCGTGTGGTAAATCACACAATGCAAGCTGGGGAGAACAGGTCCCCATCGAACAGGAACCAATGTGCCCATGTGGTGCACATTGATTTCTGTTCAATTTATCCCCAATCAATGACAGCATGGTGTCTAGCCTAAGGAAAAAGCAGCAGAAAAGCATCTTCTGCCTAACTCCCTTTCTCTGCTTTAATTGGCCAGTCCAGTGTTGGTTTCCTGGCCAGTAGTTCTGTGGTTAGTGTATGTTGCCTTCCTTCAATGAATGGATAAAATACATTAGCATATTAAATACAGAGGAGTCGGAAGAATCAGAAACAGGGTCGGGGAATTTATCAACCGACTCCACAGCCCTGATTTTATTAATAAAAATGTCATTAGATCTTCACTTGGCGGATCTTTTTCCTCAATTCTACCAGGTACATTTGTACACTGTGAAAAGGGTAATTGCATTGTTTCCATACATAATCTAATCTAACGCTGTCTCTGTCCCCTATATTGATCTTCACATGTAATCGCGCCTGCCTGCACAGTACACGCTCGCTTCCCTCTAGGAGCCAGTCTTCCTCTGTCACCTCTAATGGAAGCATAGAGCGCTTGTACTGAACATGTGTGGGCAGGGAACACAGGATTACTAACACAAGTGTGGAGTGGGAGGGTGGATTCCGGTAGGTTAGTATAAGGTGTTCATTTAGGAGTCTTCTAGTTAAACAATTATATCAGGTTATGTGTGATAATGATCATCAAGATAATATTTTTCTCTAGGTGCTTATCAATCGAAATTTGGGGCAGGAGTGACAATAAATAAGGTAGAGAAGTACCAGTGAAGGTTATGGTGAGAAGGGATGAAAGGAATCAAAAAGCCCTCAACTCGAGCAGTGCATAGCACAATCAAGCCTTCTTAAAACAGAAGGTATTTACACGGCCCAATCCAGCACAAATCCCAAAACTTTAGGTGGAAGCCTTCGTTTTAGGACAGTGGGCGGAGCCATGCAAATTCTCACCATAATCCTTTCTAACCATAACCTTCACGGGTACTTCTCTTTGTTCGGCTTCCAAGCCCCACACCATAGAGCCATGGTTTCCATGCACTGCACTGATGATGGCCAAGGAGCCTGAAACAGCAGTGCTAGCACTGTACACCAGCAGTTTCTGGATGTGCATTTGGCTGATGGGGCGAAAAGGAATAATTTGCATGGCCCCGCCCACTGTCCTAAAACGAAGGCTTCCACCTAAAGTTTTGGGATTTGTGCTGGATTGGCCCGTGTAAATACCTTCTGTTTTAAGAAGGCTTGATTGTGCAATAAATAAGGTACAATGAGTTCTGACAAAAAATTAAGATTGCCGAGGGTAATATGGGAGCAAATAGCAGAGTGGTGTCAATCCAAAATTGGAATGGGTGTACCGAGATTTGGTCGCCCTTGTCACCAATGCCTTCAAACACAGTGAGTGACTGAAAACAGCATCAGATGAAAGGTATGCTGCCTATTTACCCATCACTTCAGATTTGGTAGAAACAATTAGGATTTTGGTACCCTTCCCCCAGCCACAAATTGTACCTACAGTATAATTAAGTCTGAAAGACTAATGAAGGTATAACCCAGTGATTCCCAAATTTTCCTTGCAGGGCCCCCCTTTTCTATTTAGGAAACTTTTTGAGCCCCCCCCCCCCTCCCTATTCAAACAGGTTCAGAATGAGGGCCTGCACCCCAGTTTGGGAACCACTGGTATAACCGCTTATGAGGGGAAAAATTAGTGTGCTGAAACACTGACTGATGAATGGAAATGATTATTGTTCTTGATGACCTCTACTGATGGGATTTACCATATTTGTCACAGAAGCTAATTTTTACCATTACAGTTATAAGCGAGCTGTAATACATAGAAGTAACATGTTCAGCATGGTCAATTACAGCCTGAAAGGTGACTGACAAAAGCGCCAGGCAGTTGCAGTGATTGCTCGTAAACAACCCCTAACCCTTCACTTTCACCTCTATCATTCATGTATAAGACAGTTCAAAAACAGTTCATTTTGTTAAAATATTAATGACCTTGTTATTGTGTGTAAATGTGAGTGTCAAAGACCTGAATTGTATTATACCCTGAAGAAGGGATCTGTGACATCCCGAAAGCTTGCTTCTCTAATGACTTCAGTTAGCCAATAAATGGTATCACTTGAACTCTGAACTTTCTGTATTCATGGATGGCTGACACAGTACAACAATCTATTAATATTTCATCCTATGATTAATAACTGAGAGCTTCAAAAACTGACGTTAAACTTGTGTGGACTGAGCGCCATTCAACTTGCAGGGTTTGTGGATTAGTACGTTGGCAATTTCTTCTGGTTTTTGAGGGAAAGGAAGATCCATCAGTCATTTCCAGTAAGGTCTCCCCACAGCTGTGCTCAGGACTGTGGACACTTATTGGCTTGTACAGAAACTAGATTTTTGTCACCCGAGATGATCTTTCTAGAGTGAACATCTAGCGTTTGATTGTTCAGCAATTCGGCAAGGTGGATTTGCCCAATATCCCCTGTTTACTATGGGAGAGCACGCAGTGTAGATATGACTGCTCTGCATCTTAAAACGGGCAACCTCGATGGCTGCTGTTCTCTATATGGGAGTATGCAGTGGAGTGTCAATTGCTGGTCCTCTCCCTGCCCCTCTCCTGTGCAGACAGCGCTCATTCATTCTGTAGTCACTGGGTATGAGCATGAGTGATCACTTCTACTGACTCATATTTCATATTTATTCAGATTTCATTTGGAAAAACAAACTTACTGTTGTGGAACAGAACCTTCACTGATGTCAGGTCAGTGGACGGTACCATTCCTTGGTTGTTTTGTTGGAAACAATAAGTTACTGATGTTAATCCATCAGGATTTTTAATACATTTTGGTTCTTTTTTTGCAGACAATGGCTTTAACATCCAAATAGCGGTAGGGTAAGATATGTTATTAATCAGATGTGTTACAAAGTTCCCCCTTCTAAGTCTCTGTAAGTGTTAAGTAATGCATTGTGCATTTTGCTGGGATTCAATATATGCAAATAACTTTAAGTGCTGGAAGCAAAATAGAATAATGATCATTTTCTCTGTAAAGTGACTTAGAGATTACAGTAACATTCAGTCATCTATGCGTATGGCTGCAAGGAAAGGCTGTGTGTGAAAGACAAACTGGATGTTGTCTTTTATGTACGTATTCACAAAACCACACTTTTCCTGCTTTTTGTTTAACATATTGTTTGGTGAGATGTGCTTATGGTGTGTAATAGTGATATTTAATTGTTTAAGGTGTTCCCTATGGGTAGATCCCCCGAAGTTTGAAATATTGCAGCCCAAAACAGCATCATTGAGCAATAACAAGTTTCTTATGTAGAGCTCATAAAAACCCATCAAGGATCGGGATAGCCTGTGCTTCAGAATTTATGGAGGATCACATAATCTATTATCTATGGATAATTTCTTATTTCATGTCCGGGGGTTCTCTTGCAGGAGCCCTTTCCATCCTTTCCCATCAACATACCAATTGATATACGACATGAACTCTAAACGTTTCCCAGACAGCCTACGACCTGACTCCAGAAGCCACAGGTGTCACTTCCGTCTGCCCAGGATCCCACCCCTCCAGGTTTTCATGGATTGGCCCCTTTGTCGTATATACAGATTTGGACCCTCATATTTGATTACTTGCTCATCAGACCTAGTCTAAACCTTGTTGTCCTGGGGCTATTATTCCATTGGAAGTGTGAGTTCAATGCTGCAGCCCCCTTACTCTGTTGGGGGTTCACCCTCTGGATGGGAACCCCTGGGTGTGGGGGGCTCTCCCATTTGCTCTCTGTCTGGTTTGGCTGGTTCCTCATTCCCCAGGGATCTTGACCCCCCTTGGAGAGCACATTATTCATGGTTGAATTCCTATTGATTATACCCTTAAGTCACAAATGGGGAGATTGCTGCCTCCCTGAAGAAGCCCAAGAATTGGACGAAACATGTCAGGGTTGAACCAAGGATTCTTGTCCTTCCTGCGGTGTTTGAACTTTTGAGATTGGAAGGGGGACTGCAATACCAGATGATGTTCATACCACCCGGTACCCAAGTATCTCTACACAAGATGTTGATATCGCTGTGATAATGATGTAACTAATATCTCCTTTCACTATATGTTCACTTGTTTTTATCTTATGTGATTTCTGATGTATTCGCCTTAAAAGTCCCCACAAGGGCTCAGCCCAGTGTTAGCCCAAACATTTTGAGTTGAATACTCTTTTCAACATGTACATCCAACATCTGTATGGGACAACACCCAGACATCAGTTTCAAATGACATGGCAGTCAGTGTCCTAAGTAAAAACAAAGCTTTCCTGGTCCATGAAACACTGCCAATGTACTGCTGAATAGCGGTGAAAAGTATTCTGGACGGATCAATCAAATGTTGTCATCATTGTTCATTATGCAGAAAGTCTTCTGTCCTATATGTGATAATCTGGGGCTGTTTGCTAGATCCAAGGTTGGTGTGAGAAGGAACCTGAACCAGAATGGCTACCATAGCATAGTGCAGTGCCATGCAGTACCCTCTGGTATGGGGGTCATCCTTCAGCAAGATATTGACCCGAAACATAAGTCCAAGTAATCCCAGAACTAAGAAAAAAAAAAAAGAAAATGGGCATTGTGCAAAAAATATATTGGCCATCACAGTCTCTGGGCTGGTTCGGGATGAACTCAATATGATAAATTCCAAAAAGGAACTGACAAGTTTGGGGTGTCATAAAATAGTCATCAGGCAGTGTATATCTTTCACACACACACATGCAGGCTGTACGTGTGGAGCTTGTGTTTTATTCTCTATTTAGTGAGATTATAGTACATGTTTAATGGGGCTTCACAAAGAAGGTGACAAGAACACATCACACCCACATTGCTGCAGGCTGCAGCTGTTATACTTTATTACAGATCTTGTAGTGGAAATAACAAGCCAAAAATACTCACAGAAGAAAGACATTATATAACGTTTAGCAGATTCTGTCTTCACTCTGGATCCCCAGGTTACCTCATCTCAACTCTACATATAAGATCACTGACGCTTCTACATGCTCTTGTCTTTGTTGTTCATTGAAAAGAAGCTTACGTAGTGCGAGGCCACTTTCTTCTGTTGTCCCTACCATCTTGGCCAAACTATTTCCAAATGCCTCTACTTCCCATAGAGCAGTCCTCTCTATTCCAGTCCTCCCTGCATTGCCTGCAAGGAGTAATTATCAACTTATATTGTTGTCTAAAGCAGGGTATAGACGGCTCGATCTCTATGCAAAGCAACGGACATCTGCCGTATTTAACAGTCATGTCCGATATGGCTGTTTTCGAGCAGGACTGATTGGTCCCGCTCGAAAACAGTGATGGCCACGTATTATATGGGCCAGATAAATGGCCCTGAGCGTGCACGGCACTTGAAGCGGCCATCGATCCGGCCCATATCTGCAGGTCTGTACCCTGCCAAGTATATAGTGTTACTTGAATTATGGTGCATTAAGCATTGGCCTGTAGTGGCACAAGCTGTTGGCCCTACCCGTTGGCGTACACAAAAGCATTACAATAAAAATAAATGCATCTGGCAACACACATTCAATTATGAACCAGTGCTTCTACAGAACAATCATAATCGATGGGCAACATTTATTTGGTCTTCAAGCTTTGCATTTTGAAATTGAATAATAATAATTTGTAGATCGTCACCCACAATGTCTATGTCTCTACAATGAATCACAGTCTGATGTAATGCATTAAAAGCAAATCAATGCAAGGAATCCGCAGGTATCTGGAATGGTATTCAGACAGCATTTATCCCTTCAATGGATGTGAGAGCAGCGATGGGCGCATATTATGTGGGCCAGATAGATGGCCGTGAGCATGCACGATGCTCGAAGCGGCCATCAATCTGGCCCATATCTACACGTGTGTTCCCGAGTCTACTTTTACCACTATTTACTAGTTGGAAATACAAAGGTTTAATCACCAACAGGTAATACAAACAAACCTTGATATCAGGGCCTGTGCGGTAATCTGTACATATAGAGTAAGCATTGCTGATCTATAACCAGCTACACTGGGCTTCACATTAGTGTATGGGGGCAGAAGAAGACAGGGGGGTATCACCAATGTAAATGTATCTGTAGTGTTCATAAAAGACAGAAGTGAATACATCATGGCCCTGACAATGTTCTTCAATAAAAGATCATCAGAATGGCAAATGTAAATGACGTATTCCAATGGTTGTTCAAACTTTGGAGAAACCTCCTTATACCATGTATGCACAAATACTGCCTAGCTTGTTTGCTGATACTAATGTCATTGCTGCTACTTATTGATGACCTCATTTATGAAAGCGTATGGGGTGGTATTTAGTGTATACCACAAAGTGACAAACGATTCCCTACATTACCTATGACAATATGTGCTAGATAGCAAACAGGAGATATCCCATTTGGTTATATATGGTGCTGCATGGGTCTGGAGTTTATCTCATGGTCACTGATAAACGTTTACAAATGAGCTATTATTGTGCATTCCTAGAAAATATTTTTGTATGGACGTGTAAATGATTAACATACTGGGATGACACAAGCTTTGTTGCAGGTGGTAGAGTATATATTATATTGTATATACTGTGTATTGATTATACTTCCTAGGCAGGGGGTAGAGTATATATTATACTGTATATACTGTGCATTGATTATACTTCCTAGGCAGGGGGTAGAGTATATATTATACTGTATATAC
>CM070034.1:49934102-49970770 GCA_036250615.1 Ptychadena robeensis | reverse complement strand
AAAATTATTCCTCAAAAATACCACTTGCCTAATAATTCTGCACTCCCTGTATAATAATATCTATATAATATGACATGAAGAAAAGTATTGGTACACTTGACTACTAAACCAACAGACATTTTTAAGACATCTCATTCTAAGTCCATAGGCATCACTAAACCCATGGCATCCATCTCCCTCTGGGTAGGCTTTTTATAAGATTTTGGGTCTGTTGGAACATTTGCCAGTTTGCCTGAAGTGACCTTATTTTTATAGATTTTGTGCTGATCTGTTAGTTACAGCGGTTCCCAAACTTTCCTTGCAGGGCCCCCCTTTTATATGTAGGAACATTATCAAGCCCACCTCCCTATTCAAACACAGGTTCAAAATGAGGGCCAGCACCCCCACCCCCCAGTTTGGGCACCACTGTGTTAGTAGATCATTTTGACCTAGTCATTTAAAAAAATAGAAAAGCTCATTAAGGTTAAAGACTATTCAAACTGAAACAATTATTTTAAAGGTTACCGAGCGTTTATCACTTACAGTTGTCCCTTTCTAAATACCTAGTGTATAAAGAGGTAGAGGAAGAACAATGGCAGAGAAATATTTGGTGCCTTGCACATAACAATCATTGCTCTCCGCTTGTGATATAGTTTCTACTTGTTTTCTTTGCTGCTTTATGTGCATTACCAGGTACAATGACATAAGGCCCTCATACACCTTACAATCTTACTATACAATTTCTGTACAATCGACTTTTCGTCTACCAGAACCATGTAATATGAAGACTGATCTAAACCTTCCAACCACTATGTATTCTATCGGGGAGGACCCGGCACTACATAGTTGTTGGTAGATCTAAAGGTGTATGGGGGGCTTTAGGATGTTGCCCCTTTGTTGTGCAGGATTTTTTCTGCCCTTTGCTGGCTTGGTCCATCAGCAGAAGGTAAAAGCTGAGCTCTGTAGTGCATTCCGCTACACTTCATTGTATACATACCCGCATGTCATAATAGTGATAATAGTAATGCCGAGACGACGTGTGTGTATACAGAACACATTTTTTTTTCTGCCATAAGTATAAGTAAAGGCCCCTATACACATCTAGATTTTTCATTCAATCAACTTAATTCAATACATTTTTTTGTTGATTGATTGAAAATCTATGGCAGCCCACATGGTTAGATTGACCTAAAACAATAAATATTGGGAAAAAAATGTACTGAAAAGTGATTGGATGTGCTGGAAAATTTTTATTGGTTGTATTGAAATTGATTACTTTCAGTCGATCCCAAAAAAGTTGATCAAATATCTGTTACTACAGTTGGCAAACATTACAATCAATCACAATTTCCCTGACCCAAACAAATGGATCTTTTTAAGTTGATTGAACAGAAAATCTAGACGTGTATGGGGGGCTTTAACGTGCAGTCACTGGATTACCAATGAAAGACGTCTGGCAAATATACTGTATTGTCAGGACGGGAATGTTTAGATTCTAGAACCCTGCACATCATTACAAAAGCTACATTTAAGAAAAGGGCTACAAAGTCGCAGGGTTGAATGATGACGTTTGTTGCGCTCAAGGCCAAACTGCATGTAGCTGTGCTTATACTCTGCCCTGCGCAATAATGAAATATCCGAGAACCTTGATACCATGATTTACTGTAGCAATACCATGCTGGGAAGATTTCTGTTGCACATTTTTGAGTAATCACAATTCTATAAATAAAAACCAGTAAGCCACCAGTGATCCCAGTTACAGCTGATGGTTGCAGCACCAAAAGCTCAGGGCGGTTACTTAATCCCTTTATGACCAGACATATATAGATCCTCCTATCATTTAGAAGAATCCCGAGTGCGTCAATAAACTTGACAGCAACTAGAACTAATTTGCTGACCCAACTCATGGTACAATGTTTAATGACATAAGGCTTGTGTTTTAATAAATGCCGTCCCAGATTGTTTACTAATAACACTGAAATATCAATTGCAACATTTATTATGTAAAACTTCATAACTAAAAGTTATGTAAAACTTCAATGTTTGGCAAATCAAGAAGACCATGTCAGATTTCTTCTTCATTATTATTATCATAATCAGGGGTGCACATTAGTGGTACTCTGGTACTCAAAAGGGGCTAGAAACTAGCTATGCGCACCTGCATTATTGTTACACAGCTCATATGTGTACTAACAACTTGGAGGCACTCCGTGTCTGGGCGGCCGCAGCTAAATGTTACATGTATACAATTTATATCACTTGGAGAACCTCAGGGAAACATGAATCACTATGAAAGGTTGCAATTATTGGTGTGAAATTGGGAATGTAAATTACTAATCCAAAAAAGATTGGACTTCTGAGGGTGTAGGAGATCTGGGGGGTGAAAGTCAGAGAAGGCATATGTAAGGGTAAAATCTGACAAAAGGAATGCACTGTGTCACAGCTGGAATATGACTATGAAAGGTTGCCATTTGGACTGCAGGTAGTCTCAGGGGTTAGTTACTAAGCCAGAAAAATTTAGGGTCACACTACTGAGGTATGAGATCTGGGGGCTCAAACATGTTGTACTGTGAGAGTTACATTTGACCCAAAGCTAGCTGGTGACCTGTGGATGGAGACAGCTAATCAGAGGCTGGTGCAGAGGACAGTGATGAAGACCACATACATATGGGGTGAGTACCAAACACTATCTCCTACTACTCATCCGAGGAGCTCACTAAAAAAAAGTTATGTGCACCCCTGATCATAATCCTGTATCATTATCATGTTCTATCATTCTATGGCTATGCAGTGCAATATGTCATGCAATGACCGCAAGCGCCCTCATTCAGTCTGTTAGGGCCATGTTATAGGCCGCGCGGCACAGCTTAGCAGATAACACAGTCCATTTAAATCATGCCAGGGCACGTTAGCCATCCATCATTCTCATGTATCCAATGGACATGTCATACGTCAAGCCCCCATTGATGTGGTGCTCCACATGGATATTAATGTGTCTGGCTGTGTAGCCCTGCCAAGGCACCATTGCTGTCCGGGGCATCCTTGTACTCTGCGCTAAAATCCCTACACGTTCAACCCAAGGATTTTAGCGTGAGCTTAGCCCTGGCCTAATTTGGTCATTCACTGCAAATGTTGAGGGATTCCCTACCTGAACAAATTCTTTCCATTGAGCCAAACAGAGATACTCAAATGCTACAACACATGTATGCAGGTAGTTTTCTTGTTGGAACCCCGTCACCTTTATTGGACACCAACTGATTACTTCATTCCAATTTACATTTAACATACAACCCATCATAGGAGGGGTTAAACCTAATTGCCGCTCTCCTGGAATGTCTCACTGGTTCCAGCTCCATGTCAATACATACCATTCTGTAAAGCAACAAATTAATTTTCCACCTCTCGCAGTGTCCATATTGCAGCAATTACTTCCAGAACTCTCCAGCACGTCATCTTGTCAGCGACTCCGAAGTAAATAACAGATACCAACACAACATTTCACAAGTAATAAACCAGATACCACACAGGTTTGCTATATACATTTATATTTTATATATATAGAATTTTTCTTCATAAATCATCATATATTTAACCTTTGTCATGGCATTACTTTAAATACATTTCTAAAACACATAAAATATATCATCGAGTACTAAAGTTTGTTTTTTCTCCAGGCTACAAAAGAGTAACATTTCACAGTCACAAAGAGGATGAAACAGTTCATTCATTGAGATTTAACAGTTTGGTAAATTAAATAACATTTACAAAAAGAATTCATATTCATTACAACCAACATCTACAGTTCTGGTAAAATCAAAGGTAAAAAGAAAGAACATTTATTGCAAATCCAGTTATAGAACAGCACACGGATAAGAAAGCAATACAGAAACCAGATCAGTCAGTTCTTTTCCTGGGATGCACCACTCAGCGCTGAAGATTAGAACAACCAATGTGGAAGGTGAAAGCCCTTCTGAAGAGACATGCACAACTTATACAGGGTGGATGGCAATTAACCAGCAGAAAGCCTATAGGACTATAGGAGGTGCCTTGGAACCAAGAGATATTCCAGTTATTGCACCCACAAGGCCAAGCCAAAGGTGCCATACTCTCTCAAATATTTTTGGCCTGTGGTAGATGTAACAGATCAGATAGTCTACAATCACTGAGCTTCAGTGCTTCCACCCCAAGACTAGTGAACTATGGTTCCCGGTATTTGCAGCTTTCTACTCCCAAAGTGGAAGTAAAGAAGCTCAGTGAGTAGCAGGCAGGGGGGCTGCGGAAAAGTCCGATCTATCTGCCACATCTATTAACAAAGGGAGAAGGAGTGCTGAGTACAGTTGGAAGTAGGGGCTGCAGAGAAGGCAGAGCCAAGGAGAGTTCCAGGATGGGTCAGGGAGAGGGAATGTGGGATAAAGTGACCCAGCCAATGGGTTATAGGCTATGTACAGTGTGTAGTCCATGTGTACACTATGGAGCACACATGAACTACACACACAGTATACACTGTACAGCGTTTGTAGTCCATGTGTGCTCCCAGGTTTTTGCCACTTTTCTTCAACCCAGCGTTAATAAAGATGGAGAAGGATCATTGAACCCTATGGAACAAACAGGGTAAAGACATGTCTGAAAAGCAATGGTCGCATTTTTGACTTCTACAATGCTTATGAAGAAGACGTGTTAATGTGGCTAACTACACTGACATTGAGGCAACTCTAACATGCAGCAAAGCAAGGCTGTGTGCATGCATCCACTGCAGAGAATGTCATCCTTAATTTTTTTACCACTTTTTTTGTTTTGTATTGAGGTCCAACACCCCTGGTTTGGGTTACATATAAGAAGTTTTTATATCTTTTATATATTGAAATGCAAAAAACAGAGAAACCACGGTTGATGTTGGCCAGCCCATCTTTCAACTAATGATGTATTAATGATATATTCCATTATGAATGTATCAGGGAGCATGGGACTCCATAAAATGCCCAGTACAGGACATTCACACTTACAGATAATTCATTCAGAAACAATCTTGTAATTGTTTACTTTTTGCTATGCAGATCTGTGGATAATGAAAGACATTAAGAATGAAGGTGATCATCAGTTTCCCCCAATAGTACAACTCCGCCTGAATATACTCTGATAAAAATGGCAAATAAACTTCTATACCCAAAGGATGTCCCTGCACCCAGAGAAGGATGCGTATTCCAAAGTCCAGGTCACTGGGCTCCAACCAACCTCCAACCAACAAGCATCTGTCACAAGAGTCAGGAAGAGGGGTGTAGAGGGGGGTTCCCAGAATAACTCTAGAAGGTCTTCTGCAGTACATAGCCAGGTAAATGACAGCCATGCCTGGATGACAGCAGAATCCTCACATAGACACATGCATTGACCTGTATAAAGGATTCCACTTCTGTTTGAACCTAAGCGCAACCGAGGTTCAACAGTTCTCTGATATTCCTATATATTGATACCTGCCCTTCGTCTCTGCCCCATAAATTCCTACATAAAACAATCATTTCCTAAATACAAATAAAACTCAAGTCACCCCATGAAGTTGTGTTACCAGGTGACAGTCATCTAATGTAAACGTGTTGCATAGGTCTCCACTCTGTGCCATGTACGCATTCAAGAGAGAAATCATGCAGAGAGATTGTAATGGCCGCCCATGCTGCATGCTATCATTGTCAGTCTATCTGTACCAACAGATACATTATGTCTTTAAGGAAGCCATACACGGTTCAATTTTTCTATTCAATTGACTTGTATTAAGTAGATAGTTTGAAAATCAATTCCTTTTTTTGGATCGGAATGAACACATAAAATCAATCAATCAGTGATCAGACATGTTGGTAAATTTCAGTCCATCTGATGGGTTTTCTAGGTATTTTGATTGATCGCTATCCGATCATACTATGGAACATGCACACAGGACTTAAGGCGGCCATATACGGTTCAATATTTTCGTTTAAACATTCTGGAACGAAAGATTGGAGTACCAAACAACATGCTGGTAAATTTTGATCAGATTAGTAACCATCAAATGTAAATCGAACACATCAAATAATTTCATTCTTCGTTTTTGTTCAATCTAATACATTTGAATGAAGCTATTTCCTGTTCGAACGATATTTAGTACATCTGAACTAAATATAATTCAGTCAAGTAGAGTGTATACAGTCAAATATGCAAAAATCTATAAGTGTATGGCTAGCTTTAGCAAAGGAATCAATCTGTTTGGAATCATATTATTTGGTGGTATAAATTTAATACGATCTTATTAAACCTCCCTAGCGCTCAGCCTGTACCGTGCCATTTTCAACAGCAAGGTACAGGCTATTGCAACAGATTACCCAGTATGGTTTGTCCTTCCCTCCATTAACATGCAGGTCTATGGTGCGCCCCCCCCCCCTCTGCCCCTTTGTCGCAGAAGAGGCAGTGGCGGAATTGATCGGACTAGATGGAGAATCTCCACCGCTTTCAGTACCATAGGTACGTTTTGACGATCCCAGATCGGGCAGAGTTTGTTTTGTTAAATTTTGGATGAGCCGAGTTTGTCTCAAATTCTAGGGGGGTCAATCAAACAAAAAATTAAACCGTGTATGCCTAGTTTTCATCTACCTGCAGAAGACATGCGTCCATCTAGTTTTGGAATACATCCTTAAATACTTATGGGTAAACAAAAATCCAAAATGTATAGATTGCAGGATACAGCTCCCATTATGTCGATATAATTGTATAAAATATAATGGAAGTTTTTTCCATTTCACATCTGAATGGGAATAATGTCACCGGTGTCCACACACAATAGCCTGAAGATTTCTACTCGTATTTCTTAAGTATAATAAAAAAATCCCCTGCTATGTATCCTTAATCACTCAATATGTATGCATCACTGATCTCTCCATTTCAAACTCCGCATACATTTACTTATTGCAAAGCTTTGCAGTGAGTGGAAGGTGGTTTGGAATGAAATAATCACGTATTGTAATAGGGAAGAGAGAGCGCTGGGTGAGGACGGAGAGAGGTGGTGGAGGCGATCACTACAGAAATACAAGAGATAAATGTGTTCTGATGCTGCACACCAGCAAGACGATGCCTTGGAGGTCAATACCTAAGCCTAACTCCAGCTACCATGGCCAAGCTGAAATCTCTACGCATTTCACTAATGAGACTGAATAAACAAAATCACATTTTACGTTTCCTTGGAAAGTATTATGCAAAATAAAACATGTAGATGATATGACCACTCAGATGGAGGGCTCTATTCACAGAGAACGGGCGATCCTGAGTGCTAGCACAGGCATTTTTTTTGGGGGGGACAACCCTATCGTGGAAAAGCCTACAAACCCTTGAGCTTGCTGAGCGTTTACCAGTTGGTTGACAACCGCCCATGTAAATGAGCCTTGCAGCATAAATGAAGTTACCGAAACAGAACAATGTTCATTACAATAACCCCCATCAAATTGACAAAAAATATATTTCACAAACTATTAGTATTCACATTATGAAGTGTTTACTGGCTGCTACTCAATAATATATCATACTGTACTAATTGTTATTAAGACAATATAAAATATAATGCAGATGCATCTCACATGGAGCAGAGGTAGTCACAAAGATACAATAAACAATTGTGTTCCAATTAAATGTAAGCAGTGGCAGGGAAGAGGCTCAGCTAGGCTAAAGCTGTGGCTGTTCTACAAATAACAGGGGCAGAGGGGTTGTGGAGTGGGAAGGAGGAGCAGCAGAGTGTTCCTCCTTTTCTTCTTCTCTAATAGAATCCCCTGGTCGACAGCTTTACTATCGCCCCGATCTGAGCAGGAGGGTATGGCGTGTAGGGGCAATGTGTGTGTGTGGAGGGGGAAGGAGAGGAGTAGCTACCCCTTCAAAAGCCCCAACCTCATGCCAACGCCCCCCCCCGTCTTGATCTGCCTTGTGGCGGGGGATTGTGGAGTGTGGAGGCGGTGTGTGTGGAGGGGGAAGTAGAGGAAGAGGAGGAAGGAGAAGCAGCAGCGTGTTCCTCCTTTTCTTCTTGACCAACAGCACACCCCACCCCCTGCACTAGGCAAGAACTTGCATAGGGCCACCCACAGGCTAGAAACTGAGCTGATTGGTAACAGAATAGCAGCAAACTCAGAAAAGACAATCGCCAGATTATGAACCGGTAAGAAAAAATATGTCTGCATGCATTTCACTGAAATGGAATGACGTAGATGTAGATGAAGGCCACCAACTGTCAAAGAATGATACCTCAGTCAGGTCCTTCAAACAAAAGTCTCAGAACATTCCGTTACTGTGAAGATTGTCACATTGGCCAGTGTCACTTCGGAAAATTATAGCCAACTAAAAGCATCCAACAGCTCTGGCACGTAGTAACCTTTGTACATGAATTAAGACTTCACAGCACAACCTGTACATCTTCCTGACCACAACTCACAGTGACTGCAGAGGTGTCTAAGTGAACCATTATGGAAACAGCCAAGTATAAAGTTTTCTTCTTCCAGTATTTATTGCATGGAACTAAGCTAGATAAATTACGCTAAAGTGCTCAAAGCTAGTGATATCTGACTCATTGTGAATATCTGCAAACCTAACCAAGAAGAAATATGGGAATAGAGGGAACAATTCAATTGCACTCATCACATACATCACCCTGCCAGTTTCTAGTACAGTGATGAGCATATTAAACATCATTGCTTATTTTTTCCATTGAGTGTTTTTGGTATTACAATGGAGTAAAGAAAATAGAAGAGCATTGTTGTCTTAGATTTTTTTTAATTAATTTTACATTATGGACAGGGGTGCACATAACTGGTACGCAGGTGGGGAGAAAAACTAGCAACGTGTACTGATAGTTGTATAACTATGCTCCTTTGTGTACCAAAGCCTGTTTTTTTCTATATTTCTGTCCAGGGCTTTTTTTTTGCATAAATGTACCATATATGAAGTATAAGCACAATTTAACCAGCACAGACTAAAGGCCCCCATACACGTAGCGAGCCGTGGATGATTTTTCTGCAGCTCGCGGCCTTTGTTCATCGGCAATATCGGCCACAGATAGCGGGTGCCCACATGGGGAGACAGACCTGTTGCCCCAAAGCTTGGTCGGCCAGAGAACGGACATGTCCGTTAGTTTTTGGCCGATGCCAATTAGTTTGAATGGGGACTGGTGACCCCGTCCAAACTAATGGCCAAAACAAAGAGTGCCCGCCGATACTCTGAGCGATGGAGTGCATTGTGATGATGTCATCATGTTGCACTCCACCGCACGTCTGTCAGCCCTTGCTTGCTACATGTGTGGGGGCCTTTATACTGGAGTCTAGGTCCCATCAACTAATCATCACCAACTTGTGTGACCAGCAAACACCCACACAGGGCGCTGACCTCAGTGGAGGCCATTCTGGGCTCTGTGTGAGTGTCACTGGTCTCTGTACTGTTGATACTGGGTTCTGTGTGGGTTTTCCAGTCTCTGCAGGTGATGGCCGTGTCTGCTCTTCTTCCAAATGCAGCATCTCTATGATTTGATGGAGTGACACGTATAGGTATATATGTGTCAATCTGTCATGCCTGAGGCAAGGCGGCGTGGTGAAGGAGCAGCTGCATTTCCCACCCTAGGCTTATACTCCAGTCAATAAGCTTTCCCAGTTGCCATAGGTAAAATGAGGTACCTTAGCCCAGGTTGGCTTATACTATTCAACATCCTAAGTTCACAATTCCCTAAGTAATATATTCATTTGAATGATTAGATTTAATATTACACTAGATGTATTGAAAAACAGGACATGCACCATCAGTGCGTGGACACCTTGAAACTCTGCTTCCACCAAAAAACATAAAAATGACTAAGCTGCCCCCAAAATGAGCTAGCAAACTTTTTTGGTGGAGTTGTTAAAGAGACAGAATTGGGGAAATGCATGTAATACAGAGATGTACCAAGTATGTGTTTTATTTCATTCATGGAAGAATGTCCATCAGCTTTGTACTATATCGTTTAATGTCTAATGATCTGCGATTCCTATAGCTCTGGACTTGCATGGTTTAGCCTAGTCGGCTACAACAGGGGCAGCAAAACTATTCAAACAATGTGAGAGGTTTCCAGTGAAATACGCAGGAGAAACACAAATAGCGGAATATTCAAGAGATACTAAATGTCTGGAAACATTTTCTCTTTTTCAACTTTAAAAATGTTTGTGTATTGTCTACTTAAGGTGGATTTCCATCACTACCTCTGGATGATATTGAGGACTTTTCCTTGCCTGGGCCTCACAGCAGGAATATCTACAGTCCAGAGAAGTGAGAGCAGCCGCGACTAAGACTTGATTCAGCATCCAGTTATTGCTTCCCATTATCATAGTACACAGAGGCTCATGGTCAAACCTCAGGAAACGATGACCCACATTACATTATAAGTACTGATAAAATACTGCTTACTCTAGTCTGTCATAAGAATTTAATTTAACTGTAGCCAAATATATGATGAGTGCAAAATAAATCTAATGTGATTATCTCTCCTGTCTGCACTGCAGCTAGACCTGACCTCATTGGCAGTGCTGGGAATCCGCGAGTACGCCGACACATTTCTGGTGTCCTTTGAAAGGCTGTGACTTTGATATTCTCTCTCTCTGCACCAGAACATTAAATTGGCTTTCTTCTCATGCCATAGGCTGACGGAGAGGAACACACAGCCAAGCCAAGTTCTTGATGCAGAAACATTCTAGTTATAGAAGGATATCTACATGCACAAATAATCTAACCCGAGGTTAGAGGGAAGACCACATGACTTATGGATGCTGGAAACAAGTAAGAACATGATGTTTTATTAGTATTAAAGAATATTAAAGAATTGATCTCATTACTGGTAGATTGACAGCAGCCTATTGGTTCTCAATGCGGTCAGTTTTCTTACACTCTCTTCTGATTGCACACAGTTGCCCATACCCTCTATTCTATCTTATAAGAAAGAAGAGTTTGTGTTACATGTTTCATGTGTGTATATGAGTTGTGTATGTGTAATTCAGGTTATATTGCCATGCTGGCACGTTGAGATAAGTAAGTGGGGTTTGGGTTTCAGTTTGGGCACTCAGCCTCTAAACGGTTCGCCATCATTGATCTAGACCAGTGATGGCGAACCTATGGCATGTGTGCCAGAGGTGGCACTTGGAGCCCTCTCTGTGGGCATGCCAGCTGTAAGCCAGCACAAAGTAAAGAACTGCAGCCTATTGGCTCTTAAATGCTGTCAGCTCTCTTCTGATTGCACACAGAGTCCTATATCCTCTCCTATGTGTGTGTTTTCATGTTTTGTGTGTTAATATGAGTTGTGTAATTCAGGCTAAATTGCCATGCTGGAACTGATATAAATAAGTGGGGTTTGTGTTTCAGTTTGGGAACTCGGCCTCTAAAAGGTTCGCCATCATTGATCTAGACTTTTTGTTTCTAGTTACATAACCAATAACAAGAAAATTACTATTTCTTTTTACTTTCAGAAACCATATACATAAGAAGGTATTATATACATATATATATATTGCACAGGTAATTATGTTAAAATACCAATTGATCCAATATCACAAAATATATAAATATTGTCACAAACATAATGTAGGAGGAACATTATGAACATCTGCTTCTATGATTCCTGTGATATTGGATCAAGTGGTATTTTAACATCATTGTCTGTACAATATATATGTGTGTATAAAAACTTCTTATGTATAAGGATTTATATTTTTCTTATAAAATAATGAGGTCCTGACCTACACATAAAGACCTTTTTAAATATTAATGTCAACAGCCTCTTTGAAGGAATGTTAAGCAGGGTACACATGCATGTAGATATGGGCCAGATCAATGGCCGCTTCGAGCGCCGTGCGTGCTCACAGACATCTATCTGCCCCATATCATATGCGGCCATCCCTGTTTTCAAACAGGGATATCGGACATGATATCAGACATTACCGTTAGTCACGGCCGATGTCCGTTGCTTTGCATGGAGACCGCGGGTCTGCATGCAAAGCATCGACTGAGCTGGAGAAATTGCAGAGCTGCGCCCCCAGCTTCTCCGATATCTGACAGCAGCGTGATAACATCATCATGCTGCTGCAGGGAACATCGGACGGCTTCAATATCGAGCCGTCTGTACCATGCTTTAGTGCCTTTAAGGCCCCTTTAAGTTGTAACTTTGGATAAGGGTTTGCTGAATCATAGATCTGGTCGGGGAGTGGCATGTCGATATGGGTCACCAAACACCCTCACCCCTTTTATACATATGCAATTTAATAGAGATTTAGCATAACAAGGGGCTTCTGAGTAGAGTATTCCTTGTACAAGCAAACAGTGCCAACAACAAACTGTACTGAGCTCCAAAGCAGCATCCAGTGCCAGACTTAAGCTGGGCATACAAACCTACACACGTTGCTCAATTGATCTTTGATTAGACTGAGATCGTTGAAGTTTTATTTGGAATGTTAGTTGAATATTGATAGATGGGATTACAACACAGTATAATAGATGCAAAACCGATCAATTCTTTTTAAAAGGCATGTGAGCATGCTCCATTGTACAATCGGATTGGATTCTAGGAAACACCTAGAAAACCCGACCCATACTTTGACTGAAAACAAGCGATCACTGCTCTCACAATGTTATACTCAATTACGATCACTTGGTGGACCGATATGGATAAACTATTGACTTAATTGATCAAATGAACAAAAGGAAAGAGGAACTGTGTATGCCCAGCTTTAAAACCGCTTTCAGACACAGCACAGGCTGTGATGCAATTGAAGTTAAACAGATTAAGTCAAGAATGTGGCACATTTGAAGGTATGCCAGTCATGCATTGTTTCAGTACATGAGCATTCCAGAAAATGTAGATTTCCTCTATTAATTACTTTTTCCATTCCATTTTTGGTTCACTGCTAACTCTAGTAATGTTTCGCCATTAAAGCAGAGAGTTTTCAGGGACTTCCTTCATTGTTAAATGGAATGTAAAAAAACAAAAAAAAAAGCTTGAACATTTAACATGTAAAGAGAGTTGAAGTGAGATGAGTTCACAATGGGAGTCATTAAACTCTATACGATAGTGAAGACTCGCAGAGATATTTCATCTTTGTAAGGATCTTCAGCTGTCATTCAAATATAGTTTCCGTTAAACCCTTTTATCTCTTAAACTGGCTATACACGCTTAGATCTGCGGGCAATTTTTTCGGCCAAGGATCGGCCACAAAATCCACCATGGATCGCAGCTGCCCATATGGAGCAACCCATGTGGCCAAAATCGCAATCATCCAGAGAACAAATATGTCTGTTTTTCTCTGGCCAATCACATCACTTTGGATGGGGGCAAGGGTCCCATACAATACATATTTAAGCATTATGTAAATATGTCACGATCACTGGCATCAGAAAATGTATGGATTTCAGCACAAAAATGAAACCTACATTGCCTAAAAGTTCAGGTAATGCTTTAATGCATCTATATCAGCCCCGGAGAGAACAGATTACAATAAAGTAAAAACACATAAAATATGACAGAATACTGTGCAATGTTTAGTAACCATCCAACCAATGAGCCAATTCATAAGCCACATCTGTGCCCTTGGAGAACTGAATTCTGGCGTATAGTTTTAGGCTACTATTTCCGTACAATGGTCTTTTTGCAGTGTTTTACCAGATATGCCCCTTGGTTAAGAGTTTTCGTGTACAATATGAGAGATCCTGCATTATTAGCAGCATTTACATTTGTTCCATGAGGTTAAAAACAAAAACGTTTACAGAGACTGTTCAATGCCCTTTTTCAGTAGTGAAATTTCCATACATGTTCCCATTCACAAAAGGTTAACAGTACATGACTTAGAAAAGTTGCCTGCCTCCAGGCTACCCTCAAGACTGTTTGTTCCCATGTATCAACGGTATGACGTACACAGAGATGTCATCCCCTGAGCCAAGTCTGTCGTTGGATATTCTCCAGCCTCTGTCCTTCAGCACACCTCTCGCTCGCATTACCAGGTCCTGAGCTGCCAGAGTGTATCTGTCCAAATGCAAGAATACTGTTATAGCACACAGTGTACATTAGGAAGACTTGCCTTGTATTGATTGTATCAGCACTCAGAAGACCGAACATTTTTTTTTGCATTTTCATACTCTGCAGCATAATATGTATTATAAGCCAGTTTGACAGTACAGGTCCCCATCAACGTCACATAAAAGAGGTCTTCTAAAATGTGTTGGAGACCTTTGGGTTGAATGTCACAATAGGCATATTTAATGGTAAAATCTGACAAGAGAAAAGCACTGTTGGAATGTTGAAAGCTGGAATATGACTATGAAAGGTTGACATTTGGACTGCAGGTAGTCTCAGGGGTTAGTAACTAACCCAGAAAATGTCAGGGTTGCTTTTAGGGTTGCACTACTGAGGTATGAGATCTGGGGGTTCAAACAGTGTTGTACTGTGAGAGTTACATTTGACCCAAAGCCAGCTGGTGACCTGTGGATGGAGACAGATATTCAAAGGATCAATCAGGAACAGGGAGGTCAATCTGCAGCAGAATCTACTATGCAGGACCGTGAGGAAGACGGCGAGGAAGACGGCACTACATATGGGGCGAGTATTCACGGTTCTATGTTTAATGACTAATGGGGTGGGGTCCCTATGCCTTTCCCTGTATAGGGAAAACATGTACGGACTGCTAACAATCCCACCCAGAAGTTGCACGGCAGGGTTAATTCTGGAACTGCATTTATACATTTCTTCCAGCCCCCATCCCTTACTATAACAATGTGGAATCTCCAAATGTGAATTCTCCACTTTCTCACAAATAAAAGCCCATGTTGGACACATAGGAGGAGGCATATTACGAAGATGGCACTACAGAATGCAGTTAGGTAATTAAACTGGTAAACATAGATTCAGACCCTAAGTGCACTAAACCATATCGTATTGTAACGCATTTATAATGTCAACAAATGAAAGATTGAAAGCAGCTTCCCAGCTGGAAGGTAAGTGGAATGCATTAGATAAGATAGCCCCCTGGGTAGGTGCGGTGGTAGCCCAGGGGGGCTGAGGGAGGGACAAGCAGGAAGCCAATCATGGAGGAACTAGCTGCAGACAGTAATGCTAGCCATACACTCTGAGATAAAAATTAGGATCCATTAAAACAGACCAATGTATCCCGACGGCGGTATCGGTTTGGATCGTAATATTCAACAAAAAAGCTACCACATTGAAAATCCAATTTAGGATCATATTTTTTTTTTTTTTACGAGGATGTCATCGAAATTCATTGCCGTTTATATCGGCCATTGTGATGTATTTTTTTTTTAAAGGGGAAGCCTCGGCAGTAATTGGTCGGTAAACACCATGAAAACAGTATGAATTTTCCCGATGTTGCCAGACCAATTAAAATTTTTGAACTTGTCCAATAAATTACGATCGTAAAAAAATGGCAATTACGATCGTAATATATCGGTTGTACCATGTGGACATGTGCGGATTTCAGGACGATAAAATGCATTTATTGGTCGGTTTTAATGGATCCTAATTTTTATCTCAGAGTGTATGGCCTGCTTAAGTAATGTGTGTGTCTCTGTGTGTATTTGTCAATATGTGAATGATTCATGTATCTGCATAATTGTAGTGTGTGTCTCTATGTGAATGATGAATGTTTCTGTATGAACGGCATGTATGTTTATGATGCTTGGCTATGCATGACCTGTATTTTAAATAAAGATTGAGGGCCATTTCACACACCACACCAATACTGAAACACAAAAATACAAAAATGGCTAGTGTGAAATGGCCCCCATGTGAAAAAGTGTAATTCGAATGGGGGGGGGGGGGGGCTGCAGGGACAGTTTGGGGGCCACAAGACTATACTGATATAGAAGCAGCTGGGTATTTGTGAGTGGAAAGGGATGAAGGAGTCTGAAGCATGAGTTGTGAACCTTTTTTGCCCAACTACCGTAATTGCCACAACATCACAGATTGCCCTCCTAAGGGGATTAGGTGTTCTGTATCCACAGCGCTCCAGAAAAAACATATGTTGTATGTCATTTCAATGCCAAAAAGTAAGATAAAAAAGACAAACCTGTGAGGGTCATCTGGGTCGCAGCATGCTAGGAAATTTGTAACAGCTTCAGACACTTCTTCATTTAACAAGACATCCCAGAGGCCATCTGTTGCCAAGACTAACACATCATCTGCACTGTGTTCATACTGCTGAAGATCATAAACCCGCACCTGTATGAAGAGAGGGGAATAATGATGGTGGACTCTGAAATAAACATGGCCTGAGTTTACTTGTCCTTCCACCAAGAAGCCTGAAGCAAACCTAATGTCTTCATAGAGAAATGCATTGTTATATTATTATAAACCATGACTTTTCTTGTAGTGTGAACCTCCTCTTCCAACTTCAGAAACACCAACAGTAACTAAATGCGGCTATTATTCTGCTGTACACTCAAGGCCATTTTCCTAGACACAGATTTAACAAAAGATGGGAGATTTGCCCAGCTTTAATTACCAATAAAAAAACGGAGAATTTGAGTGGCAAAATATACTTTGCAAGATCACTTCTTTTCCTGTAAAAAAAAGCCTTGCCTCCCCATCAAGCAAAGATAATGGGTACTTGCGCACAACCTTCAGCAGTGATTACACAGCTTTAGTGATATAAGTGGCCAGAAAGGCCCTCAGTTGGTGTATTGGGCCTGAGCAAGGATCACAGAGTAAAATGGAGTCAGTATGAGGGGTGGGTGTTTAAGTTGTGTGTAGGTGTGCAGCTCTCAAAATGGAAGAGTGTGGCCCCGTGTAACAGACAAATAAGAACAAGGACAGAGGCGCACAACCTAGTACAACAAATGGTTAAATAATGTGGAATAGGATAAGATAAAACAAATTGAAACAAAACAACAGACAAGATACTCACATTGAGAGAGGTTTACAAGGGTGGATCTCTCAGGGCCATGTGTTTTCCAGGAGGACCTCACTTCCTGGTTGGGGATGAGATTACTTCCTGCTTACAGATACTGGGGGGCTCAATAGGAACAATGGGAAGCCCCTATAGAGATAAATGGAAGAAATTGCATGCTCTTTCATCTATCTGTTTCTGCTCTTTATTGCTTTCATCAGCAGGGCTCTGCTGATATAAACAATACAGTACAGATGGTAGATCCATTAATCTTGGCTGCGGGTGGTCACACCATAAGACACAGCCCCCCCCCCTCCAAAAAAGTGCATCTTATAGTTTGAAAAATATGGTATGTATATCGGGAAAAAATAAACCGCATACAAAAATAGGATTGTATGTCCTCAGATCTGGGATACACATTGTTTAACAGGAATCTTACCCTAGGGATATTGATGTCACTTGCTACAATATGGAAGACAATGGTATTATAAATATATAAAACAAACTTTTGTTCTTACAACTACTATCATGCAGCCAATTATACAGGTGGGGGGGGGGGGGGCTGGATTTTACAGCAAGTTCTATCTTGAAGCAGATATTAAACCCTCATGTAAAAAAATAACTAACAAGCAAGAACTGATCGGAAAATGGCATTAATTATTATTATTATTATTTTATTTTTTTTACAAAGAACAGCTATTCCCCCTATACTTTTATACTATGCTCCTTTCTCTGTCTGTGCAAGTTCTGCCCCAAACTTTTTGTTGTTGGAAGTGCTCTTCTCTGGATTAGATTTCCCAAGAGGACTTGTCAGTTACTTCCTTCATAAGCACACCAAAGCAGTAATATTGGGTGTGCACTCAGTGATGGCTACCTACAGGGCACCAAAGAGTCTCTAGCTAGGTGTATGTACATGATGTTATCTCTTTACATGAGGGGTGAATAACCCTATAATAAAAGGAATAGTGCCTTCAAACACAAAAAACAAATGAGTTCCAAGGATGAGCAATAAAACTGTCAATCTAGAGAAACACTGGGGATAGTCATCCCTTCAAACAGGACAGACATGTTTAATTGATCAATCTGCCTCTCATCCTCCATTGCCCAAAAATTTTCTTTTCTGCATAAAAAATTAGGAAAAGTCATTGGCCACAAACATGCAAGCTCTGTCCAGTAAATGCATGAAGAGGGCATGGAGCTGCAATGTGACTCTGGAGAACAATAGTAGCCTAATCATACTACCAATGGTTAAGTCAGTGGTTCCCAAACTTTTATATAGGAACATTATCGAACCCCCTCCATTCAAACTACACAGACTCATACTAAGGGCCAGCGCAATGTGGAAACACAGGCTTTTATTAAACGGTAACAGATGCGGCAGTATTCCTAATTGATGTCCTTGAGACGCTTTACTACTTAGCATTAGCATTACTACTAGCCACAGTGCCTAGTGTAAAATGTCCTAAAACTAAATTTGAAATGCAGCTCACTTTTTACCCACACACCAATCATGCAAAGACATGCATCATCTATACACACACCAATTATACAGAAACATTCATCATTCACATAGAGACACACATATTACATGCACTCTACCTACTTCTGCAAATCTCTCACTCCACTCTCTGGCTGACATAGAGGGCTCCAAGTACCCTCGGCTGGCCCCCTAGCTGCACCCCCCCCCCCCCTGAATACCTCCACTCCCCCCAGTTTGGGAACCACTGGGTTAACTGGAACTGCATGAAAATAAACCATCCATAGGATGGGTGGAAGACATAAACTGATGTCAAGGGGCAAAATAACTTTACAGATGCCAGACATTGCAGTTTCTGGACTTGATAAATCAAGATTTTGACGTTAACCCATGTCTTCCCTATGCAAGCCAAAGCAACATGTACAGTGCTAAATAACAAATGCCTCCTTTCCTAAAATAACAGCTGTATTTCACAACACTATGCAGTTCAATAACAGCACAAGAAGCAGGCAAGAGCCTATATCAAACATATTAAGCTTTCTGGGATCGGTTTAACGCTTTGACTGGTGGCCTTTACACAATCCAGAGACAATGTCTGGCCCACACTGCAGAACATTCCAAGTTTCTAAACATATCTTTTGTTGAACATCTACTTCATTTCCTCTGGGCCACCATTCTAACCGTCGCTGCTCCCTGATAGAATTCCCATCTTAAACGTACAAGCATCAGACACCGCTTGCAGCGCACTTTAATTAACCTAAGGAACTGCGGTAATTCAAGAAAAAAACATGACGGCTCGAGCGCAGGCAGCCAAAAGAAAATGATATTCAGTATTACTATTTAGAAATAGTACGCCTGGTCAGACATGCTGGTTAATCCTTTCAATTCAGCAATACATCTGTGGTCCACAAACTCGTCTAAACATGCACTTTATTTGGCATGGCAGCACGGCTGGGATGTTTAAATACGCCTCTCTGCATTCCTCCCTCTCTGTAAAAGGGGAATGTTTATAAAATAACCACTGACTATTTTTTTTTTAGCAACAGCATTTTCACTTCTCAGTTCCTTGCCTGAAAAGCAGATTTCTTGGAATCCGGGTATTTGCTTTTGAATTAATGACATAACTTCATGGATAAGGAAAAGCACTGCGCCTTTTCTCAGACACACTCACATTTGCATAGCACTGAATTGGAATGCGCGTTGCAAACTTTGAACATAAGGCTGAACTAGGTGTATTGATCTCATATTGAAAAAGTTACACTGACATTGTTCTATATAGTTACACAATATTACCACATTTCCCCTAAGTGGCCAACATCCCAAACTGCAGAGAGAAATTATAGTTGGAGCAGCCAGAACAATCTGTTGCCCCACACTAATTTTTTCTTTACAAATATGTAAAGACAAAAGGACTTCAACGGTGACAGATTGTTCTGGCTGCTCCAACTATAATTTCTCTGATATTGTTTTATATATAAAATCTTATTAACTACAGAACCTAAATGTACTGGTTGCATGAGTTTTCTAAAATATTGCTATACAGTTGGATCAACCAAAAATATTGATCCCTTGACACCAATTGAATGGCAATCAACTCCTGTCCACCTGATACGATCAGCCCAAAGTGATCCATATTGAACACTAAATTGATCCAGCAGTGATTCTAGGTATTTTGATCGATTTTAATCTGACGGTGCTATGGCGCATGTGCACATAACTCAGGAAAGGAATCCATCGGTTGTGAAATGATCATACTGTGTGGTGGTGTTCAAATGACCTTCAATATTTATATCGCACAGAACAATCGTATCAACAAAGGGCTTGTTTCCACAACGTTTTTCAATCCGTGAAGGTCCCTCCGTCAACGGAAGGGTGCATCCGTCAGTGCATACAGGAAATGTTTTCCTTCAGTGCATCCGTCAGTGACAGATTACACCCCTCCGTTGTGCCAAAATATGACGTAGTGATCTACGCCAATTTTAATGCAACGAAGACCAACGGATTGCACTGACGGATGCTGGGACAGGCTTATTTGATATAATGGGCTACGTCAAAATCCCTGTCTGATGTACGCCAGATGGAGGGAATTTGATGCAGTGGAAACTAACCCAAACAATCATGCAAAAGTCCACCTGTGTATGGTGACCTTCACTTTGGGGACCTATGAACACAATTCCTATCCTAGATCCCATTGTCACTGTTGTGCAAATCTATGGAGGAACAAACATGCAATGTTTGTACAGGAAGTGTAATAACTTGGGGGACAGGGGGTGTTCAAAATATGCTGTAATTAGGGAAGTGGGTCTCAAACTGTGGGGCGGGCCCCCCGGGGGGGGGGGGGGGGGGGGGGTGTCGTGAAGGTATTCCCGGGGGGCATGGGCCCTCATTCTTAACCTGTGTTTAAATAGGGAGAGGGCACTGGATAATGTTCCTTAATAGAAAATGGGGGCCCTGCAAGGAAAGTTTGGTAACCACTGAATTAGGGTAATATAGAAATACAAAAGTCAAACACAAATAAGTTTTGAGGTGGACCACCTGACTTGGTGTGCGTACAAATAATTTCACTAACTAACGGCAAGGCTCCACTGCGGATTATAAAAAACGCATGTACAAAAGCATATGTATTTAAGTGCGTTTTGGGTGCATCTTGGATGCAACTTTGTTCTTTTGCAATATAATTTATACCGTTTTTCCCCCACCCCCTGCACCTCTTACAACACTATAAGGTGCATTTTTTAAAATGGAACATGATGCTTTGCAAGTGCATCACACCTGTGTGTACTGACTCATTGAATATAATAGGCAGCGTCTAAGAGGCATGCACGAGTGCTGCCAAAAAGACACAGCGGAGCCTTAGCCTAATGGTTACTGAAACAAAGTTTGCTACAGCCGTGGATAGCATTATACATCATTAGTAGGACAAACCATTGAAAGTATTGTGTATGTGTGTACTCAGAAACCTCCTTTTTCTACAGTGAGTAGGATCCTTGTTTTTAGGTAAACTGTCATTTTTATCATTATCACTGTATTACAATAAATTTTCCTTCAGTGTCAGCCCCTTTCCTTCTATACAGTGCTGCATGTTCTATAAAGGACAGATATATACAAGGTATGAAACGCTACTTCTCAGCAGGGTTATAGGGTCACATTCTGGCACCCCTGCTGTAAAAGTGGAGGATTCCATTCAGAAATTTAGCCAGGTGGAGGAAAGTTCCTGCAATTTGTCGGAGGATTAAGGAACGCAAGTACAAGAAGACCAAATTTCAGGCTGATATAAATGATATGCCAACTACAAAACAGACACAGGAACTTAAGAAATGCGATTTGATTGCAAACAGATCCCTTTCCTTTTATTTTCTCTCCTAGGATCTCTTGGCTTTCAATGCCTTTTGTCTTTTCAATTCCCATGATGCACTCTGTGCTCCATCTGTGCACTCAATGCCGCCTTCACTATTTTTCCAGGTGGGATCAACCAACATTGACTTCAAACAAAAACACCCTAAAGCCTACTCTGAGAACGTTGGCTTCTTACATCTTCCATGTAAAGAACAAGAAACTTAAAGCTATTTCCACTAAACAGTTATTTAGTGCTTTAGTGTAACTCTTAAGAAAATTATAGGGCAACAGATAAAGCTTTCCCATTAAATATCGGTTAATAAGTAAATACAGTAACCTAGTTCTGGACATCTAAAGGCTCAGGTGATCAGACTTGTCCCTCCGGTTCTAGGTTTGTGATGTAAACGTTTAAGGCCCCCACACACGTAGCGATTGGGGGCTGACAGATGAGTGACATCATCACGCTGCACCCCGTCGCTCAAAGTATTGACGGGCACCCTTTGTGTGGGGGCGGGCACCCTTAGTTTAAACAGGGAAGCCGGTCCCCATTCAAACTAATTGCATCAGCCAGAGATTTACGGACATGTCCGTTATCTGTCTGACCATGTGGGCACCCACGATCCACTGCTGATTTTACCATCGCTTGACGACGCGAGCATGCACACACATTGGTTGATGGCAATATAGTCCGCAGCTCGCTATGTGTATGGGGGCCTTTACAGTATCTCACAACCATAAGCTCACACTTCATAGTGTCACATTATGGTAAATAGTTTATATTTTTTCATGGGACAACACTGAAGATAAGACATTTAGAAACAATGTAAAGTGTACAACTTGTGTAAATTTACTGTCCCCTCAAAATAATTAAATGGATGCGACAATACCCAATTAGGGTAATCTCTAAATTAGGACGACAGAGGCCGATACAGAGAAAAAAAAAAAAGTGGAGTTCAAGCCTAGGTGGGAATGGGGAACAGTGTGTGAACTTATGTCATCACTCTCAAGTCCCTCTTCTGATGAGTGGGTTCCAAAATGGCACCTCGTGGCAAAGAATTTTCGATGAACTAAGAAAAGTTCTGCTCTAACAGAAAGAGGACCTAGGCAAACATGAGAAATCTAAGGCCCGGGGGGCCAAATCTGGCTCTTTCAGTTTTATCCGGCCCGTTTAAGTTCAGCCGGGTTCCTGGCCCCTGAGGAGACCCCCATACTGCCTCACCTAAACGGTTGTCCTCTAAGATCTAATATACCTACGAACTGATCGCCTATACCAGTAATACTAGGACAACCCCCTGCGGCATATTGGTATTCCTCTGATACACCCCGTTCCTGGACTAGGGGGTTAGGTCCCAACGGACTTTTACAGCCACACGGCCCACTTGGCCCATGCTGACCTCAATTGAATTGTTCCCAAAAGATACCCCTGATGAATTTCTCGGAGGCGAAACGGCCGTCGAGTTGGGAATATCCCACTCCATATTATTCTGTGAACTGTATTAACCCATACCAATTCAATGCATGTACCAATAACCAAATGGTGTGCCGAATTGATGCTGTTGTTTATTTTATCGTCATAAAAACTCTATGCATGACTATACCTGACAACTGTTGTAACCCCTGAGCCCTTAAAGTCCCCTAGCCCCTGCTTACCCAGGGGGACTTTTCTGGTATTTGGATGATGACCCCTACTCATCATCCCATATTAAGCTGCTTTGGACTATTGTATTTTGGGATTGATGGCTCGCTTATAGAATACGTTGTTTTTGGTTCCTATTTATTCACATGGTGTCAAGAGTGTGTGGTGGCAACCAGGTGAGGAGTACGAAGACAATGTGTCTGTGGACACAGCTTCAGAAACGATTTGTTATTTCTACTGGTTTGTGTTGCAAAGGTTTATCCATTGATGGTTGTTGATGAGATGGACAACAAATTTATACTGATACAAGCTGTACACGGACCAACCTTACATTGTATCGAAGGTTCACATTTGGTTGTTTTCCTATGAAATATATTATTATATTATAAAACTATTTAACACAGGGGTGTGCAAATTTTGTAAAATACCATGAATTAAATACAGCTACTCGTTGGGCATCATTATGGAATCGTATGTACTTATGAATTTTAAAGAAAACCTTAAAAGAGAAATAAATGGGCTGCCATTGTCACTCTCGTTGTCAGACTGGGACCATACCCCATCCTTGTTAATGAGTAGTGGGTGAAATACTGCCTACGTTGTTGGTGTCAGAGGTGAAATAGTGCTAGTTGAAAAAATCCACACTTTTGGTCCGTTTGTAAACCCCTCTTGTGGTCAGTGGAAGGTAAATGCACCACTGTTGTTGTCAGTTGCAAGATGCACATATGGAGGAATAGTGCGCCCCGTTGTTGTTACATTTTGGACCACTGCTAGTCAGTTGAGCCCACGGTGTTAAAGGAATTTGTGTCAGTAGAGGACAGTATTGAACTTGTTTCCATGAAAATAAAGCATCCAATTGGAGATAAAGGCAAGCATTTGGTTGCAGCAGGAGTCTCCAGTCTACACACTGTGGTGGACATACAAAGTTCACTTTAAAAATAGAAAAGGTTCGTCACATGATTTAAATGAGATTATCTTTAGCAGGTATGTACTACGGCTACGGTATTTGCAGTTCAGACAGAAACTAAACATACGTCATAACAGCATCTATTTCTTGAATCCACAAAGGAACATGTCTTACATGTGTGCCTTCCAAATCCACAGAAAATCTTCTATAGGTTATCTTTTTCTTTTCAAAAGCAAGTAAACTCTGGAAAAACTGTTTCAGGAGCAAGTGTGTGGTAGTTTATTAATGTGTACAGTGGTGAAATCAATAGAAGAACACAGTGCTGTTTTACAGGCATTATAACATAATAGAGATGTTTAGTGGTGTAGCCTGGAAACCAGAACAGTAATTGGGTACAGAAAACCAATTAAGTCAATGGAATGAGTCATAGCGAGGAACTTGTGCATTCACCTATTCAAAATGCGTTCTTTATATTTGAACAAAGTAATCACAAAGAAGAACATTCAGTTATATGATGAATAAAAATATTGAGATATGGAACCATGTTAAATAGTTTCCCGCCACTAAAACAATAAAGAGGATACCGTAAATCAAATTTCTTTTGATTAAAGCATTGCACAGTAAGAGTTGAAAAAGGGTGTTGAGTATTCAATCTGAAGGAAATTTTGATTGTTGACTTTGGGTATCAATAGACAATGAGAGCAGTGGCTGGCCTTAAAGAGGTATATAGAATGGGCATACATGCCCATAACACTGGGTACATCTTCAAGAGTTTGATGTTTCCTCCCCAAGTCCTGCGTTGTTTTTCCTCCAGGTTGTTCGGTTTCATCCCACACTCCAAAAACATGCAACTAGGTTTAAGTTGGCTTCCTCCCCCCCCGAAAATCTCCTATTGGGCGTTACACCTATGGCTTAAGCAGGGCATAGAACATCCGATTCCTGCACGATCCGCCGCCGATTCCTGCCGTGCATGGCCGGCATCCCTTAGGATCGTGTCGTGCAGGGAAATTGGAGGCTGCAACTGACGATGATTGGGCTAAAATCAGCCGTCCTGTCGGATTGCACAGGTAATCTACAGGGACGTTAAATTTTAACACAGATCCCATTAGTTTTCGGCTGGGGACGGCTGCCCAGCAAAGTAATGCAGCTGCTGCACCTAAGAGTGCCGTCCCCTGATTCTCTAACACGAATGAGTGTGGCGTTATGACGTCATCACGCCCGCCTCCAATGCAGAGAACGATCAGGAATAATTGTAAATCGTAACCGTCTAATTCCCAGCTTGTGACTGTAGCTGTAAACTGTGTTAGTTACATATATATGACTATGGTTGGACATTAGATGTGAAGCTCTTTTGAGAGACTTTAGTGATATGACTATATATACTTGTACAGCACTGTCGTAATATTTCAAGCGCTTTTATGTGAGAATAATAATAATATTATATATCTTATCCAAGAACAGCGAGTCATAAGATCTTTAACACAGTGAAACAGATCTCCTTCGGGTGGGGGTCGAAGGCGAAGCAATGTGATCGCTGGGGACCTTCAGATAAGTTGTGTCGCAAAGATAGAAGAGACCTGGCACGTGTGATCATTGAGATACATTGAAAATAGAAGCTTAGTGTAGCAGATATCCTTTGTTTCCCCTTACCTCATGTTAACACCATTTCCTTTCAATGTTACAACCCTCTACTGCCTTTCCATCACTTTTTAATATACCTTCAAATGTTATTGTAATATCCATAGGTCGACTTTAAACAATGCACCGAAATTTAATTTTTTTTACAATTATACATGAAAGATGTGCATACTTCTTTCATGTATGTCTCAGCTGTGAAAGTGCTGGCTGCGACTGACGGCAAGTGTGCTCACTAGCGACATTGTGCATTGTGGCAGAAATTGGTATTGCAGGGATATTGAGATTAAAGCTAGAACACACATTAAATAGCTGTACAAAAGCTTCACTTCATACACAACTGTATTACACTATATTACATTTTTAGATTACTGGGGGTGATAAGTCAGAGTAGACATAATATTTTTTATTTCGTGTGCGCTTGAAGAGACGTAGTCTTATACGGCGAGATATCCCAACTCTATATTTAACTGGAAAGTGGGGGTCGTCTTATACGCCGGAAAATACGGTATATTACAGATTAGTTTCAAGAAGGTGGAGGGCCTAAAATTGATATAAGGTTATTATTTGGAAAAGGGATAGGTAATACCCACTAAATGTGCCAGGTGGCACTACAGTAATAATAAATGGAGAGGGAAAATGATGAGTGTGCTAATTGAATGGAGAGCTAAAAAGCTTACTTTTAGTATCCAGCCTGGGCTGGACAATAATTAATATCAATATATATCGCGATATAGTTTTTATATCGAAATATCATAAAAGGATATCGAAATATTGGAAATTTATTTACAAATTGAATCATTTGTCACTGAATGACGTTCAGTCAGGAGCGGTCCTAGGGAGATCGTCTCCCTGGGCAACCACTCCCTTCCCCCCAGAGAGATCACGCTGCACGCCCCATGCCTCCTATCGAGATGTGGCAGGGCAGTGATCTAGTAACTTCTCCGCTATGCTTTGGCTGCAGCTATGCACTGGGAGGCACATCTCCATAGAACAGGGGACCCATCAAGATCACCTCCCAATGTCACTGACATTCTTTCTGCTATGGACAGGGACACAGAGGGGGAGGCTAATCCCGACATGTCTCCTGTCCATAGAATGAACTCTCAGTGACACGGGGGGGGCTCCCACCTACAGGATATCAGTTTAGAGGAGGTGGGTGTACTGACCCCCCTGGTGCTATAGCACTGCCTATACTGTAGCGCTGCTGGCACTGAGCTGTGCTGGGGGTTGCTGGCAGCTGACACAAAAAACAGATATCCCAGTATGTGTGGCGCCCCCCCCCCCCCGTGTCCCCTGTCCATAGCAGAATGAATGTGACACTGGGAGGGTATAAGCAGAACTGATCTCCATGTGCTGAGAGGGTATGAGCAGTGTCACAGAGGAGGCTGATCTTCGAAGGGTCCCCTACTCCTGCCCCCCTTCCCCGAGAGAGATTGTTCCAGGGGGGTCGGGGAGCGGGACCTGTCAAAGTCAGCACTCACGGTCACGCTCATATCTCTCCCAGCGTAGATCAGCCTCACAATGATTTAATAGGAGGAGTCTGGACTTATAGACTTGCAAATTCAGTTCGCAGGCATCCATTGTGCGTGTCCTTCCGGCAGTTTTTTTTCCTGAGGCTTTTTAATATATGTCCATATCGATATCGAAATGATATCGTATCGACCACATTAAGAAATATATCATGATATAAATTCTTGCCATATCGTCCACCCTAATCCAGCCTATTACCAGTATTTTGTTTAATAGCAATTGTCAGTGATTTGATTGAAATACAATTTTGCATGGTGATTTTTGTGTAGTTAAGGGCATAAATGTTTAAATACAGTTGGTGGCATAATAGAAAAAAAGACCCACACATTTGGGATGTTGATAGGACTAATGTTGTCAAAAAATACTCAATAGCAGTACTGAAGATCTGCATCTGGCTGAGCAGAAGAAGAAGTTCAAGAATGGCAAAAAAATTGCAAAATGCATTTGAAAATGATTTTGTTGTTGAAGTTGTATTTATAAACAAAGATATTCTGCAGCACTTACCTCTGGCACAGAAGAGAGGAAAGGTTTTATGTATATATTTGAATCATGAACTTTCAAATCATGATCACCAAGTCCTCTGGTTACTCCAATTGTAGCCATTACCCGAGCCTGCATTAAAAGATATAGAAAGAGTAAAACAATGCATATAAGAAAAGCCTGGTGGTCTGTTTCAGTACACTACACTGATGTGTTTAGTTAATGAATGATTTAGGGCTTGTCCCCACATTGGTGGCTTGTCCCCACATTTATTTTGGATTTTGTGGCCTATTACCAAAACTACCAAATCACAATCCCCTTCTCTCTATACCTAGAGTGATCCCCCTGGATCAAACCTAGAGTTTCAGCATACACCTTTGAGTACAGAACAGCAGGCTGCTGCTGCTGATAATGTCAGTCTTATCAACATGCTATGAATGTTTAACTTGCTGATGTATAGTTATGGTCCACAAGACTCTTTATACACTATGTTTGTATCTTTTTAAGATCTACCTTTTAATGTCTAAAGTCATTCCTGAGGAAGGAAATGCGACGAACGCAAACAGTATACATAGTTGTCCAGAAGTGTATATATACAAACATATAGTATACACTTCTGGACAACCTGAATACCTAGGATCTATACAAATCTATCAGAACCCTTTGGTCAATATGTGCTTTATGTAAAATTTTCTTATTTGGGACATTTTTATACTTCGTAAAATAAATTGACATTTCAATCATATTAGCAGCCTGCGGACTAATTTGCACTGGTAAAATCCCCGGGGTAGGCTACTTCCAGTTTGAGCTGCCGTGAGAAGAACTCAAAGTTTTTGTTTTTTTTATATCAAATCACAATTTCACATTATTTATTTATTTTAAGTAGAGTTACAGTTTTTCTCTTCTCAGTCATGTCTGTGAAAGTACATTCAGGTCATGGTTTAGATAGCAGTAGTTAGTAAAACTTAACTTATTTAGTATGTTTAGTATGTTTAACATTATTAAACAATTATTAAACTCAAATATAACAAACTACTATGGTAGTAGCGATACTTAATTGTTTTCAAGTGGACCACCTGGTGGATCAGTCACCAGGTTAAAATATGAGGAAACAAGATCGTATCTCTGGAGTTGTACATTCTGCATTAAAAACAAGTAACTAACTGGTGGCTTCAGGGATGTCTGTCATAGCTTAAGGGCTGGTTGGCTTACCCATAAATTAAATAATAAATAAAAACGCTGAATATAATTTTTGCATTTAAATGCACAAAATGCCTCTATTACACTGCACAGTAAAATCTTAGGAGAAAACATATTAACCTGTAAACATAGTAATAACCAGCTCTATGTATAATTATTCCCTCATTAAGAGCACACTGATGCTTAAATGGAAGACTAAGTACTTTGCTGCCAATAAGGCCACTGCAGGAAAAATGCCCATTTGTAAAATTGCTTTAGTTTATTTCAAAATGATTTCAATGTTTGCTGTTGTAAAAGTAGGAAATGTTTAGTAAAAATCATTAACATGTTTTTGAGGTACTTCATATCAATTATTATGCTAGCTTAATTATTGTGATAGCTTAATACATCAAAACAAAGCATGTATAGAGTTGTACTGATTTTTGGCAAAAATGTCACATTTTGTGAAAGTGCGACATGACCTACCCCAACATAAAAGAACCTCACCTTTTTTCCTTCTCCATATATAAGAGGGAATTTTAAATCTTCGTCTTCAATTGTCTTGTAGGCCCTGTGTGTTATAAATGATTAATAATAAGTGAAACAAAAAAATAAATTACATTACAAATTCAAGTCCATACAAAAACGAATCAGTCCCAATGTGAAAATTCTTTATGCCAACTGCAAGTGCTACATCTCCTCATGACAGCTTACAGACATCATTGAAGAGAACTCTGTGCCCAGCTCCCTATACTAACAGCAGCACTACTTTCGCCTAAGTGCCTATCTTCAGTTATTGGTGTAGCATCCTATGTTATGTTATGATAATGTTAAGTTGTGTTTAGATGATGGCATGTTGTTCTCGACATCTGCAGTCACAGTGGTCATCAATGATCATACCTGTCACGTTTTCCCTTACTTACCTTACTAGGGCCACTCTCCCTCCTAGCTTGTGCAGATGATGTGTAGAGTGGGAATTGTGGAGGGAGAGTAATGCCCCACCCTTCCTCAATAAACCGAATTTCAAAATCCCGGGAAATCAGGATTTGGTAGAGAAAGTCACATACAAAAATGTGACTTTCCCGGCCAAAACAGGAAACTTAACAGGTATATCAATGATGAGATGTATGAGATTAAATATAAACGGTAATTGTAGACTGGTTTCACAATGAAATAGCTGCTAAAATTGTACTGTCACCTTTCCGACAATGGGCTACTTTTCCATACAGAGTACCACATCTTCTTTTGGATTTTGTTTTTGTAAATACATATAGCAGATAAGGAGCATTTGTGAAGTATCACTTGTTAATTATTTCTACTAATATTGTAAGGGCCACTTAATGGTACCTGACAGGGCTGCTTCAGCCCTCCTTGCAGTGCAGGTCACTTATGGTATGAATGTACACAGGAGAGGCCTTGTACCTGCCCGGAATGCATAGACACCTTCAGGTAGCAGGAGAGAATGCAAAGGGTATAGCTTTCCTACCAAGTATACTAACTGGGAAGTACCAACCTGACCTCCGGAGACAACCTTGCTAGACATTTTAAACTTACCTCTGAATGTTCTGACCTTGTTATGAATCTTGATGCTACTCTCTGCCTTCAACCTGCGCAAAGTTTGCAATAGACCTCAACCTCACCTCTACCAGCAGACTGCCCTGAGCTTACTCAACCTTGACGTTTACACATCTAAGCTTCTGTCCTGTTGATGTTTGGTAGGGTGATCCGGAGAGTTGTGAGCTAGTATTCCCCTAGCAATGCAACGTCCTCACCTCTAGAAGCTTTAAAAGGTTTGGTACTTAGATTTTACACTTCAGGCTATAAGAAATAAATATCTTATACATTCTAGGGATATTGGCTGAAAGTGGACAAGGCCTACTGTAGTTCAGGAGAGCAGGGTTTAGACACCACACACTAATGATGAATGGGGTATTCTAGGAATACCCCAGCGTGTATGCTTCGTTTGATATATCCTAAAAAGAAACCCCTCAAAAGCTGGGGCGCCCTGTATGCCTTTTTGAAAAATACCAAACATATACTGGGTACTGATTGGATTACATTTAAAAATCTCAATAGATAGAAGAGGCTGTTTATTACATAACCTTCAGCTGACTTTTAACCAATCAAGGTATCGCTGTAGGTGAGTGGTTTGTGATTCTTGTTCGTGACTACAATGTATTCTGCCTCGATCAAATATGCTTTGTTCTACAAACACATTTAAAAGATATCGGAGAAGAATCCAGGTAGAAAGAAAAATTTTATGTGATCCCTGGGGACATTCCCTGTACATCTGATTGAACATGAGTAGAAAACGTACAGTAATGAAGGACTGCAAAATCATCACCCTGTATGCAGGAAACTTAATTCTATGTATTAAAGCCAATTCTATGTACGAAGCTTAACCTTAACCCAATCAGCAAACCTTTCACAGAAAGATGTTTCACTCACAGGCTATATCTCCACAGTGTTGTTTGATCCGTCAGGACCCCTGCAGTGCTTGGCGGGGGTCCCAATGGATCACATACACTTTACCTGCCCGGCCAATGCTCTGTTCAAATATCCACCGATGCAGGGGGTAATGTACTGCACTACGTTAACCCCTGCAACGGCAGATGCGCTCAGCGCCATGAGAACAGAGCATCGGCTGGGCAGGTAAAGTGTATGTGATCTATCGCGACGGATCACAAAACGCTGTGGAGACATAGCCCTAGTCAGGAAGTCTGACCACTTTTACACAGCATGGAATCCTAATGGTGGGTGCAATGACATTACTACCCATCCTGTCTCTCTCAACTTTTAGCTCCAATTTTGTCACCTAACCTAAAAACTGCCCACTGCTCTACTCAAATGACTGCTTACCGCCTTCCACTGTAAGTAAGGCCAGTAGGCATATGATAAAAAAAACTGAACCTTGCTTTAATATACAATGCTTGTACAACCCTTTAACCCAAAAAGTTAGCGATGGTGTGTACACAAAAAAAATTATGACAAACAAAACCCTACAAGAGTGTAACCCTGAATCTGTGCTTATTAAAGATGGGCTAAGGTAAAGAGGAAATCTGTCTTGTGATCTGATGTACCACCCAGTATGTTATATACAGTTTAAAAGCCAACATTCTATATCAAGCAAGAACAGGACAACATTTCACAAAACAATTTCAGCTTCATCAACTGATTATTTTTAAATATGCTCAACAGTTGACATGTTGTTTCTAATTAAATGGTGTGCAAGCCATTTCGTTTTATGTACATTTAACTAAGAAAGGTAATACATAGTTGCACACATGTGTCAGTGATGGTTACACAGTTAGGGCTCATTTACACTGGCAGTTTTAAACTGCCAGGTAAACAAGCATAAACCGCAACTGACCGGCGAACGCAAGATTAGGTCCGTGGGTCAGTTTTGGGGGTTTTACAAAATAGGATCTCCATGGGGTCCATATCAAGACAACCTGCAAGTGCCTTCACATTTTAGCAGGCTCTTGTAGGCAGTCGATTCTCATGCGGCTGCCAGAGCACACCGTCGTTTCCTGAGCTGCTGTGGGCTTACAACAGCTTGGGAAACAACAGTGTAAATTTAACCTTAAAAGTATGTCAGTGGCCAGAAGGGCCCTCAGTAGGTGTATGGGGCTTGGGCAAAGATCACAGAGTAAAAATGGGTAAGTGTAGTGTGAGGGGTGAGTAGTGTTTAAGTAGCATGTAGGTGTGCAGCTCCCAATATAAAGGGGGAGTGTGGCCACCTGTAACAGACAAATAGGAATAAGGACACAAGGCACACAATCTAGTGCAGCAAAGTACTGTAAATGATCAAATAAAAGATAAAATACATTAAAGAGGTACAGTGCAGGCTTAGCAAGGGGTGATCATGGTTGTCAAAGAGCTACCGCTCAAAACATGTCACTCTATCCTACTGAACCCTTTAGAAGCTGTAACCAGGAACTGATGTTATCCTGGTAACAACACAGCCGAAAATATCACTCCAGCACTACTAATTTATTTCATAATTTAAAGTACTTCATTGCACTAGGTTTTGCGCCTTGTGTCCTTTGTTCCCATTGTACATTAATACAGTGTCACAATTGTTTTGCAAATGTGTTTGTACTTGTATTGTACTGTATTGAAGAACTAAGCCATAAAATTAAAAATAAATATCTACAATAAATGTGTAACCACTAGCGCAGAGAACTGTAGAACTGGAGGTCTGGGAAGTGTGGTTTTATGTCTTGTGTACAATGGAACAATCTCCAAAATATAATGCTTGGGGACTTTTTTTTGACATTAACTTATTCATATCATTATATTCAAGTAGCTGGTATGCGATTTGAATCAATATAACACACAGAATAATGTTGCTGCATCTGCTTTCATTTCAACTTTGATTTTATTAATACATGAAAAAGCATAATACATTCCTCATGAGCTTCCATCACACCATGAGACTCAATACACACAACTAGTATGTCAAACATTAGCTCTAGTTAATCATTTTTGTCTCCTTGTGTAATGTTGACAAAGAATATTAAGCACTTTTGTGTTTCAATAGGGAAACTAGAGGACTTCACAGTTAAATAAAGGGTCAGTGTGAGGCATCCAAATGGATTTAAAGTGAAGTTTCTTTTAATCAGATGCTCAGAGAATGAAAACCCTTCTTAGCTAGAAGGGGGGGAAGTAATTCCCTAATGCTGAGACGCTTGGCAGAACTCCAGAATCTCACCAAAGTGACTGTGAAAGAACAATATATTCTTGCATACTAATACATTTAATTAAACGCAATCAACTCAGACATGCTTAGAGGTACATCATTCTGACATGTATCTCTCCAGAGGCGTACAAATCAAGGGGCATTTCTCTATAAACCATTGGATTATATTTTAAAAAGAATTATAATATTTTTGAACAGGAAATAAAAAATGGAGTGGCCAAGGACAGCAATACTGCTAAGGAAATGTATAAATGATGCACATTGTCCAACGGTCTGTAACATAGGCATGATTTGTCTAAATGTTTGGTGATTTTCATTGTGAGAAGCTCAATGTGTGCTTCAGTAGAGAAAAGAATCATAGGTTGGAAATCAAAATAGAAGGTAAGGCTGGCATTCAATTTGAAGGAGGACAATTTGTTCTTTATTTTTAAAGCAGGGGTTGAGATGTTGGTAAAACTGCTTAATGTGAATGTTTTTTACATTTTAAACTATCATTAATATACACAATGAAGTGTGATTTTGATCCATCCTGTAAAAACCATAGATTAAGATAGGTACAAAAAATGGCTTTAATTACTTTGGGTTACACAAGGAAGGAGTAACAATGCCTTACCAGCCTGTCATATTGAAGTCTCTGTATAACATCATTTTGCCCAACTCCTTACGTTGCACCCTTCTTGGGAATTCTAAATGTGTAAACTCATTCCCCAGCAGGTGTGGCTGCAGAAATGCCTAGAGTTAAAGGAGAAGAGAAAAAAATTTTTTTTGCACAATAGTAGTTTCTATTAATAAATACAACAGGAAAACTTACAACTAGTTGTCACAGCCTTCAAACTAGAAGTAAGACTAACATGAAATGAAGAGTATAATAGAGACCAGCAACACCTAAACGATTGTCACATTTATCACAACAAAGATGTCACATTATACTCCTTATCTTTTATATCATTATTTATTTTCCAAAACAGAAGTGAGATATTTTAAGGGCCATTTCAAACCTGCAGAGCTGTGGTTGCTGTGCATTTGTTGGCCGGTAACAGACGCTCAAGCAGGCTACTGAGCACCTTACCGGTGGAAACCCATGTTACCACATTGAGCTGCTTCTGCAAAAATGCGTGCTCAATGTCAAATGTTACCATAAACATTGTGAAAGGTACACAGGTTTCTGAAACTCCAGTGTGGCTATTGTGAAATGGCCCTAAAAGTTGCTAAAAATGGCTGCTACAAAGTCACATTCAGCTGATGGGTTATATAGGAAATTGACAGATCTAAGAATTAAGACATATGCAAATATCAAGGAAATCTTTTTTTTCAAGAATAATTGGGTAATATTCAACAATTTGCCGTGCCTATATCTTTATACAGTTCAAGTCTGTTCCAAAAAGCCATAGGATAATGTTGTACAATAATGGACACCATGACATCATTTTAATAATACATAAAATCTAAAAGTTATATTTAAACATCAATATCTTCATTAGAAATGTTCATGAAATAAAAGTTTCCTAAGTCAGTTGATGATGATGCTCTTTGATCTCAAAGTAATAACTGTTAAATAATAGCATCACAATGAAAAGTACTTTAATGGTCAATGTAGGATCTTTAAAGGAAAATTTTACCCTTTGATACTATTGATCTTGTGACATTAGAAGATTTAAAATCAAAAACATTATGTGTCATATTTCATGCTGATTGGCAAAAGGATACATACTTAAAATGGGACTCCAGGCAAAGTTTTTACTAACCTACCACTGAAGTGGTACAACATGCATCCGGTCATTAGTTCTGATTTATTCCAGAGTGTTCCAAAACCCAATGTGTCTATAGGACAAAAGTGTCCTATTGCTGTAGTCCCCTTCACTATGATGGATTCAATAGCCATGACAGTTCAGCACCAAAACTGTGTCCACCAAAGCTAGCTTTTTAACAAAGTATGGTTGTTTCTTGAGATGTTTCATATAGTTGAGGGCTTTGGTTTGAAATGAGTGACTTTTCATGGTTCTTTGATGGAGCTATCCATTATAGGAACGAACCAAATATTAAAAACAGGAGCGAGGTCATGGGTTACAATGGACAGGAAGAGGTACACGAGGTACAAAAGTGGAACAGTTATGTTAATGGTAATTGAGAAAAGTAAGAAAAAACCCTCACAATAATGGAGGTACGAATGCAGGATTAGCAAGGCCAAGCTGGTTTGAGTCGATCAATAGGAAATTATTTCCTGAATGTATTTAATTCATAAATATACGCTTAAAAAGCCTTTTCGAATATACCTTTGAAAACATTTTGTCTTATAATTATCCATTTGCCTTTATGTTTTATAAATGCATAAACCACCAGTTTAACTGTCTTATATAGTCTATGGTTCTTATCTTGAACCACCTGACAATTGTTTTTTTATAATTTTGATTAAAAAAAACAAAAAAAAAAACTGGATAAAAAGTTAAGCAAGACAATATAACGGCTGACGCCATGCAGTCCACATAAAAGCTGCGTGTTGTCTGCCCACCTATAACTGGGAGCAGATAAACATGTCTTATTCTGTGCTTGGGGGTCTTTTAAAAGAAAACATGTATTGTAGAGATGTACTATATATTTCTTTTTTATTTGCCTTGACATATGCTTTAACACTAGCTAAACACTTTAACTAGAGAAAGTAGTTTTAAGTGAAAATCCATCTCCATTAAATAAAATATGGGAACCAACAAAGACCTGTACATTGTTTGCTGGAAATATATATATATACTATGTTGACAAAGCTCTTGTTCTCCGGAAACAGATTAAAGTATGCATGGCTGTGTGTGCAATGTTTAGTGGCCAACTGACCTTGCAAGTCAAAATACGCTTACAGTGGAGGAAATAATTATTTGACCCCTCACTGATTTTGTAAGTTTGTCCAATGA
>CM070034.1:49912385-49934002 GCA_036250615.1 Ptychadena robeensis | reverse complement strand
TGGACAAACTTACAAAATCAGTGAGGGGTCAAATAATTATTTCCTCCACTGTATGTGACACAAAGACCTGTATTAGAAAATGTATGGTTAATTGTCTGCTTAGGTCTGGTATTATCACAATAAACACATTGGAAATGCTATACAGGCAGATGAGTGAGAATCACTCACAAAGAAGCTGGTCTACCTCTATAGCACAGGTCGGATGGTATTGTAAGAGTGACGCTCTATGTGCCTCAGCCGCTGTAAAGAAAGGTTCAGCTATTAAATGCTGCATTCACTTCCTACATACTAGAAAATGGCATGTACTAGATAAAGCTTTTTGTTGACTTGTGATGGTTATGTTTATTTTATTCACAGATGGATCAGACTATACACAATACTCTGTGTGATCCCAAGAACTTTACTTTAGTGACACCAACCTAGATACTTTAAATCATCTCCACATTTTATGCTCCGCTTTGGCATTCTTCTTTATGTGGTTTCCTATATGAATAATGTAATAAGTACACCTGAGAATGGCTATTAGGCTATGGATTCTTTTACAAATCCAATGTGAATAATAAAATATATGGCAACATATATTCCTATTTAAAGTACATATATAAATATATATATATACAAATATATATGAAAAAGGGCAAAATCGATTTACAAGGTAATTTACAGAAATACAGGTTACAAAATTAATAATCACCCCTAAAATCTATATCAGTGGTTCTCTGTTGTGAAGTGTCTCTTCCTGTATTTGGAATGCAGAAGTGCTGGTACAGAATGGCAATTTTGCTTTCTAAATGCTGGAAGTGACACTCCGTAACATAACTTTCAGCTCAAGTAAGTGGAATGTCACCTCCCTTATATTTTCCCACCTCACACATTATTTGCAAAAGCTTTCAGTGAGCTACGCGACCCCTGTGAAACGGTCTTTTGACCCCAAGGGGGTTCTGACCCACAGGTTGAGAACCACTGATCTAGATACTTCTGATATCAAACGTAGTTTTCGGTGGGTTTTACCCATAAATACACTTTCTCTTTGTACAAATTCCTTTAGATTTCCCAATAAATATCAACATGACCTCCCTGCATACAGTTTTACCGGATAGTTTAGAAAGTTCCTCATATTACATTTGAGTTACAGTTAGAAAAAGCTAAATTGTTAAAAAATTGTACAACAACATTGTACAAGCAATATTGTGAATACCAATTGTTTAATCTCTGCGGAATATATAACCATTTATTCTAACAAACCACAAATAACTACAGATTTAGGCATGTTGAACATAGACTAGATAATCTGTAGTAGCACCAATTTTCCTGTATACTCAAGTGAATGTAAAGCATTTACAGGGGGTGGGGGAAATGCATGCATCTTATACTGCAAATGTGCGACCATTAACAATTTATATAATATGGTCCCGCATTTGAACTATAAGATGCATGCACTTCACGCTTCACACCTAGCCTCAGTGGGGAAGTAGTCAGAGCTGTATGTGAGTTGGCTGAAGCAGCCGCTCACTCCGCAGATGGGTGATCCATCCATGGAAGGATCTGTCAGTCTGCAGATCTCTGTATGTGAGTGGCTGCTTCAGCCAACTCCCATACAGAGATCTGCAGAGTGGGACCAGGAGGGGAGGAAGCTTCTGACAGCTTCCCCACCTCCTTTCACTCTCAGCAGTTCCCGGCATTTTTACTGGGATGTATAGGATGCGTCCTATACAGTGGAGTGCCTTATAAACCCCACAATACGTCACATGGCTCATGAGAAGATGATTAACGTTAACGAAAAAAACAAAAATATTGGGGAATAAAAAGAACAGCCTATGAGAAAACCAGGTTGACCAATTCATTCAGCAAAGCAATAGTCCAGCTTGCTTACATCTGTGTTGGAAGTCAGCTCCAGTGTGAAAAACAGTGACATTATAATCAACTGCAATGGTATTTTTCTATTCTTCCAGGTCAGGAGTTGTTTTGGTTTACCCATACATGAGAGTTACTCTTTTTCAGGACCTACAGTAGTCAGTGTAAATATCAAGAAAACAGGTAACTGAAAGAGTTCTTGGGCCTTTTCACACTTGCCATGCTAGAGCTGTGGTGCAGTACAGTACCACAACGCAGCGCTGTCCTGTCCCCACGCTTTTGTTTCCGGTAACAAAATTTGATAACTGAAAGTGCCCTGCTGTGCGCATCTTTTTCCGGGCGCAGTGCAAGAGTCTTAACTACACTTGTATGGGAGACGCAAGTGCAGCACACTGTAAATGTAATATTTTGAGGATTATTTTGCTTTAAGACACATGCCTTGTGCAGCGGAAAAGGTAAAACAAGGCCATTCTAGAAACGTTTTGAATAAAGTACAATGCTTGTTTGTGACTGCAGAAAAGAAAGATGCAAGTAGCTTTTTGATTATGCATTTCTGCTGTCCTTAATATTATCTCTTGAAGTTAAGACTTCACACAGTAATTGCCAGAGGATGTACAGAATTGAATAAACAACAATGACAAATATTCTAGAGTATAGCAGCTGTTGCACTTCTCAAATCAATTCCCATCTGTAGCTATAGGTTTGAAAGACATCAAAGAAATTAGTAAACACTTCAAGGAAGCACTGTACAGCTATTCCAGTAAAGAGAAGCGGACCCAACATTTCAGCATGTTTGATGCTTGGATGTACAAGCAACATCACAAGGTTACCTGCTGACAAGATAAATGCAACAGCTGGCGCTAAGTAAAACTATAGTTTTAAACATTAAATTAAAAATGACATACGGTAGCACCAGTTAGTGTGCACTGTTTTTATGAAAACTAAAAGTTTTGTACATCAGTAAAATCTTTCAGCATCCAGCTTTCCTCATATTCTATAGTCTGATGACCGCACTTCTGCATCCCTCTGAGACACTCCACTCAGGTGGTACTGTATTGTTCGGACCATTAGATGCACTTTTTCACCACCAAAATTGAGTGGAAAAAGTGCCAGCGTCTTATGGCCCGAATGCACAACCCCCGCGGCCAAGAGGCTTCTCGTCAGCTATCCCGGCAGGGAGATTAGCCGGGGAGCTGGAGGAGCTGTCAGTTGAGAGATGCCAGCCGGTGTCTGGCTCTCCCATCTATACTGTATAATTGCCTATGCCAGCAGAGCTTAGAGCCCTGCTGGCATAAGCAATGAAGAGAGGGATAGATGAACTGCTCGGCTAAAAACTCCACTATCTGCTTAAACGAGTTTTCCCTGTTTTTGTAGATCATATTAGGTAACTTGGCTTATATTCGGGTTAGCTTATACTCAATTATCTATGGTAGGCCAGGAGATCGATTTGTAAAGGCTATGAAGGTGAGTATTTGAATGAGTGGGAAATGAAAGGACAATTACACCATAAGTGAATTTGTCCTAATGAGAGTATTGGTAGCCACCATACAGTAACCATTTGAATTACATTTCATGCATCATCCATTTGATTCCAGGAAAATAATATATATTGATATTTTGCCAAGTCCTGAGTATCCAAGATAGAAATGATGGTTGTACAATGACCAGATGTGTTTGTGTAGGAGGTCAGTGGTCAACTGTTTCTGCCTGTAGGCTGCAGTCACTAGCTTGGCACTAAACACCTGGATTCTTCACATTTGGCCATCAGCATGTATAGACCAAACTGAAGGAAATCAGGCCCCCAGATGCTTTGGTTAAGCAGCTGCATTTGCTGGTTTGCAGCCAGGTTTAGTATAATATACAGTCTTTCAATTCTCCATTCATCTGCAAAAGTTACTGAAAATATGCCGTGCTTTTGAAGCAAAGTTTTGTTAAACCTGGAAAAGCTTATTCCAGCTTCTTTCCTAAAATACTTATCTGACTGAGAAAAACCATGAGTGGTCAGAAGAATTTCTTTTATCATTAAAGGAAACATTTCCTGAGATAAACACGCTGGCGGACTTCTCATTCTAGAAATGCTAGCTCACTAACCCAAAACATGCCTCCTACTGGGAGTAGAGAACTAAAGTCCTGGCAGCTCAGTGGTGCATTACAGCATCACAGTGAGCACCCAGAATATTCTGGGATCCATAGTTCTCTACTCCCAGAGTTGGAGGACAGAGGCATGGTGAGGCAGAGCTGGGGAGAGAGCTTTGGCAAAGTACACAAACTGCACACACAAGGATGGGGGCATAAATGGACTAAACACACTTTATGCACTGTACAGCTTGTATGTAGTCTACGTGTGCCCCCATCCCTGTATGTGTAGCCCAGGGGTGTCAAAATCATGGCCTGCGGTGTCAATAATTTTCAATAAATAACAAGGTTGGCCCGCAACTTTGTCAGAGTTTTTAAATTTAGCCCGCTGTGTATTAGAGTTTGACACCCCTGGTATAAGGTAATGACATCTTATAATCTAGTTCACATAATAAAGTTGCTTCTGATAAGAGATCACATGGTGTGGCTCATCTTGTGTTCGTTACATTCTCCAATGGCTGCAGAGCTGTTAAGTGAAGTGTTGATGTTTTGTTTTTTTGATGTTAAATAATTATATGTAATTTCTAAAATATGTAAATTTTTTTTCTTTTTTTTATAAAACTTGTGAGCTGTCACAATGGTTCAAGGGTATTCTAAAATCCTAAAAAACAAACAAAAACAAAACACCCTGCTCTGCTGCTGCCATATTTAAACTTAATGAATACCAGTATTCCGGGGTTAAGGAACAACAGTAACAAGTATGAGCACTAGATAATTCAAGTCAATGGGGAAAACGCAGCTCCTTAGACTTGTACACAGACATGACGCCTGCTTTCTATATCAGACTTTTATGGACACATCTGTAGCGTTTTAAAAGAAGAAGGAGGGACTATCTCATTACAGGTAAGGATTTTTTAAATCTTTTTTTTTTTTACAGATCGCCCTAATAATGGGTTGTTAGTCAGCGAAGGATATAAATTACATAAAGTGTTATCTACAGCTGGATATTTACAAAATACAGTCCTAGGCTCAAGTTGATGAGCGCTCAGTGGTAGGCATTTGCCTTTAAGGGCTTGTGTTCACTACTTTTCTTACCTGCAGTGGACGCGCGTCCGCAGAGGGGAAAATGACTCAGAGAACAATTCCCATTCTAATGAATGGGACAGTGTCAACTCTGCGTCATCTGAGTGGCATGCCCCGGGGGCTGTTTTGAAGTTACGGAATGTCTTCATTGCAGCACTTCGTGGTGTCGTTGGAGACACGACCATTGAAGATAAATGAACCAATCTCCAAGATGCAGAAAAGAGGCGCCCCATGCTGTTTGGACACTTGTCTTTGGTATGCTAAATCAATAGGGTTTTAAATGGCAAATGTGCCAGCACGCGTCTTTTTGGACACATAGCCTAAGAAGTGGCAAACTTCTTCTGGACCCTTCCACCTCAGTGCCGAGTGTTGCCACAACTTAAAATTACAGTCATACCCACTTTCACAACTGCTCTTAACATCATACTGGGTGTCCAAGGAAGACCAGGTGGCCTGTGTGACCATAATAGTAAGACCGACATAGTCTGCTACACCTATAGGACTATAAAATGTACAAACCTTCCACTAAATACAACTCCAATCCTGAACATGGAAAGCATTCATACTTCCTGAAAAGTCATTTATACATTTAACTGGCTATGGCTCACAGTAAGAAAGACACACCACATGTATTAATACAGGTTTACTCCATGTACATGTACTGCTCTAGTTTTCCTTGCTGGCTCTCTCCTTCTTCCTTACAGAATATCTGCTTGGACTCACCAGGTACTGCAACCTTTGGCGTTCTGTTTCTGGAGTGAACTCGGAAGACATTGGAATTATTTCTCCATTTCTGATTATTATAGCTCTAAAAGAAAACAAAACATATCAGAATGATTAACATGTTAAAAACGTATTAAATACATTAACATATTATATACTGAAATTATAACCCAAGGGATTATCAAATTATTAGGAACATCTTAAATGTCATGCTGCACAGAAATATTCTTCTACTTCTAGGTAGCCCACTCGTTTTTTCTTACCCAACAATAACTTTAAACCCAACTTTAAATTTGTATTCCCCATCTGCACTTTTCAAGTAAACAAAATCATTAAGCTAGCCACACACGGTTCGATTTTGGTTCAATCGATGCTCGATTAGATCGAGGAATTCAAACGTCTAATCGAAAATCAATCTTAATCGCATCAACATACACCCCACATTGAGTTTGCGATTTCGACTAAAAAAGAAATCTAAAATCATCGATTTTGGTATGGAAACGATTGAAGTTCAGATTGAAGTGGTCTATGTTATTATATTGAATCTAATCACCACAAACATCCACGATTATAAAACGATTTTGGCACAATCGACGATGATTTTCCAACATGTCCGATCAAAATTTGATCAATTTTTCTGCCTTCATCGAACAATTATCGTCGATCGTACCATGTGGCCATTTCTCGATTTTCATTCAATCGATGAAAAAATGAATCTCATCGAGCATCGGTTGAACCAAAATCGAACCGTGTGTGGCTAGCTTTACAGTGACAGCAGTATAATGTAATTACATCTGTAAATATACCTGTCTATGCTGGAGCATATGACCTGGAGAAAGTATGTATTCCAGTACTAGGCAGAAGCTGGAGTAATGGTATCAAATGTCAATATACACAGCAATGTTAGAGTTGTGTCTTAACACATTTTGTGTGTATCCAGACATCTCTGGAATTAGTCTTCCCTAAACTCTTATCAGAGTCTTCTTATAGTGGAGCTGTTATGTCAGTTATAGAATTTACTCTATCTACTCATCTAGATCATAGATATTTATAGACCAAAATGCTGGTGACCTTACTTTACCATAATAAAATTTAAGGCTTAACCACTGTAAACTGAACACTTTTAGGATAAAAGTGAACATGCTATGCAAGCGGGTGGGTGAAGCAGGAAGCTCATCCCTATGCCTTCATAGTACTAAAACAGGGATCAGCAACCTTTACCAACAAAAGAGCCATTTTGTCTTCTCTTTCACTACAGAACAATATTCTGGGACCACAAAACAGAACACATTTACACTTGTGTGAGCTACCCTATGCACATCCCTGTGCAATGTACAACACATCTTTACATGTAGTTTGTCCATGTGTAGTATAAACAAGGCAACAAAAGAGCCCAAAGACAGGTTATAGCGGTGGCCCCTCCTCTCCCGGAGAATTTTGCTGCTAGTGAGGGGGATGTGTGGCTGTGTACCCCTTTGTGCTCCATCACTCTCTAGGGACCCACACTCCTAACCTCCATGCTGCTGGCTAGCTTACCGCCACCCAGGGATGTCCAGTTGTTGGCTTCTGGTCTCTCAGGTCCCTCTTTCCAGGCCAAGTCTTTTCCACTAGACTCTGTGTTCTGGGGTAAAGGTAGGAGCAGGTCGCACCCCTGTAATTGTGGCTGTGAGCTCCAGTAGCAGCTGCTTCTGCAGCCAGCTTGGCAGCTGGCTAGTCCTTCCTTCCTTCTCTCCCTTCCCTTCTCTTTTTTGGGTGCATGTGCTGGTGGGAGGGAGGAGGAGTGCTGGCAGCCAGGGAGCCACAACAAGGAGTCTAAAAAACCCCAGGCGGCTCTGCAGCCACAGGTTGCAGACCCCTGTAGGAAAGCTCAGGTCGATTTTTCACTCGTTTTTCACTCGGTGATTGACCGATCAATCACCGTGCGCGTTCACAAGATGTTCACATGTTGTTTTTTTTAGGTCGATCCTTTGGCAATCGAAGTATATTAGTGGTCCCATAGCTCCCTATGCAGCAGCCTTTCTGATCAATGGATTTTGTAGAATCTGACATTTTGGAGATCGGCTCATAAATTGGATTCCCAAGGTGGTTTAACCATGGATTTCCGATCCGATCAATCGCCGATTCCACGATCACCTGGAATGATCGGATCAGGAATCAATCAGTGACAAATCCTCAACAGAAAACAGCTAAAAAGGTAAAGGCTACAAACTTTTTTCTGTTTTTCATGGTACTCGGGGTCCTCACTGAGGAGATCTTTACTCATTTCCTTCCACAGTGATCTCTCTGAAGTAGATGAGCATGAAGCCCCAACAGGAAAGGTAACTGTTCACCTAACTATCTTAAAATAAATCAATATTGGAGTTGCATGAAAATTGCATGAATCACACACAATATTGTATGAAGGCATAAAGTAGAGGTAAGTATGATGGTATCAGATTACTGGCATTAGTAGAATACAAAGACTAAATAGTAACAAGAAAATGATTGTGTCATTTCTAACATGATAAAGGCTGTGTACGTCTATTGATCGGCTGAACAAGTATAATATATGCAGATTGCAGCTTTAGGCCTTAGCTAGCTAGTAGCTCACAACTGGCTGATTGCTACATGCCGAGTCTGAGCTCATCAATATTCCAGACGTCTCACACACAAAAAGACATTCTCTCTTTCACGGCACATATTGCTGTTGCTGTTATTTTCCTATCACGGTTACAGCGACAAAGCCAGATTCCTACACGCTGATCAGAATTGTTTTGTCTTGTAATGGACCACTCATTTTACTCATTAAATATGGAAATATAACATTTGTAAATCTATGGTATTTACAACAACTTGTTCAAACCTAATAACTAAAGCTGGCTATAGACTCCAGGATGCGCGGCCAATCATTATAAGAATCGGCCGCACACCCTTCATGTGCCAGCATATATTTTGGATGGAGTCAAACATAAAAGGCGCCTTTATCCAAAGTAATGCGATCGACCAAAGAGAAACAGACATGTCCATTCTTTGGCCAAGCTATCTTTAGAGCGCCCAGGATTGCTCCAGGTGGGCGGCTTTGATCCATGGCTGAATTTTCGGCCGATCGTTTGCCACAAGCATGCACGGAGGTCAATCTGCCAGGAAATTGGACTCAGATCAAAGTGCCTATGGCCAGCTTAAGTAATAGAAGTATAATGAGAACCAAACCAAGTAAACGTGTGTGTGTACATAGGTTTACATAAGTTCCATGTGTCCCATGTTGGTTGCCCACTTATAGACCGAAGAAATTAAATGCCTTTTGGGTGGCACTATAAAATAAAAAAACTGAAATGTATATTACATTAAACATACACATGTGTGTAATCCATGCAGCTCTGGTTCATTCATCTATTTTCAAAATGTTTTTGCTCTCGCTTTCCTATGGGCTAGATTTCCCATCACTTCTGTTCCCTAGTTGTGTTGAGCAGCATAAAGTATATTTGAGTTCACGTAATTTTGCAAATATAAAGCCACATTTATATTTAAATAAAAATTCGTAAAATTAAATTCGACTGTATTCTATGGCCTTACATTGCGCATAGATATTCGCAAACCAGCTTATTAGCATCTCCTGTTCATTCTTTGCTCTTAGCGTATTGTACGTAGCCATTCGCAATGCGCACAAATATGGGCGATGTATGCTGGTTAACAATCATCAAGCATAATATGTCTAATATTTGCCATTGTGAATATCTGGTACAACATTCTCGAAATATTGCGAAATGTCGAATAGCTAATATTCTACTAATATATTCAAATTTCGAGCACTATTCCCTAGACATACAAGGAAGTGAAAGGAAACTTCTCTAAGGTTTGATCTTTCCTTACACAGTTGTGACTGCTTCCATTTAACAACTGGAAAGTGTCCTCAAACTTTGACTTTTGAATTTTTCTCTTCCTTTAACAATTTTCGGAACCAATAAATAGGGACTATCCCCATAGGAAACAAAGAAAACATGGCTTTAGGTACACTTTAAAATATTAGATTTTTAGCTAACAAAATGAAGAATAAAGTCTGTTTATACAGAGGCAAACGTACACTTCCCTCCTACATGGCATCTGTCTGTGTTTGGCCGTATGTTTAAAGGAAAAATATGCTTGGGAACTGCGCATATTTATCTGTCTCTACCATCGAGACAGACATCTTTTCCGAAAATGGAAAACTTACCTTTTTTTCCTGCTTATTTGTGTATATATTATATGTATATGTGTATATCCAGGGGTGCACATATCTTTTTTAGTGAGCTCCTCAAATCAGTACCAGGTGATTGTTACTCACCCCATATTTAGGGTGGTCTTCCTCACTGTCTCCCTCACTGTACTCTGCGTCAGCTTCCTGCATGGTAGATTCTGCTGCAGATGGACCTCCCTGTTCCTGATTGATCCTCCGATGAGCTGTCTCTATTCACAGGTCACCAGCTGGCTTTGGGTCAAATGTAACTCTCACAGTACAACACCGTTTGACCCCCCAGATCTCATACCTAGCTAGTTTCTGGCCCCTTTTGAGTACCAGAGTACCACTTATGTGCACCCCTGATTATGTGTACATATACATACACAAACACACATGCGTTTTACTCTTTGCCTTGTAGTATTCTGTAACGTTGCACTTTGCAGTACTTTCAGACATAAGCATTTGGATCCTCCAGACAAACATAGAAGGCACTGTTAGTTGTTCTTACTATGCTCATGGAGACCGCGGGGTAAAGAATGCAGTGTAGACCCAGCTTAAGAGGCCAGCTACGTAAAAAAAAGTGCCCCCCACATTGTGTGCAGGTGCTCATGGGCTGTTCTAAACTGCCCCCATTGAGTCAGTATCAGACAGGCACCCAAAATGTGGCATCTTTTCCGCTTCATCGCTGTTCTGATGCCCGTGGGAATACCTACTAAGGGTTACAATAAATATAACTGATCCATGATCATTTGATTAAGTTTTAAAAAAAAGATATTTCGTCCCAAAGCAAAACATCTGTTGCCAATAAAAAAAATGTTCAATTCCATCTTATGTGTTAATGTATTTCATAGCAAATTGGAAAATCAGAGGGGTTCTAATGCTTTTGACTGCAAATTATATGCAGGCAATATTAATAGTAAGCAGGGCCATTTAGTTGCTCCGGGCTAGACACCTACTGTCTTCTGATTCCCCCATAATATTTCCAAAATGATATCCCTTACAGTTTAAAAAAGAACTTGCACTTACTTATTTGTGCGATTTATCTATATTGATTATTCTTGTGAAATCTGAGAGGGCAGGGAAAGGTTAAAATGGGGATACTTTTTAATGGTGATGGAGATATTCTTTGTAAACATGCTTGTAACTGGACTTTAATGTTATACTATACCACAAACACCTCACATTGTTTAAGAGTTGTATTTGAACAAAAAAAAAAACTGCAACTAAATGAGAGAAGCAATATAGAACGGGTAATATAATCAGGAGGTATAAGCATTTCCGCAGCTTCCTCTCCCCCACTGCTTAATGTAATTGTAAGTTACAAGGTAAGAGGCAGCAGCAGACGGTGGATCTGCATGAGGCAGCACATGTACATCGTCCCTAGCACAACAACAAAAAAGGTGACTAGACCGTCTCCAGGATCTATATTTCTGTAAAATCCAGGGAGAAATCGAAACCCAATAAGATTTTGACATTGAAATTTGTGCACTTAAAGTAGTACTCAGTGGGAAGTATAAAAAAGAGAAATGTAATTTCTAAGTTAAGTGTATATTAAGGTCTACACTAGGCTGCATCAAAAACGCCAGTGTGTTTTGTGGGGAGTTTAGGTGTGTTTTAGGTGCGTTTTTAAATGCAGTATTTTGGTAATGCATACCATAGAGCAGTTGTTCCCAAACTGGCCGTTGACCGTAAGCCCTCATTCTTAACCTGTGTTTGAGTAGGGAGGGGGGCTCGATGATCTTCCTAAATTGTAAAAGGGGGCCCTGCAAGGAAAGTTTGCAAAATGTGTTTTTGCTGGTAATAGGCACGGTTAGTGGTAACGTTACCACTAATGTATCTTTTATCAGCAATCTTCCTTCTATCTGATATTAATTGTATGGGAGATACTTGCGCTTCACTCCATAGGAAACCCGAGTTCCTTTCACACTAGCCCTGCATTTGTATTTATGTACGATGGCGTGTGTTACTGAAAACGCCTTGCTGCACGGATATTTGCATTTCCCCACACAATTGTATGGTTGCCCTGAGCACTGTGCAACGGACACAGTAAGCGGCAGCAGTAATATACTGTTTATACTGTGAATTATTGGCAATAAATACGACTTTCCTTTAGCAAACCACGCCTGAAAATGAAAAATTTAATTGCATGTCATTTCCCATAGTGTAGACTCAGCTTTAATTGAGTAGTACTTACAAGCCCTGTATAAAAATCATCCACCCATAGGCTGCACCTACACTACGTTTTTCTGAATGGTTTTTCAGCATGTCCACTGCGGGGAAAACTGTGAAGTGGGAAATGGTGTGCCAGTCTAGCCCATTGGTGTGATGCGGTTTGCTAATAGTAAGTATAGGATGTGGTATAACATACATTTACCTCTACTTTTGAGAAGTTATCCATAGTGCCTCCAACTATATGTTTAGAAAGGACTATAAATTGCATTTTATTTGTGGAATTTACCTGTAAAAGACACTATTTGTTTCATGTTTGAACCATTAAGTGTCACTTTGCATTGACTTCATACTTTCCCCGCAATCACATCACACAGTTTATGGTGGAGTAATGCACCAGCAGTTATAGGACATTACAAGATTGTGCATGCCGCAGTAGTAGGGAGAAGATGGAGGCCCCTTGCTTGGGAATGGCCATTATCTATGACTTAGGCTATGTTTCCACATCTTTCAGGACCCCGTCCGCTAAGCGTATTGCTTGGCTGGGATCCTGCTGGAGCACATAGACTTTACCATGTACTCGATTACATTCAGCCTTGCATCGGCAGAACAGCTCAGCGCAGTGAAAACACAGCATCCGCCGAGCAGGTAAGTAAATGTGCTCCGTTGAGATCTCCCGCCAAGCAATACAGATGTGGAAACCTCCCCTATAAGTTTCTATCTGTAAATAAAGAGAAGTACCCGTGAAGGTTATGGTGAGAAGGGATGAAAGCAATTAAAAAGCCCTCAACTCGAGCAGTTTTGGGATTTGTGCTGGATTGGGCCGTGTAAATACCTTCTGTTTTAAGAAGGCTTGATTGTGCTATCTGTAAATAAATAAAACAAATTATAAAAAGGAAACATGTTTAAAGTAAGCGCTAAGCACAAAATGTTACATTTCTGTGCCATGACCTGCAATGTTTAGGAGGATATGATATGATCTCAAGTTTGCCTTTTGTTTTTGGAATTATTTAAAAATTGAAGGACATAGAACTGTTTTAAACATCTATTACAATTGTGATCCCTCAGCTGGTGTTTTAATAGGGAGTCTGGGGTATACAAGACTGTGTACACACACGTTCCATGTAAAGGGAATAAGCACTTGGAACAAACTGTCTGGCTGGACGCAGATAGCAGCAGAAGACGCTGATTTATTTATATGATTTGAGAACCGCCAACCACATACTTGAAATGTTAATGTTTTGTGTGTGCGTGCGCGTTAAATAAAAAGTGGCCCTCACCTGAAATATGATGCTAGTTTTAAAGGAATGGACATACTGCCAACCAACCAGTGTCATTCACATATCATTTATTATTTTTAACATAGAAACTTTGCTTCTAAATGCAAGTGCTGCACTCAAACGCAATAGCGGTTATTATATAAAGACAATGGTAGAGGTAATGACAGTACTCTCCTCATTGGAATGCAAGGAATAGGCAGAAGCAGATGTAAGACTAAATTAGTAGTCATCCAACACATTCATTTACATGACACAAAGCCAGGCTAGTTGTCAGCTTTACAGATACGCATTTGCTAAATCTTTCACTCTTAGCAGAACCGCAGCCTTTATATTACAACTAGGAGACATGTAAGAAGTGACCTTACTGACGGACCATGGGAAGAGACAATGTATGATCATTCTCTATAATTAAGAAAATGTATTATAGAACATTTGGCGGTGATTCTCACATCTCGTTTGTCTATGGCTCACTTATAGCAATGATATTGCTTCAGTGTTATACTTCAATGGCCACCTTTCCGCACTCCAGCTGGGGAAGAATGTAATAAGTGCTCAGATACAAAAATCCATGTACAGATTCCAGATATCTACAATGCATGCGATTGTCCGGGGTCAGTGAACTAGGATTCTCTAAATTGCTGGGAAATGACTTTCTCTTACTCGGAGAAGCTTTCTATATCTCAGCTTTATGGTGACTGTTATTAAGGGATATGTCACAAATACAGCTGCTTCTGGGATTGGCAGCTCTTGTGCTAATACAAACTAATGAATGATGAATACTTGCTATATCCAAATCTGTGAGGATGGCTTGTGCAATATACCGTATATACTCAAGTATAAGCCAAGTTTTTTAGCCCAAAAGATGGTCTGAAAAAGCCTCCCTTGGCTCAGGAATCAGGATCCCACTAACCTGTCCGGGTGTTCAGTGATCTCCCTGCGGGTGCCAGCAGTCTCTGTGGGGTGGGTGGTCCAATGAATGCTCTTTTCCTCCAAGCCTGTAGTCTCCTACTTTTGCTGCTGGTCTCCAGTGTGGGCAATCAATTTGCCCATTGGCATAAGAACCAACATAGCAGCCACTATGGCGTCCTTAGCTACAAGGGGGCCTGCCGTTCCTGGCTGTTCTTTCTTCCATATTCTATCTGCCATATTCTCCAGCTAGACTCTCGCTGGTGACATGTAAACTTGGACGGCAGCACCATCTTGTGGTCACATTGTTTATTTTTACTGGAGATGATTGGGAGTTGCTGCAAAATGCAATTTTGGACCAGTGTAAAAACCAAAATGTCCTGCAGCACGCATTTTTGATCAGCAGTGCTTGCCGTCCCCAATACAAGTGTATGCATTAGCTGGCAATGGACTGGTATGGCTATTGTGAAAGGACCCCTTAATTTTTTAATTGCTATAAAACCAAAGAAATGGGGGGGGGGGGTGGGGTGCCTGTGCATTATGGTCTGATGCCTTGGCTCCCTGCCAGAGTCTTTCCTCTCCCAGCAACAAGATTAGCCGGGAAGGTGGAGGAGCTGTCAGTTGGGAGATCCTTTAATCTTTACTGCACTGTTTATATCAGCGGAGCCCTGCTGATATAACCAATGAAGAGCAGAGTTAGATGCCAGCAGGCATCTCTTCCATCTACCTCTGCCTGTGTGTGGAAGCTGCATTGACGCTGCAGCTTTCCCACAAACACAGACAGAGTCGGGCACTGTGCTGCAACTTGTTGTGTTCCAGCTCTGCATGCAGCTTACCCCTTAGCCTCTCCCCTGCTTCCCCACTGTGTGAGAAAGATGAGTTGTATGCCGTGAAGTGCTCACTAGAAGCATCTTGTGGCTGAAATTTGGTATTGCTCGATTCCTATTCAATGGGGACCCCGGGGACCCATTTCGCCCAAGCTTGCAGCATGCGTAAATCACAACACGCTGCAAGCTGGGGAGAAGCAGCCTCACTCACACAGCTTCTGAGTGAGGAGTGCTGGCTCCGCCCCCTTCACACTGACAGCGGAGTCCAGTCAGTGCAGGAGGCCGCAGCAGCAGTTCCTCAAATACTTTGCATGAAGACTCACGTCTCCATGCAAAGTAATGGAGATAAAACAGGGTTTTCCCACATGTTGGAACCCCGTTTAATCGAGTTTCTTCAAACGGGATCAATAGAGCACACAAGGAAGGCACACAAGGGTAGACTTGTAAATAGATTAGAGTACAATCAATCAGCGTGAGCGCGCATGTTAATTGATTGTACTCAAATCTTTTTACAGATCTACCCATGTGTGCCTAGCTTAACAGTTTGGATCACCAAGAGGAAATAAAGAAATCTAAACTAAAACAGCTATAGTAATTTAATCTTAGGGGCTAGTAAGCTGGAATGTATGAAAATGCTGTTACACGTTTAAGCTGCTGAACATATCTATAGCAGCGTTTTAAATGATTTTATGAAGCCTCCTTTCCTGAGACCAACTAAGGGTAGACCACAGACCCTGGCAACAATATGCTGACTGTCAGACAGAATCCTGGCAACTAATAGGATTTATAGAAGAGTGCAGTGAAAAGATGCATGGCAGCATAGAAATTAGAGTGACTCTGCGGGGAGGCCGTGCACAGTTCGGGCAAACTTCATGTACAACCTTTGATAATTAACACATCTGAAAGCCCTTTTATCCCGGGGTAATGATAGAGAATTTAATATCACCAGATGAAAAATCCATTACTATTAGTAGCTCTCAACAACATGATAGGATAAATGGGTGAAAGTGCTATGCAGGGATTATACGTATCAATGAAGACAAGTGCACGAGATATAAAACAAAGTATTACCTGCTGTCACCAGCGTTGGCTACATAGATTTTCCCCAGTAAGTAGACGACAATAAGAGATGTGCAGCCTCCTGATATACTGTAAGTACTTCTCTCTCGCTCGATTTGCAGATCCTAAGAAAAGAAGTCAAAATAAATCACAAAATGATATGCTGTTTCCAAAAAAAAAAAAAAATGCTAACTTATGACTTAAAAAGCAGCGTTCACAGTAAAATACAAATTTCGATATTTCGATTTATGATTGTAATTTAGGAAGGTGAAGAAAAGTGGTCATAGATACTGTTCTAGGCAGAAATATGGAAAGAAAAGATGTGTGGAATGAATCCATGGATCATCCTTCACCTATCTCCTAAAAAAATCTGCATAAGGTAAGGCTCCACTACGGTGGACAGAAAAACACATGTGTAAGGCATGTATTTTTCTGTCCGGTTTCCCCGCAGTGTACTTGCGGGTTCCTTGCGGGTTTTCACAGCGTTTTTGTCAATGGGCGGCCAATCAATCAATGGACATGGCCGGCACAGGCACGCATTTGAGCCACGGAGCAGTGCGGACACATAAAAAATTACGCGGTAAACCGTTTATTTGTCTCCGTGTCTGCACTGCGCCCAATGCCGCATCTGCTCCCAAACTGCCCAAATGGAGCCTTACCTCAACAGTGGGCCTGTCATAACAGAAGTGCAAGGGGTGATGGCCACCTTCTGAAAATGCGAGTTGCATTAACCCCATGCGCTTTATATACCTTTTTTTTTCTTACATCAAAGAATAGTATTTTCTGGGTACTTAAGGGCTCTGGCTTCCATAAGGGCAACTCAAACAGAATCAGCATGACAGCTATGGGCTAGGATCTGCAAAGGTTAGCAGGGGTAGTCTACATAATTCTCTCATTACATATGACATTGAAAGCTAGTCACCCCCCCCCCCCCTTAATATGTTTACAATCTCTATAAGATTTATCATAAAAGTTCCCATGTAACCAAAGAGCCAGTTGTCAACTACAGCTGGCCATACACAGCTCAATTTAGCTTTCAATTCCCAAACAATCTGGCCACCAAGAGTGAACGATCCCACTCCAAGAAAATTAAGCAGGCATTCAAAATGTCGGTAAATCTCTGTTCGATCACCATTGCTTTGAATGGGGACTGAGGATCCCAATCCAAAGTATCAGCCAGGGATTAATTGAGATGAACGATCTTTTAATCATTAGTTGTTTCACCAATTTGCGAACGATCATTTGTTGATCGCACCAGATCAACCAGATCAGATGTGTATGGCCAGCATAAGGGTATAAAAGAACAGCATGTGTACCTTCTGGCCTCCATCTTCAGGGCTAAGTGCATTCCTTGAAGGGATCAGCAGAATGCTGTGAGAGTGGCCGGTCCAGCTTAGTGCAGGGGGGGGGGGGACAGAGCTGAGAACGCAGTGGAGACATACCCTAAATGATGTATGGCTCTGCACACTTGGCTTTTTAAATAAAGGTTTCACCCTACCAGTTCTTGTAGTGACATACAAGCCATTGCAGTGATAAAGCAGATATTCATACACCAAAAGTGTGAAATACCTGGGCAGCAGAAAACCACATTCAGTTTTGGTAGAATTGTAGTAAAGATTCTCTTCTACAGGGAATGCTTAGCAAGTGACATGGTCCCTCTAACGATGTAGGGCAAGGGCTTCCTTTTTGTTAAAAATGAACAAGTTATTTACCCCTTAAATCACAGTTTTACCACTTGTAGATTGTACAGATAATGCGCAAACAAACTTCAATATACATACTTTTATTTGTGTTATATGTATATAATGTATATGTATAATTAAAAGGAATGCATTATACAAATAAAACAAAGGAACACACAAATATAAGAAATGAGTCTTGATAAAACATGTCATATAATATATTATAATAATCATTGCCTGTTGTGGTCATGAAATGCAATTAACTCGGAGACGTAGCACAGACCATTGGAAATTCACATGTAGGAAGGCAATTTAAGGTACATACAAACCTTAACCATCTCTGTCCTTTTTTAAAGTTAAGCCAGATACACAGCTCGATATCGGAGGAGCTGGAGACACAGGACATTGACCGTGGTTTACAGTCCGATATCCCGGTTTTCAAGTGGGACTGATTGCTCCCGCTCGAAAACAGGGATGGCTTCATTAGATATGGGCCAGATAGATGACCGTGAACGTGCACAATGTTTGAAGCGGCCATTGATCTGGCCCATATCTATACGTGTGTTCCCAGCTTTACCATACAAGTGTGAATAAGAATTAGAAAAGACCGTGGACAACTCACATCTCTAATGGGTTGGGATGCCCATCCCCTAAATGGTAATGGCGTGAACTGAAAGTACCCTCAGTGGGGACCTTTATTGGCAAACCCAGCCCCCAAAAGAAAATTCATATAGAAAACATATTAACACATTTATTTAGTATAACAATGAATACAATACTGGGAATGCCCCATGTGGACAAGGTTTTCCTTAGAGCTGTAAAGAAGAGCTCATGTGGCTCAAAGATTGATGCTATCTGGGTAATGCCTGCCATAGACACACCAAGCGGCGCCCGATTTTGCCGCCGACCGATGGGCGAGCGCGCTCTTGACCGTCGGCAAAATCGGTCGCCGACCGGGGGTGCCCACATGGGGCGACAGATCCCTGTCGACCCACAGATCGGCCGGCCAGAGAACAGACATGTCTGATATTCTCTGGCCGATGCATTGAAGCTAATGGCCGGCACACAAAGGGTGGCGGCCAATGCTGTCAGCTCGGGACTGCAGCGTGATGGCGTCATCACGCTGCTTTCCAGAGCTGATCGGACCTTCTTTGTTGGCCACCACTCGGTACGCGCGTGGTGGCCTTAAGTCCCACACAGCTATTGATTATAGTTAACGGTACTGATATCTCTGATACACTGACATTGGTACTTTGTTTCTGGAGGGCGATGGGAATCCTTTTGCCAAGTTTCACTTAAACCAAGCCCTTTTATTCTTGCATACAAAACATCCCCAAATTAAGTCTCTGAAAAGTTTGGGGTCACCCCTCCTCTGAGAGTGAAAGGGTGTTGCCCAATGCAATCCGCACTCCTCGCACTAGGCTAGCGATGCTGCTTGGTGTATGTAAAAATAAGAAAAGTAAATCAGTTTATATTGGAAACTAACTGGGAATATTTAATGATGACAGTTACTCAATTTAAAATACTGTTTAAAATGCCCTATTGCATTTCAACAGACTGGATTTCTTCTTTCATCCTTTAGAAACGCTAAAGCCTTCTCAGAACTCATCCGTCATTCTCCAGCTCCATATGTTTAAAAAAAATGATGCAGATGGCCGCAGGGGTTTCATATGGGACCACCTCGGTTTGGAAAGAGCAACAAGTCTTGTACAAGTCCTCATTTCCTATAAGATAGAGCGTATGATCCGTGTTAGCTAATCTGTCTCTGCTCCTTGCTTTGATGAAACATCAAATCTTCTTAAATTCAAGGCGGCTCGAGTCTAGCAAAGTTCTGGCACAAGAAACCGGCTTGAAGAGATTCTTTTCATCAGTTGAGACTGTTGGCCACAAGCAAGAAATAACCTGCTGCTGACTGAAGTCTGATGTTATCTCTACCAATCCGAGGATTTCATTCTCTACACGGCATCGGATGCAGATTTTATGAGGGGTTTCTTCTGGTTACTGGTCTATTCATATTATCTGCTAAACATGGAAATGAATTCACCCTTTAAACTTTGGAGTTAGGAGGGCTGTAAAAAATCATTGGAATGACATGTTGTCCATGCAAAGCGATTTGTTGTGAATTCCCTATTCCCTTTGCTAGGTTTGGTGAAGGCCTGTTGTGGCTGTAAGGCTCGTATAGTCTGATTATTCAGCACATGCACATTATCCAGGAGCTTTGGGCATGGTACAGGGAAGAATATTAAACACTCTAGCATGGCTTTAGGGCACCATTTGTAGAATCTAAAGTATGTGCAGGGAAATGTAAGGACAAAGTCACTGGAAGTAAAATCCTGTATCTGAATCCCAAATAGGTTCTTTGTTGAAAAAAGGCATTTTTGAAGTACATGGATAAATTATGCAATGGTGTGCTTCTGAAAGGACTGTACTTTTCAAACACTACTTCAAGGCATTTTAAATGCATATTGAAACAAAGGACAAAGTGAAGTACAATCCCTGGAAAATGTGAGGGACGTGAAGAAAAAACACAATTATTTTACAAAGCACGCAATTAAGATAGAAATCTGCTGGTAAAAATGACTATTATCTGAAACAAATGTCATATATATGTCTAACTATCGGGGACGGGATCCAGGGTCAGTGAAGCACACACTTCTACTCATTACTGCTAAGGCTACACTGCAGGATAAATGGCTTGGCTATACCTCGGCCTAAACTGAATCATTCCACACTTCACAGACTATATCGGAAATCTTTCAGTACTTAACATAAAACAGTACTACATTACGGGGATGACAAGCACTCTCAAGCACCGATTCATTCTACAAATTACATTCTAAAGTCACTTCAATGGGAATTAATGTTACTTAAGGTAGCCATACACGGGTCAATACCAGTGCAATCGATGACCCACGCGATCTCGGACGTCACACACATTTGCGCCCATCGTTTGTGCAGGTCATCGATTGCGACCACCCATTGATTTATCCCGTTCGACAGCTTGATCGAAAACAGAAGCAACATGTTGGTAAATCCCTGTTCAATCATGATTGCTTTCGATTAGGACAGTGGGTCCCCATCCAAAGCCCTGAACAGAAATCTATTGTACAAAAGTAGTGCGCATAGATTGTCGTTCAATCTTGAGCGCGGCGACATCACCACACTGCGCTTGTGTGCCTCATTGATTGCACGGGTATCGACCTGAGTATGGCCACCTTTGGTGATTGACCTGAGCCATGCCAAATAATCCCACTGTGGTAAAAATGGTAGGTGGTATTAGCTGTGTCTGCAGCGCCGAAATCCAAAACTGGGTCATCATTTTATACAAAATCTCTGCTGGAACTAAACTCTACATATCTCTATTTCTCCACATATGGATGTCCAAGAATATTCCCACAAACTATGCTAAGGGACACAATTCCACAGAAAGGCAAAAGTTCCGCATAAAATTTCCAAAAAGCTTTATTCCTCATTCGTCAAACAGTGGACACAAAGTGATACAATCACCCCTGGGGGTCACCTCAATCTCTGACGCTGTCAGGATCCGAACCCAGGGATGCGCCGAAGCCTCTTTGCAGCTCTACCTGCTAAGCCACCTTACAGTCTGACTTCACACCTTGCTGAATCCCTTGGACCTGGATACGTTACCTAGTTCTAGTGAACCCTTGGCCCCTCCCATTGACCCCCTATAAAAGCCGAATCCCATGGATTCAATGCCAGATTATTGTGCCTTGCCAATATCTCGCTCTGTCTCCTCATCGTG
>CM070034.1:49872491-49885967 GCA_036250615.1 Ptychadena robeensis | reverse complement strand
ACTCCTCTCCTGGATCCCGGTTCCCCTACCCTCTCAGGAGGGAGTGGACTAACACATACACACTCTGGTGGAAGAAATAGTCCATGAACAGATCGTCCGCCTGCAGAGCATGTATGTGAGTGGCTGCTTCATTCCTGCTTCTGTATGTGAGCTGCTCACTCTTACTGCAGATTGGGACCAGGAGGTGAGGAAGCCTCTGACAGTTTCCCCACCTCCTTTAACTCCTGCTCTGCCAGTTGGAACTTAATTCTGACTGACGGAGCAGTAGTATTTAACTGGGATAAGGCGCTTTACTGTATAACGTGAGTCCTATAAGGTGGCATGTTTTATCAACTGTTAATGAGGCACACCTGTTTCTTATTTTATTGTCCATACTCTATAACCAGTCTAACCAGTCAATGGACCAAAAGTGAATGTGACATGTTTCTATCAAGCCTCAGGAGAAGACTTTGAAATTCAGAAGCATCAATCCCTCCAGTGAAAGATTATAAGAAGATTGTGACAAATACCGTTTGCTCTAAATTGACTGAAATACCCTTTAATGTATTAATCAGCACTTCCCGGGATCTGGCAGTAACATGTAAGTGTCCATAACAATGATTAATAATTGATTTCCCATCCAAGACAATTGTCCTTAAAGTACATTTCTTGATTATATAGGGAAAATTGTAAGAATGTGTTAACTCTGCACATCTCCGAGAACAAGAGAAGTAAATTGCGAACGCAAGGACATGGAATGGCTGTACAGTCCTAGCAAGCCGTTTACAGAGATTGAATCATTGTTTTCTGAGTCACAAGGACCTGGTACAAGGAAAGCTTTCATACACGAGCCACTCATCTTCTGCGGCGCCCAAAATAGCAAATATTCCTCTAAATTCTACTGCCCTATTTTTTGGCAACACTGAATCGTCAGCCTTCGGGTATTTTGAAGTACTTACCCATTTTTAACAGATTTGCTCTGGAAATGAAGATCTGAAGACGTTCATGAGTAATATCAAAGAAATAGGAAAATTTTCTGCATATTTATGACTCTGGGCTGCTATCCAAGGCGATATTTTCTTACTCTAATCACAAGGTGGAAATAATAAAACCAATCATATGAAAATCTTTGATGAAAGTTTCTCTACAACCTAGATTTAAGGCTGCCCGAACATAAAACTTTTTGACTCGCCACACCAGGAAGCAGATATATGGAGTGTTTGTGTGAACTCATATACATTAAATGTATATCATAATAACATAAAAAAGGTTTTGATCTTATTAAAAGAAAGTAAAGCATCAAAACATAAGACTTATTGTACAAATGACTCTGCTGCCTCTCCACAAAGCAATAGTGAATGTCCACTACCACTGTCAAAAACATACACAGGCTCTTTCACACTATACCCCCAGCCAGTGGTGGCTTTAGGCATGGGCAACATGGGCGGTGCCCAGGGGAGCATTGTGGTGGGAGCGGCATCATGTGCATTGGAAGTTTTTTTTTTGCTCATCCATGCTGCTGTCCAGCATCATCCAGTGGGGAAGAGGCGCTTAGTTCAGGGGTTGGTGAATGAAGGGTCGCGCGGTTGTATGCTCGGGCACCGCCTGGGGGTATAACTGCCTCTCGCAGCTTAACCAGCATCCTCAGCTGCTGCAGAACCTCAAATACCCCTACCAACACACCTTGGTCTGACAGAGCTTACACCGATGAGATACCAGGGGGTAATTGCACAGGGTGCCCGAAAGGCTAGGAGCGCCCCCTGCCAGCAGCACACATGCATTACCGCAAGGTAGACAGGTTTTCGCAGGAAACAATTATGAGGCATGAGCAGGTTTGGCAGGGAAAGCTAGAAGATGGTAGGGTAGGCATGTGAAATGTGCATTGCATACAGCTTCTTTTAGGCAAAGCTGTAGTGAGCACTATACTACACTCCACTCCACTCGTTCAACTGGGCAGATATAATGCCTAGAGGTATCTGCCATTCGGATGAGTCTATAGCGTCATCACACCGCTGCGTCATCCCCATTGCAAGGTGCGGACAATTCGCACCATTATATCCATGCATGTGAATGAGCAGAGGGGAGTGCAGTTCCCTCTATCGCTGTACGCAATTCAAATTGCATGTGCCTACCCTACCACCTTCTAGCTTTCCCTACTAAACCTGTCCATGCCCCAGGAGTGCCACAAGATAGGACAGGAAGTGTGATGCTGGGAGGATTGCCAGATGTCAAAAAGTAAAAATCTAATCATAGTGAAATAAGCCAACAAGATACAATATATAATTTTTTTTTGTTTGTTTTCAGATCTTGGAAGTATTTGAGCTAGTTGAAAGCAAAAATGTTTCCATAGTCTTTCTATGCTGAAGATGTACCTTCACTTAGGAGCCCAATCCCATTCCATTAGTTCCACACCACCAAACATTGCAATGCAAGTTAGTCAAGCAGGTAACATTGTCGTGGCTTATCGTGTGATTCCGGACCAATGTCCAGTAGTGGCATACCTTACACCAACTATTAAGATACTGTAAAATGAGCCTGGGGATGTGACGCTTAAATGCAGCTGCCAACTAAATCCGTCTCATGGAGCATAGTTTTTGTAAATTTTACATGGAACTCATGAGCCCTCAGTGAGCCCAATTAGCATTTTGTTTACATGGTATAAATAGTACAACAGCTGTCAGGTGCTATTTATCCACATTAAATTCTCCATGTAGGACAATATGCATCCACATCTTCAACTATTTTCAGCAAGCTTCCATATGGCACTTGCCTTCAATGTGAATCTGATTAAACACAGCAATTGTCACACTGTATATAAAAGAAATGAATCTGACAATCCCCTCAGGTAAATCCTACTAGTGAAAGATTGGTTACTCTTTAAAAGTAGTGATTCAGTGTCCACCAGAAAATTATTGATGAAAGTAATGTTCTGCTTTACAAATATGAACCAAGACACGTGTCTACAGGAGCCGCATGGTAGACAGGTTTTTATAGGAACCCTATTCTATCATTCTCACTTGAGTGTGCAGCTTTAAAATATATTGGAAATATTAATGTGCATACTGTAGAGTGTTGTATACAGCATGTTCCAGCAGAACTTCCTCTGTGCCGATACATTCTGTATACAAGTATTTACTCAGCAAACAGAGGGGCAGTGCTGAGAGCCAAAGATAGTCTCTATGTGATTTTTGAACAGATAAATGTTAAAAAGACAGGCCAAGCCTGCTTTAATTTAAATTGCCCAGCTTTAAAGTTAAAGTCTAGGTACTTTAGATATCAAGACAATGTTAGAAAACACAGTTACGTATTGTAGAGGATCCCAAAGGGTGGACCCTGGATGGGACATATCTCCCCTTTTATGGCGTGTGGTATGTATTCCATATAAACCCCGAGAGAGGACTCCAGGAAAGAGAAACAGCATTTGCCATTATGTTACATTTTTAAAGGACCATGACCTCTAATGGAAGGAAGGATCAGTTGGGCCTTCCACTTCCACCCAGGTATACACTAGGATTTTGGCCTCAGGCCAGAGAGGAAGTCTTCTTAAAGAGTTCAATTGAGTTCAATTGGGCCTGTGAACCATAGGAGACGGAATCCAAGTGGATGAATTGTCTAGGTTAAAATTGGAGGTGGGTATACATGGCTGGATTCAATTTAATTGTATTAAATTGTTTGTTTTAAATTCCGATACATTTTACCACCACATAAAGTGATTCAAAACCAATCATTCCTTTCAAAACGCCAGAGCACATGCTGCATAGTACCATTGGATACAAATTCTTTGAAATACCAAGAAAACCCATCAGATACCTAAATGACCAAGTTAAATTTACCAACATGTCCGAAAAAAACTGTTTGATCTATTTATCTTCTAATGCAATCACATTTGCTGGATCCAAAGAAAAAAAAAAAAAAGGATCGATTTTCAAAAGATTGACTTGGGCGTTACAGGATTTTCACTAAATTTTTCAAAAGCCATTTCCCAGGCAACCACAGTGTACTCCGCTGTGATTCATCACTCTCTACCCGGCTCACTACACACAACCAGTGTCAATTAGATGCTAGTGGTGTGTGCAAGGGAAAGCGACCCCCCCCTTCATTAACATGAAGGTCTATGGTCCCATCCCCCTCCCCCCGGAAGACTCAGGGCCGGAAAAGCTCTGTGAGCCTGCAGCTATGGAGAAATGCTCACGGAGAGCCGGCGAATGGGTTCGATCCCGACACCGGGGCAGTATGATCCAAGATCAAACTGTGCCCGTACTGGCTTCAGGCGGAATGCTCAGGAGGTTAACAAAAGTCATTTGTAAAGGTGATCCCTTTCCCTCTAAACATTACAGTATTACCAGTATTTTTATGTAACTAATATGGAAAATTATGCTTGAGACAATGCAGAATGAGGCATGGCAAGTCATTTTGGGGAAAGGTCAGTAAGCAGACAATACTTATGATGAGTCCTTTGTCCTGTCCGCCATTTTTGGAAACAATTTCCTTATGGCGGACAGGACATATATTTATTATTTCCTTCAAATAAAATATAAAAGAATGTTTTTGAGATTAAGTGCATTTTTAGAATAAAGCCCATCAAAATGTGAGGGGTGTGCTAGGATGTAAAGGCTTTATGGGACAATAAAGTTAGAGAAATGCAGAGATCAAAGTGAGGTTTTAGTTTCTCAATGTATTTATATCAAAAGTTTTCACTCAAACCTCAGTAATCACTTATCTATGCCTTACAATATTCTATGAGTTCTCTGTAAAGCTAACTGATGTGTTTAGCCTGAGGCCTGCAGAGATGTTTTCCTTGGCTCTGTTTTATTACTTCGTATATCAAAGAAGCACTCTAGAAAGTGGAGTTAAGGCCTTCAAGTTAGCAAGCTTTTTACAAAGTTAAACTATAACTAAAACCGATAAACTCGGTTAGAATGTTATTACAACATATCCTGCATGTTTATGCAACATGGTGCGATATTAATTATAGATAACTTATCAATGAAAACAAAATAGAACACTGCTGACCGGTTTAAAGTGCGGTCAAGCCTACTGTGAGTTATGGAATTGTATCTAAGCTTTCCCACTTCCCTAATAATGATGCTTGCCATATCTAACTTTTTATGATCATTAATACAGAGGTCCCAAATTCCGGGTCCCTTGAAGATAAGTTTACAGTTTGGAAATGACAGGAGGAACTATATAATGAAATATATGAAATCGAAAGACTGAGGACATCTTGTGGCAAAAAGAAGGTATTCCAGGGTGACTTTTTGAATGCTTTGCCATGGCAAATGTTTATTCTATATTACTGGTTGGTGACCACTGCTTAAGCACATACATTTTATGATGGCATAGGCAGGGGGTAGTGGTGTTTCTTTCCCAGTATAAATGGGGGATGTCTACAATAATCATGGTTCAGTCATCTAAGATTGTTGGCAATTTGTCCCTTAAGGTGGCCATAGTTACAGATAGACCGCTGTGCGTGCTCACGTCTACCGTAATCGAATGCATCTTAAATCAGGCCATAAATCAGGCCATAAATCAACCTAAAAAATTAAGGGCATGTCCGTAATTTTTAGATCGATCCAAAGTAAATGCTGGCACACAAAGGGTGTGCAGAGATTCTCGGCACAACCAGCCGTGCGTGATGATGTCATCACATGTGATTGATCGGACATGGAATCGGCCCAGCATTGAGAGGTCTATGGCCGGCTTCAGCATTCTGTAAACATGCTTTAGATCCAAAAACTTTACTAGAGGTGTGCACATTTGATTGAAAATTTCCACATGATTAGCCACACCTAGTTGTAATTTATCCTAATTGCAATGGAAAAAGGAAGGGTGTAAAAGAAGGTAATAAGGCTATGTCTCCATTGGACGTCATGAAATGGCCACCGTCTGCACTGTGCCAAAATAGGTCCTTAGGAAATAAACTTCCATCAATAACGATTATTGGATTTTTTTGCATGTACACTGTACATTGGATTTTATCATCCTTAACCTAACAAGACTGCTGTAGTTTACCACATCCTTTCAAACATTCCTAAACGGACACAAACCATATTAACGGAAGATTAGAACCCAAACTGATTCATTTACCTCAGGAAAAGATCCTGTAATAAGGAAGTAAAGAGGCTGGGAGATAATCCTGATTGTTGCAGTATGGGAAATCAATACCATTTTACAAATATGTGTGTGTGCAGAGCACATCTACATAAAAGAAATGCACCCGGCGCTGCAGCGGTTTCTTCCTTTAAATTGTGAACAATTTGCAGTGACTTTGAATATATCGAAAGCTCTCTTTTACATTTTGTATGGCAATAAAAATAAAGAAAAACTCCAGATCAGCGAATCAGCTTCATAGATATATTTGTTGTACACATACATTGCAGAGTTTGCACACAGTGGGCAGGACATTTGCTGCGCTTGACGAATACTGCCACCTGCCCCCATGTATTCCTAATGGGCTGCAAAACCATCTGAGGAATGCAGAAGGTCCCCAGGTTGGGGTGTTTTTAAACATCCAGTAAAAATCTGGTGATTATCAAAGTTTTAGCAATGCTTCTGAAAGTTTACTGTTTGTAAAGGCTCATTCAGACAAGCAGTGCTCTAGTTGCAGTGCATTACAGTAAGTGTTTCATAGATAACCTGTACCATTCACACTAGCCATGCGCTTGCATTTCTGCAGCAGTGGAGCTAGACACATTGAAGGTAATGGGAGCGGTTCGGGCGCCACATCCACTCCTAAACCGACCAAGTGGAGCCTTAACCTTACTAAGATGACTTAAGCAGGGAACACACATATATATGGACCAGATCAATGACCGTTTAAGCACTGTGCGTGCTCACGGTCATCTAACTGGCCCATATCTAATGCGGCCATCCCTGTGATTTACAGTCATGTCCGATATCCCTGTTTTCACGCGGGATTGATTGGTCCCGCTCGAAAACAGGCATATCAGGCATGACCGTAAATCACAGTCGATGTCCGTTGCTTTGCATGGGGACCGCGGGGTCTCCATGCAAAGCATCATCGGAGCTGGATGACACAACAGTGCTACGCCTTCAGCTCATTCAATGTCGGGCAGCAGCGCGATGACATTATATCGCTGCTGCTGGGAACCCCTGCTTTAGGGCCCCCATACACCTTTAGATTCCTCTGTCAGATTTCCTTTAGATCTCCTTTTGTTTTACCAAAACCATATAATATGAGAGACTTTCTAAACAATCAAGTCTACCTGTGTTCAATCACAGAGGACCCTATACTACATAGTTATTTGTAGATCTAAAGGATATCTGACAGAGAGATCTAAAGGTGTATGGTCAGCTTTAGATGTTCAATCAATGTTGTGGTTAGGACGACTGCTCTCTTATGATGACCAACCTAATCATTGATCAGCTTATCCCAGCATTGAACAGAACTAAAGCTCATCATTGAGTATCTATCATGTTTTATATTTTGTGCTTTCATATGAAAGTAGAATATGAAAATGAAAAAAAAAAAAAAAAACGTATACTACATGTAAACCATCAGATATGCTGGGATAAGAGATACATTCTGAACATTTTATGTGAAGAGGCTGATTCACTGCAGGCTGTCACATGGAAGATATATAGAGGGAAACGAGAAAAGAAAAGACGATTTATGCTGCACTAAACAAGAAGTGTCATTTTTATTGCACATTGTAGAAGCTAGACTTCCACTAGCTTGCACACATGTCAGTATATAAAAATACTGTGTATGCTACTATTGATGAACATATAAAACTGAGCTGCCTTACACAGGCAATATGGATATAACCTATCTCTTTATTCTACACAAAACATCTTTTTATTTCCCTCTATAACATTTATAGCAGCACAAATCATAATCTGGTTTAGTAGACAATTTCAGTTGCAACTATTTTACTTCCAATTTGCATGTTAAGGCTGCCATACACGGCACGGATTCGTGCCGGATTCCGGCGCAATGGATTCCGGGCGCGTGCACGCGGATCCATCGTGCCGGAATCCCCTGCAGCCCACCTTGCCCGTCCGACCGCATCCGATGGATCGGGGGCACAGAATCGGATCCGAGGAAGAACCAACCTGTTGGTCTTTTCGGGTCCGATTCTGCTCTGATCAGGGGGCGTTGCGGTCAGGGAGGCGATCCATCGGACACGGATCCGGCCGTACAAGGTGGGCTGCCACGATCGGATTCCCTAATGGGCTGATCGTTCTCACCTGTGGATGCCGGCGGAATCGCCGGAATCCATCGGGTGCTGAATCGATCAGCCAGGGAATCCGTGCCGTGTATGGCTAGCTTTAGAGCATTGGAAGAGAGCAGACCTGACGATAGCTAGATTAGTATAGCCGCTTGATAGAGGCGGTTTCAAGCGCCAACATCACACCGTACATGCTCACAGTCATCCATCTAGCTGCCATCTGATGTGGCCACCCCTGTCTTCAGGGTGACAGGGTTATCGGACATGACCATAAATCACGGTAGATGTCCATTGCTTTCGATGGGGATCGCAGGTCCCCATGCAAAACATTAGCTGAGCTTGGTGTTGCAGCAGTGCTGCGTCCCAAGCTCCTTCAATATTGGGTTTAAAGGCTGATCTATCTTAAGGGCATCGACCCATGTATGGCAGCCTTTAAAAAGGCAAAATGAAAGCCCCCCCATACACCTTTAGATCACTCCATACAATTTCCATTAGATCTACCAACAGCTATGTGGTGCCGGGTCCTCCCTGACAGAATACATAGTGATTGAAAGGTTAAGAAAGGTCCTCATAGCTCCTCCTACATGGTTTTGGTAGAAGAAACGTGTTATCAGGCGCGTTTTGTTCATGTCACATTATGAGCCCATTGTTCATCAATGGGTGCGCCATGTGACTGCAATGCGTCTGCGCAATGCAGACATACCCAAAGCGCGGCCAGCGTACACTGGCATGTTATTTCCTATAGGGGAAAGTCAGGGGCATCTTCACCCAGTATTAGTGATACATTAGTAAATTAATGAGCTGTTTTGGAGGCAACTAACTCTGATCTGGAGGTGGCCAACCTCCTTGGGACTTTAAGGGTGAGAAAATAATTGAGGTTCCTGTCAGAAAAGTGAGGTTTATAATTTTATTCAAAACTGCTGTTAGTACATGCATGTTTAAAAAGCATTGTTCCAAAACCATATGCTTCCCTCATACATATTCAAGGGAATCCATGTCTGGAATTCGTATCTTTGCTCAAAAGAAAAAGTAAGATAAATGCCCACAGTATAAATGTCCACAGTGGACATTTATACTGTTGAATTTTACAATTGTGGGATGTGGTGAGCTCCATTACCGGTAACCAGGACCCTCCTTTTTTTTTTTAACCAATTAGTAAATTAACTTTACTTTTAAATTGGCCATTAAGGAACCGTAAAGCAGCCAAAGTGGGCAATGTCAATCTAGTCACAAGCATGTTAAGGTACTAGTAGTGTGTGAAGGCGCATTTTACACTACTCTACTGGGGTGTTGACATGCCAGTGCAAATGAATGGAAACAAGTAAATAAACTGGTTACACAGGTATGCATGGGTCCTAAAGGGGTTGGAGACGTTCTCCTATCAAAAGTGAATGTTTGTAATTGTCAGCAAAGAAGATGATGCTGTGTACATTGTAATACCTAACCATATGAATGTGAAACAAATCTGTTTTCATTTTGATCTAATTATTTTCATTAATATCCAATTCTTGAAAACTGTTTATTTCACCTTATTCATCCATTACCACTTTAATAAAGAATTACATGATGTTACATAGCAAAGCAACCCCAAATAAGAATGATGTGTTTGAGGAACCAGAAGGAAAAAAAACGTTAGGCTGTATTTCTGCCAAACCACAAGCCACTGAAACTCATAGATGGAAACTAGATTTGAATATATGGGTAAAGACTTTGCTTGGTGTTTGGCTTGGCTTTACAGTGTGGTTTTAGAACTGCAACACCAAAAATGTGCCTTAAAGTCAGAAAGTGGCATGTAAACAGCCTTCGATCCTATTTACACCACAGCAGCTTGCCAAGACTGGAAGGCTAATACATTGGCCTTCTGTAGGTCAGAGACAGCAAGGAACCAATCGTGGTGGGGTGTATAATGAGACAAAAAGGGGTTCCCAGATCACCAACAAAGATAATGTGCTAAAGATTAATATCTATATGTATTACACAAAGCCAACCAGAACATTTTAAAATGTACAAATATCCCATCCGTACAGCAAAAATAAATAAAGCCAAGGCACAGTTTCGGCACAGCATCGAGGGACATAATTATATATAAAGTGACATTGAGTTATGAAAAAATAAATACTGTGTATGTAACAACAAATGTCAACTTCCATTAATTACCAATAACTTGCTTTACATGACTGCATGCTCTCAGTGTGAGTACTTGGCGCTTCTCGGGTCTGTAAACTCCTAGGAAATCTTCAGAATATGCTTAGCATGGGACATTGAACAAACAGCTGAATTATCATGGCAGCACCATAATTATATACAAGAGTGAAACACAGAATGGCATCATCACAATAAGAATATGATCCAAACTCCAGGAAAACAAAGGAACAAAAACAATGAAGCAGTTCTAAACAAAGGTGTTCTATAAAAGTCAACAAGCTCAATCTACACTGGGTGTTCAGCAATAAGTTTAAAAGATTCCTGAAAATCTGGTCCTAAAATATCATAAAGTAAAGATTAGCTGAGCTGCCAGTCTCTGGAAAGATTAGGAGTGTTCCAATGAGTTGTCCTACCCCGACAACTGCACATGTGCAAGACCGACTAGATCTCCTCCCTAGACTGCTGCACATAGGCGTACTTTTTCTGGGTTACAGGGTTCAGCTTACGGACTTTGGATGTTAAGGTTAGGTAAGGGGTACCCAAACTGTGGGTGGGCGTGGAGGTATTCTGGGGGGGGGGGTGCACCTAGGGGGTCAGCCGAAAAGCCCAATGTATAAGAATTGCATGAGAGAGAGGAAAGAGAGGAAAGTTCTGCCGAACTCAGCTGCCTGTTTCCCTTCTGTCTTTTCTCCCTCTGGGGATTGCACACAGTCCTTCTGCCCTCACCTACCACTGCCAGCTAATCAGAAGCCTGAGGGAGGAGCAGGAAGACAACCATAGGGGAACTATCTGCAGACAGTAAAAAGAGTGCATGTAAAGTGTGTCTCTATGTGAATGATGAATATTTCTGCAACACAAATGCGGCTAGTGTGAAATGGCCCTCAAACTGAACCTGTGCTGTTTGAATTGAGGGGTTAGATTATGTTCTTATTTAGAAAAGGGAAGTCCTGCAGGGAAAGTTTGGGAACCACTAAGATAGGTGGTTCCAAGGGTTAAGGTTAGGGAACTGGGCAGGGTTGTTTTATTTTAAACCCCCAAGCCCCTGAATCCTAACATCTGAAGCTTACCCCTAAAATCAAACGCCACCCCCCCCAACCATAATCCCCCCAAACACCTATCCTTAACACCCAAAGTCTGCATGCTGAAGCTTGTAACCCCGAAAAAGTGCGGCTATCTGCAGCTGTCAAGGTAGAACTCGTCCGCCATCGTCATGTGCATGCACAGTTGTCAGGGTAGGACAACTCGTCGGTATACCAGATCCTGTAACATTCAGTTCCTGTCCTAACAGCAAGATATGGGAAGGTATTGGCCGAATAGAGAAGGCCAATACCTTCAGTGAAGCATGCACTCATACATCCGCCACCTTCCTGAACACACATATCACAGTCTTTTAAGGATGAAACTGAAGACTATTAAGCAGGGTACAGACCTGAAGATATGGGCCAGATCGATGGCTGTTTCGAGTGCCGTGCGCGCTCATTGACATCTTTCTGGCCCATATCATATGCGACCATCGCTGTGAAAACTAGGATATCGGATGTGACCGTTAAATACGACCAATGTCCATTGCTTTGTATGGAAACCGCGGGTCCCCATGCAAAGCATCGGCTGAGCTGGGGAGAGCAGAGCTGCAGGGAACATCGAATGGCTCTGTACCCTGCTTTACTGTAGCTGGAAACAAAATTCTCCAATCCTAGGTAGCACTGCTAATGTTCTCATTTTAGTAAAGACTACATGATGAATCAGCTCTGATCCTCAAGTTTTGTTTATGTAATGTAATTAGGGAGATCCAGGGCATGTCACGGCTGTCATATCACAGGCTTGTCATATTTGAGTGGTACGGAGCGCTGAAATAAAGTGACAAACTTTCCCAGAACATCACTGAGGCCGAAGACAAAATGTCAGTAAATGGCAAAATGTTCGCAGGAGAAGTCCCCATCCAGCAATTATACTGAGGGTTCAGCTAAACTTCAGGCTCAAAGCACAAAGGGAGCAAAATCTATTTTGTTTGTCTTGTTTGCAAATTTAATACAATTGTAATATAAATAAATAGTAAATAAAAGGACAGGGATGACCCATGTCATTATGACATGTGAAATTTAGGATGCTCATTAAATATAAGGTAGAACAAGTTGAAAGCGTATCAATGAAAGGCAGGGAGGGGTAAGCGTGTGTTTTAGAAGTACCATATAATAAAATTTTACAAGTTCCTCTTTGGATTCTTCTCTTCTGTGCTTGTTAATGTGTTTGAAGATTTTCCACTGAATGCACTACTGCAAATATTTAGGACAGGAAAAAATTAAGCAGAAAATAAAAGCAGAAGGTAAACAGAGACCAGATTGTAATCTTCGCACCCCAGAACGGCGCACAAACTACAATCTGTTCCATTTGAAATAGGAGGAGGCTAACATTAAGGCTAAGACTCCACTGCATGTTTGCAGAAATGTACTGTGCAAGTCGCTCCTATTGCACGTCCCAATTCACATCTCCATGTTGAATATGTGCTGTCAAGTATCTAAGTGTGGGGCCCCACTCTTCAAAAATGTAAGGTGACGTGCCTATAATGCCCATTGAGCAAACCTGTGTCCACTGTCCATCTGTGTTCTGGTCAGCACATCAGCCAATTAATGATATGCAGAGTTAATCTTCACTAAGGTGACTTTCCATCCAGTTTGTTTACATCAGTGGTGGGCAACTGAGTTGATATGGAGGGCCACAGTGCGGCCCTCGCCATCACTATAGGGCCACACATAACATCAATCCAGACCCTCCCCTCCCCAACATATCTCAGTGTGGACCACATCCCGACAGACAGTCAAAACCCAAAGAGCCCCCCCCCCCTCCTGTCCCTGGGTGCAGCACGCATATGAAGACTTGGTTACCCCGATCAACAATTTTACTGATATAGGAGCGCCAAAGTTTATAAGGAAAGCTGGGTCAGCATGTGACCGCTTCACAGGTGAGTCGCTATGCCCTATGCATTAACAGTTAGGTTTTGGGGGCCGCATGTGGAGGACCAAGGGGGGCCGCATACGGCCCCCCAGCCACAGGTTGGGCACCTAGGGTTTACATGGATAAACTTGCTTCAAGTTCAGCAAGGACTCCCATGTCCCTCAACCACAGATGTAACGTCATTGTGACAGCTACAGCACAGTCCTTG
>CM070034.1:49802563-49862953 GCA_036250615.1 Ptychadena robeensis | reverse complement strand
CGAACTTGGTCGATCAACCCATGTGGACATGCATCGGTTTAGGTCGATCGAACAGGGAAATCCAAATGGGCTTAAGATAGGGTATTTGTATACTAACAAACTATGTCTATGATAGGGTATCCAAATTCTAATAAACTTTATATCTAATAAACTATGTATATGATAGGGTATTCTTATACTAATAAATGATGTATATGATAGAATATTCCTATACTTATAAACTATCTATCTAATTAACAATGTATATGATAGGGTATTCTTATACTAATAAACAATGTATATGATAGGGTATTCTTATACTAATAAACAATGTATATGATAGGGTATTCTTATACTAATAAACAATGTATATGATAGGGTATTCTTATACTAATAAACTATCTAATTAACTATGTCTCTGATAGGGTATTCTTATACTGATAGACAATCTATCTAATAAATTCTTATACTAATAAACTATGTATATGATAAGGTATTCTTATATTAATAAACTATCTAATAAACTATGTCTATGATAGGGTATAATTAACAATGTCTATGATAGGGTGTTCTTATACTAATAAACTATGTATCTAATAAACTATGTCTATGATAGGGTATTCTAAAGGTATTTTGTAGTCACAAGCACATACATTCCAGCTCGCAAACAAATCATAAATCATCTGGAAAGCAGGGCATCTAGATATAGGAATGTTTCACAGCTACACACAATGAACTGTGGCAATCGATGTTTGCAATATTGACAGACATAATAAATGCTGCTCTGTAATTTAGTTTGAATACATGGCATAATGGAAGCTACAGACCTGTCCTTTTCTCTGGCATTTCGTCTGGACGATTCACACTTCCTTCTCATTATGTGAACCAGTAAATGGAAATGTTACACCCCTTGTGGTTTTGTAAAACAATGTAGTAGATCTATGAGTCGATCTATACTGAAGAAGTAAAAAAAAGAAATTTTAAAGTAAAACTTGTATCAGTGAAGAAAAGTCATCAGATAGCTTCCACTAGACCAGAGGCTGCTAACCTTTTAAGATACGCGGCCCCAGAAGTGACATCACAAAATGTATTTGGAAAGTGGAAGTGCAGGTGCAGGTGCAGAGTGTCACTAACAACTTCCAAATAGCGAAAGGGTCACTTCCGGCACAATCAGGTACGTGTAATATCCCCTCCTAAGTTAGGATTGAAGGAAAATTAATCTTCCTCTTAACTTACCACCCTGCTTGTGGGCATCAGCGCTTCGGCTTGTTAGGAGCATCTCTAAAGCCCCCCATACACCTTAAAATCTTACCATACAATTTCTATGCAATCCACTTTTCTTCTACCAAAACCATGTAAAGGCCCCCATACACGGGTCGGATTCCGGCCGGATTCCGGGCCGATCGATTCCGGGCGCGTGCACGTGAATCGATCGTGCCGGAATCGTGTGCAGCCCACCTTGTCCGTCTGATCACGTCCGATCGTTCGGGGGCCCAGAATCGGATCCGTCAGAGAACCAACATGTTGGTCTTTTTGATCCGATTCTGCTCAGATCAGGGGGAGTTGCCATTTGTGAGGTGGAATCGGAGGTGGAATCGGACACGGAATCGTCCCGGAATCGTGCCGGAATCTGTTGGACAAGGTGGTATGCAGCGATGGATACTCTTAATTGGCCGATTGATCACACCTGCGATTCCCGGCAGAATCGCCGGAATCGATCGGATGATGAATCGATTGGACATGGAATCCGACACGTGTATGGCTAGCTTAATATGAGGACTTTCTAAACCTCCCAATCACTATGTATTCTATCAGAGAGGCCACTATACTACATAGTTGTTGGTAGATCTAATGGAAATTGTATGGAGTGATATGGGGGGCTTAATGCTTCCAGAGAACTCGTCGACCTCTTTGAAATGGTCCCGACCCACAGATTGAGAACCACTGCACAAGCTAATAGACCCCATTCCTTTGCTGTTTTTCAAGCTTGTGTTCTCCCCCTTTCCTCCTGCTTTCTATTCATCGTCTTTTATATGCCAGTGTTATATATTCAATTGTAAAGTGACTTTTAGATTGTAAGCTCAATTGGGCAGGGTCCTCTTCTCCTCCAGTGTCACAGTTTCTATTTGTATGTTAGCTTGTGTTCCCCATTTGTGTAACCATTTATTTAATATACAGCGCTGAGTAAATAAATAATAATAGTGCCTAGTCAGGACAGGACCAGCTGATGTGGGATTCAAGGTGGTGCCAGTACCTGTAAGCATGCAACAAACTTGAATGGTACTAAAAGTGCTGATTATAGGGAGGAATGCATTGAAAAAAAATCACCTGTAATAAGTTATTTAAAAAGTGACTTCCTGGCCTTGCTTACATATAGCCGCGGTAAGACGTCACAAGAACGAAGTGTTTGCTGGGTGATTCTGTGATCTCACTTCAATGAAAGTACATTGAGGAAAATTCCCATAGAAAACCATTGAACGCCCCCAGTGGCCACCCACGATATTGCACCCAGACTTAACCCTCGGAAACCTGGCGTATAAAGATGGAATCGCTCATAGGATTCTACAGAACAGCAGGTAAGTATATTTTTTTATTTTAGTATGAGCCATCATCGTACCAGCTCAGAGGTAAGTCAAACTTTAATTTTACATATTGAGTGTACATCTGCTTTAAGCAATGTTAGCACAACAGGATGTGCACTTAGAAGAATGTTCTTTTGTAATACAGGTTCCCTAAAGTACCATCAGACTTTTATAATTTTGCTGACAGTCAGTGTATTAAAAGTACTTTCACACCTGCAGCGCTGCGGGTTTCTGCTGGTAATGGACGTGCTAGTGGTAAAGCTACCTCTACTGTTACTGGCGAAAACTCCGCTTTCCTGACTACATATATCAATACATAAATGTTTATTCAAAGAAGAAAGAGGGAGAAGGGCCATTGGGGTTTAAAGGTGCTGTCCACTTAATATGAGATTTGAAAAAAAGCTTTTATTTACAATGTTTTAAATCCAACAAGCATAAACCCCCTGGCATTATTGACAAACCCAGCTCGTCAAGCGCTGCATTACTAAAAGTGCACTGGATGAGCTGGGCTAGTCTGTTCAAGATTGGAGCCCCGCAGCGCACACTCAACGTTCCGTGATGACGTCACATTGGGACGGTGGCGGGATTTTTTAATAAAAATCACACTTGGAGAACTTGCAGAAATAAAGGCTCATGTGCCCCCGATGTCCCCTTTTACATTTAACTCTCTCTCCTTTGGAATATGCAGACACTGTCCTATTTATTCCAATGGGAAGTGTCCTCTCTGCGTATTCTGAGCGGCGCTGATTTGAAACTGTGGGATGCTGCTTCAATGTAGCACCATGCGGTGCCGCCGGAGACGCCTCAATTGAAAATCAATGGAGGATCTTCCAAGACGAGGAAAAACTGTGCCTGATGCTGTTCCAGTGCTGTTTTTCTGTGTCTTTCCTATGCTAAATAAATAGGGCGGAGGCTAACTGCCTGCAAGCCGCGGGGAAATGCGTCTAGATTGAATCTGCAGTGGATGCATGGTCTATCTGATCTTTGCCTAACTACCGACTTTGTATTGCCATATTTTGGGAAGTTACAGGCCTACAACATAAAAAAAAATCATTTAAACCTATGGTAGTTGTGGTACAGAAATCTGGACCTCAGTAGTGCGCTAGGGAGGATAAAAAAAGGGAACAAGTTACATGAATAAGTAGCTGATCTTCCAAAGTATTTTGCCCTTTATCCAGAAAGCGCTGCACTGTTATGCCAATCATGATACATAGGCTTGACATCAAATCTCCACCAGGGGTATCCCCCTATGGGCTGATGGGTCCAGTGAGGGCCCCCACTTCTTAAATTATATCTGATGGGAATTTCTATAAGGTACCGTCCACTTCTATCCTGATTTCCAGGTGGTTACTTCCTCCCAAATGTGAACTGTAGTCAGACCTGCAACATTGGTCTATAACCAATCCCAAATGTCCCCATGGCTTTTACCACCCTACACAGTAAGGCTGGGGGTCGAGATGTCCTAAGGGTGATTCTAGTACGGTTCAATGCAGAGTGATATTGGTAAAACCACTGAGTCCCATCAGGGCAGTGTCTGCTCCATTGAGCTCATTTGCTATATCAATACATTTAAATAGATTTTTTAGGTATGTCACAATAGTTTTGGTACATCTAAAGAACTTAGTGCAGCATTACAATCAGACTGTATACCACATGGCCAGCTTAATGCTGAAAGTGTGATTATTTCCTAATTGGTGTATGAGGAATATTATACAGGGTCATGCAGTATAAAATGGTTGACAGCAAGGCTTGTCAGTTTATCATTAGAAGCTTGGCTTTGAAATTGAATAGCAATATGCGGACAGAATCTAATGATCTTTTTTGATACTAATCCCACATTATGGTCAGAATGTGTCCATGCTTGTTTAGGAGCATATTACTGTAATATTTCAGTGTTTTATGAGAACACAGGAGGAAGTAAAATGCAGTGTAGAGTGCCAATAAGTACACCTTGATCTGCACAGTCTACATTGTGTTATGTGTGAAGTGGATATACCGGTTTCGGGATAATGGCATTATGTAACTCCGAGCAGTACAAAAACTCTTGAAGAGTACAGAATGAGCTTGGTGTGCTTATGGCAATAAGAGATTTAAATTAACTCCTTGTTAAATATTAAAGCTCCTAATACCAGAAACTCTCCCTTTTGCTCTTTACAAATAGAACCCTCCTATTAAATTATATTTGTTTTGTTTCTTATGTTCTGTGGTGTTTTATTTCTCAGAAATTCAATACACATGTGCAGTTGCCAACACTGTTTTTACTTAAATTCAAAAGATTGGAATACAACTGTTATGCTTTTAACTGACTGTTAGAAACATGGCTCTCATCCCCTGACACATTTCATCTTGCTCAGGTACAGTTGAGGCAAACCCCCCTTATGAAATTAGACAAAACACTCTTGATTTCTCCATGAAAAGTGTTGTTAAGAGCACCTGTTTGTTATTTTGGAAATAAACACATGATATCCAAACATGCAATAGTAGTTAAGGTTCGCACTTTCCGTGTTCCAATATAAATGACCCACACAAACTCCCTCTCTGGTCGTTGCTAAACTCAAATGATACAGCTGAAACGTCCAGGTGCATGAGCTCTCATCACTGACTCTGTCTCACAGGTCTCCACCAACATATATCCAAAAGCACTGGAGTTCCACACACTGGGTAAAATCTTCAATGCAGCTTTTTTAAGTCCAAGATTGGTCCATCATACAAATACACAATAATGCATCCTCAGGGGGTCACCTCCACCTCTCTAACGCGTTTCATCCCCTAGATACGGGACTTATTCATAGAGACTATGAATAAGTCCCGTATCTAGGGACTATGAATAAGTCCCGAATCTAGGGACTATGAATTAGTCCTGTGTCTAGGGGATGAAACACGTCAGAGAGTTGGAGGTGACCCCCTGAGGGTGATAGGATGCATCATTTTGTATTTGTGTGATGGACCAATTTTGGATTTAATAAAGCTGCATTGAAGATTTTACCCAGTGTGCGGAACTTCAGTGCTTTTTCATAGATATAAAAAACAATGTCCACTAAGTGTAATCAGGATTTTTTATTGATACACTGATTTGAAACACGAAAGGGCAAAAATGAGACATCCAATAATATTAGCCTCCTGGCCACTTATAGTCAATAGTGTACCCTTTCTGAGCCACAACTGACAACAATCTCTTAGAGTAGTTCTTTACTAGGTTGGCACAGGTCTTCTGTGGGATTTCTGCCAATTCTTCCATTGCAAATTGTTATAGCTCCAAATACATTGTTTTGAGCTCTGTGTTGGTCACTCCAGGATCTTGGTTTTGGCATCCTTGAGGAACTATTGGACTAATTTTGATGTATGCTTTGGGTCATTGTCTTGTTGGAAGGCCCAACAACAGCCTAAGCCTAGACTACAAGCAGATTTCTGCATATTCTATCTCCAAATGTCAACATAATTTTCTATGTTCCTAAGCTTGAAGACCTCTCACTTTCTTTAGCACACAGCATGATGCTCCCACCACCATGTTTAACAGTTGGAACTGTGTTCCTAAGCTTGAAGACCTCTTACTTTCTTTACCTTACAAATTGTCCCAGTTAAGCCTCATCAGACCAAAACACAGACTTCCAAAATGTATATATATATACCTATAAATTGTTTATAGTCAAACTTCAGTTGGGCTGTGATGTGCCACTCTTTGAGTAAAAGGGTTCGTCTGAGATGATGGCCCTGAGCCCACCATGATGAAGAGCCCTCACAACTGTGTTCCTTAAAACATCAATTCCAAATGAGGCCAAGTCAACCATCCTCTCCAATATTCTAAAAATCATGTCTTCTCATTGTAAAAATAAACTTGATTGCAATTTTTTAAATTCTCAATTTAACCATCAACAAAATTAAGAAGTACACATACTCTATTATATAACATAATGTTTTGTGGTCACTCACGCTGTGCTGTCTGTACACAATGAACAATGCATTTCTAATTGCTGCAAAAGCGTTGTGTTTTGGCTGACCATAATCCTGTATAAAGAAGACTATAATAGGCAATTAAAAATGTAACCCCTGGCATTACCTGGATTTCTGCATAATTGCCTCTTAAATATTACGTGACCGTGGGTTAAATACTGTACAATCTGATTAAAATGGCTGCACAGTTGTGCCCTTTCTTATTACATAAAACACAGAGTTTTCTAGTTCAGGCTGAAAAAAAGTAATACAAACCCATGAAAATCAAATAAATTATAGACAATTGTTTTAGCTCAGTTATTACCACCCACCCAGATGAATTTTCTGTGGGTTGTATGAATGACATGACTATGGGTTGGCTATTACAATTTTACATTTCCTTTATTATTTAACTGTTAAGTTTTAGGTCATTGTTGGACTGGATCCTTCAAATGTTTTTAAAGCTTGATGATGTCGTGGTCTTCCATCGTATTTCTTGAAATTTATTTGATTTATTGCTACCTCTATGAAAATTAAAACAAAAGGTCCACGACAACAAAAGGTCCATAATGCTGCCTGGACCATGCCCCATCTTTAAAGTTTCAATTCTGAAATATCTGTTTCTGTAAAATTGTCATACGCAAAGCTGGACTAGGGATGAGAGCTTTAGAGACAAACTTTAGACCAGTGGTTCTCAACCTTTTTAGATCCGTGACCCCAGAAGTGACGTCCTGGGGTGTCACTTCTGCTTTCCAAATACCGAAAGTGACACTTCTTGACATGATCAGGTAAGGGTTATGTCCCCTCCCTCCTATTTTTCCGCCCTGAAATGATGTGCAGAGTGGGAAGTTAAGAGGTAGGGGGCATTACTCTGCCTCCTAACTTCCCACACTGCTTGTGGGCATCAGAGCTGCTGCTTGTTAGCTTTCAGTGAATGTGGCGACCCCTGTGAAATGGTTATTCGGCCCCTCAGGGGGTACCAACCGACAGTTTGAGAACCGCTGCTTTAGAGACTTTCAAGTGTCTGTCCTCATCTTTTGTTTTAAACTCCTTACATCTACTCATCTCTTGTCTCCTTTTGCCTGATTCTGCAATTGATGTAATCCCCAAGTGGATGCTATCACATACTAGCTGCTGACTTGTGGGGCAGATCAGACATCCTTGGACACTAGAGTGGGACATAGTTGGGTTATGTCCTGCTTAACACTTATCTGTTTGTATGCTTTTTGGGTAACCCATGTTAGGCATACCTTCTCTCTGTCCTGGACAACGTCTCTCAGTGCCTATCTGCCATCTCTTCATGGATGGTTAACAGATTTCTTAAACTCAATCTGAGCAAAACAGAACTCATCATCTTTCCCCCATCACCTTCCAAGCCTTCCCCAACATCTCACAACACAACATCCTCTCTGGTCTTCCTCTCACTAGTAGTGATGGCCGAAAAGTTCGCCTGGCAGACAGTTCACGCTGAACATAGCATGTTCGCAGTTCGCAAGGCCAGCAAACATAACGGGTGTTCTACCCGCCCCCTATACCTTAACATGGGGACAAAGTTTGACCCCACAGTCAGGTGGGACAGTACAGCAAATAATAGGATTTTCCCTCCTGGAGGACACCCCCTCCATTTTACGTTTATCTTGTGTCTGTAGTACTAGATAGATAGGGAGAGCTGCTGCTGATTGAAGGGTGCTACTTTTCAATTTGCAATTATACTCCATCCAGTGATCTGCAGCTATATCTAAGGTGTTCTGCAACAAGCAGTTCATCATATCTGAGCCACAAAAGTCCTTCTCTGGAAATGGGGTATGCTGTATTATGGGAATTTGTAGTTCATCACAAACTAAAGCAGGACATTGTAGAGAGATCCGACTTAATGCGATGTGCTGCAGCCCACTCCAACTAAGTTTTGGCAAAACCTGTAATCTAGATGTGATTTCTGGCCATCAGACATGAAAAAGCAGCATTTTTTAAAATCTGTATTTTGGGGAGAAGTTTAGCCATTGATCCCCCTCTGGTATGACACTGTCCAGGTGGTTGCACCCTTTTGACACTTTTTTTATTGGTATTGTGGCTATAAATATGACCTGAAGGTTTGAGAAGTTCACCCTCCATTAAAGTCAATAAAGGTTGCTGTGAACATGCGAACAGCAGGTATTTGCAGAAGTTCGAACAGCCACAGCTGAGGTTCGTCCATCACTACTCACTAGACTATCGCCTCTTCAATCCATCATGAATGGCGCTGCTAGACTCATTTACTCCTCTAACTGCTCCTCATCTGCTTCTCCTCTCTGCAAATCTAGCTTCCAATTATCCAGATAATTAAATGTAATTAAAGTTCTGTGCCTTGCCCCCTAACCGCCCCCTCCGCTCCTCCAGTGACCTACTAATGACATCCCCGCTCATAACTTAATCACATGCGTGGCTTCAAGTCTTTTCTAGGGCCGCTCCTACTCTCTGGAACTCCCTCCCTCGCCCCATCAGACTTGCTCCTACCTTTGCCACCTTTAAAAAAGCTCTAAAAACCCACCTCTTCAACCTCTGCTACCCATCTTCTCATTCCTAACATCACCAGTTTTTGAAAGCACTTCTTAATGAAAGTTGGGCTGGACTAGGGAACAAATTTGTAGAAATCTGCCCCTAAGCTCTCAAAGATTGTGGGACATCTTTGTGCAATTTTGTAAACATAATATGTGCGTAAATAGTTTTTTTTGTTTTTATTTCCTTATAATGTGCTTCACTTATTATGATGCCTATTGGTATTTTTCTTAAAACACATGAACATATACGTTTTACGAAGGTACTTTGCTGTCCTTTTAGGGTTCAGATAAACCTCATATAAATTGTACATTGCACTGGTTTCAAGTAAGTCACAGATTTTTCCATTCGATCCACATAAAAAATGATCATATTTTGCTGTCATTTTAGGGTTCAGATAAACCTCATGTAAATTCCTTTTTTGATCAATCAAAAGTGAAATGGAACATAAAATCAACTGAGCCATGATCAGACATGCTGGTAAATTTCAGGCAATCATACAAGTATCGCAGCTTCTATTCTATTCGTCACAATGTTTTCCAACAAGTAGACAAAGTTCATTAGAAGTGGCAAGGTGCTGGGGGTAGTATAGTACTCAGGGCCCGTTATTGCACTTTTTTGGGGGCTTCAACGAAAACAGGCACAGCCAGAGAGGGAGAGGATGCCTGCAGCCGTTCCCCCCACGTCCCCCCTTCTCCCAGTCAGTGGGGAAGATGACATTGTGCTGTGATAGTACTGCTGCTAGTGACATCTACTGGATGAATTGGATATTGCATTAATTTAATCCATTGCAATAACCCAATTGATGTGAAAACTTGCTCTAAAAACTAGTGCATCTTATGGCCCGGTGCATTTTATAGTCCGAAAAATACTGTACATCCCATGATGCCTCCAGCACATGGCTTCATCTAGTTTACTGTTGTTTACATTGATCTGCTTTGCAATACAACAATACATTATTTACTGTAAAGGCTGTTTTGCAGTATTTTCACCTTTGTAATGGTTACATTTCCTCCCATCATCCAGCAAAAGAAAGCGAATGACCCTTGAACAATCTCGACCCCATTTTGGGGACTTTGATAGAGAAAAAACATAATTAGCTGTGATGTAACTAGAATTTATATTAATTTCAATGAGGCAGTTAATGTTTTCTTTGTACAATATGGGGTTCTGACCATTAAAGGGGAGGTGTTGACATGTCATAAAGGGTATAAATTGTTCATAGGAGAGGCCTAAGGTTTTTGACTATTCTCCCCAACTGGAGTAAGTTCATGCGTCTGCAGCCAAGATGTTACTGGCTAGCAAGATGTTAGGGCTAGCATCTGGGTCTGAGGGACTGCAAAGAGAAAGATTCGAAATCTTCCCAACATTGAGATAAGTAAAGTTTATTCCCTTGCAATTTGCTAGTACATTTATGGACTTCTTTAACCTCTCTGGCGTTACGGTGGTTTTGCTCCATTTTTTCAGTCATGAAACAACACCGTACAGGAGGTCGCGGCAGGTAGAGGTCTATGGCGCTGCCCTTCCCCCCCGCCACTTTGGTGTCATGCGGCGACAGAAGGGTTAGATGAGCCTACAGCGATGTAGAACCGCTGCTGGCTCACTCAGCACTGGTGTGTTTGCCTGATCCCGGCACAGGCACTGTTTGTTTTAAGGCATAATGCTAGGGAGGTTAATTAGGCCATGTATTCAGTGCAGGGAAAAAAGACACGGGACGTCAGGTTTGCAAGCAGATTGAGTTGCTGTTTGTCTGCGGCTTAGGATTTGTACCTGCTGCATCGGCAGGGACGCAACTTATGAATCAGCAAAACAAGGAGGCAGAAATTATGCATCAGATGCTGTTTGGCCACCGCTTTTATGCATTTGCAAACACGCTCATTAATCTTCTATAGATGCGTCTCGGTATGGACACGGCACTCGATATTTATGTATTCTTCATCCAGGCAAACTCTAAAGATAAAATACATATACTTACTTTCCCCTCTTCCTCGCTCCAGTGCTGCCATACTTAACCTATCTAGTCCTCCAGAGTCCAAGATGGCGGAGTGAGACTCTTCCAATCTTGTTCCATCTACCAATCTGGGCGTCAGCTGGCAAAGCTCTGACCCTCCAGCGTCCCTGTGGATGAATGCCAGACGAAAGGCCAAAGAACCTTCTAAGTCAGTGGTTCTCAACCTTTTCAGACCAGTTACCCCAGGAAGTGATGTTGCAAAATGTCACTTCCGCATTCAAAACACTGGAAGTGACACTCCATGACATCATTTCCGACACGATCAGGTGTGTAATGTCCCCTCCCTTATATTTTAAGATGTGCGGGAAAGTCAGAAGTGAGAGTAATGCCCCCCTCCCTTCTTAATTTCTCTTCCTCCTAACTTCCCACCCGGCTTGTGAGAATCAGCTTTGGTGCTTTCAGTGAACTCGGTGACCCCTGTAAAATGGTTGTTTGACCCCCAAGGGGGTTGCAACCCACAGGTTTAGAACCACTGTTCTAAGTGGATCTGAATTCACCTAGGCAACTTGTGGTCTTTTGTTTATTAGGGAAAAGTTAGAGCAATCTCAATTGTCTCTTAAGAGTATTCAATTATTTCCTAAAAGACACCATTTAGCCAATGAAAAACTGTATTATATATAGTTTTTAATTTACCTTTTTCGTTTCAATGAGGGATTACAGGTATTAAAAAAAAATTACATGTCCAGTATTTTTAACATACAAATTAAACGTAACATTTCATTTCAAGTTTGAGTTCTACTGTATTTCATTAAATTGTTTTGTAAATAAGATAATGATTCTAACTGTATATTACATTGATACAGAATAGATACATGTGTGGCCAGCATCACAAAATGTGCTTATTTCATATTTAAAAGAAGACAGTGTTTTAAATCGAATTTAACGGTAACATGTAGTACTGATAATCCACCACAAGGTGTCAGCATCACACAACACACGTATTTGTAATCGTTGTGAACCTTTTTGTGATGCTAACTTTTGAAATGATGGAAAATCTTCAATTCAGCCACCAGACACACATGTGATTACAAATTAGATTGGAAGATGAAATTGAAAAAGAACTGGTTCATAAAAGTCACAAATAATAAAATGTTTTAACAAAATATTTACTAGATTACTAGATCTATTTGTGAATAGATATATAGACATTTATAGCAGAACCAGATAAAAAAAAAATCAATAGCAGTAAAATCACAGCATCCAACTTGTGTAGCAGACAGTGGTAATGTACACAATAAAGGATCAGCCAGGTGACAAGAGGTGTGCAGTATAACCAGGGATATTTTATTTAACTTTAACAGGGCAGGCAGTATTAATATTATCATCTTGTATTTATATAGCGCTGACATAAAACTCAGCGCTTAACATAGTACATAGTTATATCACTAACTGTCTCTCATAGGAGCTGACAGTCTTATGTCCCTACCCAGGACTGTTTCTATATACCCACTATACTCCACGGTGCCCCGGCGCTCCCAGCAAACTACTTTTCTGTAACAAATCCCCCCACCGGGCTCAACAACTTGGGGCCCCAGGCAAACATCTTGCATAGGGCCCCCTTAATGCTTGAAAAGGCCCTGTCCCTACCATAGTCATGCATATAATACAAACATAAGCAAATGTCATGGTCTAAGGGATTCTTTTTTTTCCATGTCCAACACAGGGAAAAGACGCAGACACAATACCTCGCATTCTAGTAAATGTGACAGTGTCTACATGCATGTCATCAAAGCATTGTGTTTGTGGTGCTTTGTTTTCAATGCAGTGGCCAGCGTTGTCCTTGCAGCAACGCTGGGGGTCACTGACAACAGGTCTATTGATTATGTGCTGTTTGGGGGGCATGGATGCATCACACCGACACCACCCAGTGGAAAGAAGTAAACTGTAACTAACATAGGACATCTTTTTTGGGGGGAGAAGCAGCATGTGTTTGGAATGTTGGAGGAAAATAGAGTACCCCGATGAAACCAGCGCAGACATGGGGGGGGGGGGGGGGGGGGACGACATGCTCCTTGCAGAGAGTTCCCAGACCGAAATTCGAGCTTGGGACCCATGACGTCCAGAACAGTAAAAAGGAACAGAATACAGGGACAAAAGGTAGCATAGAGGGTAGACCTATATGTCTAAAAGGGAATATTTTAAGTACAGGAGATAACTGTAAGTCCAAACTAGGGCCAGGGATAACTTGGTAAAAAGAAACCACTACTTGTGTGTCTGCTTCTAATTTCCAAAATTCCAGTCTCTGGCACCCAGGCACAGCACAGATTCCACTCAGGTGATATGGCAGGACCTATGGCCTCAGCAGGAAGTGCCACCCACTGGGAAAATAGTACAGACACAGTACCTTGAATCCTGGATCCTGTGATAGCTGGGTCTTCCGATGACACTTGCAATGTGCAATTGTGCTCTCCGGCTGCCCACATGCTGGTTCAAATGGTTGAGGGACAAAGGCTTGCTACAGGTCACAGGCCCAGCTACTCCTGTCTCATCAGGCTTGTCCACTCTGAGCTGTGTAATCAAGGGAGGGGCCAAATTTATATACAGGCGGGACTATGGGAAAGATCCTCGCATCCCTTTGACAGGCTGACTTACTGTGCCCTACACTACAGTACCCTTGGTCACAAATTCATGATTAGGTTAGAGCTAGATGCCTCATCACTAGTCATTAGTAGCTAAGCATATTGGTTGAATCCCTAAAAGTATGTGATCAAGTGTAATAAATTGCCACTACGTGGTTCTTGTACAGCATAGGCCACAGGGAGCCTTTCCTTCTAACTGTTGTGGAATCAATTGTTATTGTTAGGAATCGATCACCAGCAATTAAAGTTGTGTTTGCACTGCTAAAAATCGCTCATGTGGCTCGAGCTTAAACCCATTATTTTGAGGTCAGTGGTGCTCTTTGTCATGTTACTAGAGTGCTGAGTGGTAAAACATAATTTTTTATGGCATAACCCTTCCACCTCTGTCAGCTTTTGGTTTTGTCTCTCTTATCTCTGCTTTGGTAGAACTGTGATAGCAGTAACAAGCTGACAAGGGGAACAGTCCTTCCCTGCTTCATCCAAAACTAAAAAAATGTTGGCTTGACATCAAATTCGCAAGCTGGACGTTAAATTGCATTATTATTGAACTTGATGATAATGATAAATGTTTAATTCTATCTTTAAACCTCTAATAAATACAGTTTACGCTACTGAAAGGACAGGGTCGGGTAGAAGAAAACAGGACAGCCAGTACAGACCATACGAAATTTTTTATCTTTCCAAGAACATCAATTTCCAAAGATTTCAAACATAAGATTGAAAACAGAACTTCATTTTGAAGGGTACTCGAAGACATGGGATGATAAATGTCTATTTGGGCTTTGGAAAACATTTTCATCCTTATAAAAGAAAAGTGAATGCAGAAGGTTAAGGGAATAATGACAAAACTGGTAAAGTGTGCAATTCATATGTGTATTATTTCTTTAAAGACCCTAAGCCTACATTCACACAGTAAGCAACTGCACTGATGTGTAGCATTGCGTGGGTGAGCTGTCAATCCCCTACCAACCATGTTAAGCCTATAAGCAACAGCATAGTATGTTGGGATAGGCCAGTGATTCCCAAACTGGGGGGCCGGCCCCCCTGGGGGGGGGCACTGGCCCTCATTCTCAACTTGTATTTGAATAGGGAGACGGGGCTTGATAATGGTCCTAAATAGTAAAGGGGGGCCCTGCAAGGAAAGCTTGGGAACCACTGGGATAGGCAAACTAGTTTGCCCTACCGACCATGTGAATTTAAAGACGTACAGTCAATTATTTAGAGAAGTACAAAGATCTATCAGTAGCGGTAGTAAGCTTACTCAGCTTATACTGTGAAGGTACATGGTTTGATATTTCTGTTTGATTAACTTCAAACGATCGATTTTAAAGTCAGTCATACCAAAATTGTTTCCTGCACACCTGGTACGATCCACCAAAGTGTTTGAAATCAAACATAAAATCTAGTGATTGGATTGTTGGTACATTTTTGTTGATCGTACAAGTGTTTGACGGGTTTTCTAGGTTTTTCAACCATTTTGCATGCAATTGTGCTATGGAGCATGTGCACCGATCATGGAATCGATCGTGTTGAAATCAAAAACACTGTGTGGTGGTATGATGGATCAATGTTAGACTGCGATCAATATTAAAAATTGCACAACACATCGAATCTAAGATCGTTCATGCAAAAGTTGACCCGTGTATGGCTAGCTTAATTAATGTTGTAGACTGGCAACAAACAGGATTTTTGTGGAGCTATTAAAAGGTAATAAATAATTGCGCACAACTGTAAGCAGGGATAACATGGTAGAAGTGAAGGCAGTGAGGTAGGCCCTCAGGTGGTGTATGGAGCCAAACAAAGATCACAGAATAAAAATGGGTCAGTATGAGGGGTGAGTGATTAAGTTGCGTGTAGGTGTGCAGCTTCCAATATGAAGGGGGAGTGTGCCCCCCCTGTAAAATACAAATAGGAACAGGGTCACAAGTTGCACAACCTATTGCAGCAAAGCAAAGTACTGCTAATGATAAAGCAAAATACAAAATACTTGCAATAAGGCTAAATTCACACTGCTTCTTCATCTGCTGCAGCCTGGGGGACGAGCAGCCCAGGAAACCACCTGTCACGAGTGCCTTGTGTAGTCGTTCGGGGGTCGTTTAGATAACAACCCCATGACAAGTCTATTGGGCTAAAGCCCGAAAACCGACCGGTTGGCTGTGATAACATGTCATTCTTTGAGTGTAAATTAGCCGTAAAAGAGGTACAGAGCAGGATCAGTACTCATAAGGGCAAGTCAATGAGCTGACCTACCTTCTTTCTCCTTGCCTTACCAGCAAAGGAATAAGTAACCCTTGACTTAACATAAAAAAGAGACATCCATTACATGTACCACAACAGGTTAAGTTAAAGCAGGCCCCAAAATAAAATTGTAAAGGCAGGAGGTGCTATGTCATACAGCCGAAATGGCACCCGGGAAATCTATCCCAAATGCCCCCAGGAGCTGTATATTGCTGTGCCCGTCCAGCCCCACAAGATTGTGCCATCATTGTGACAGCCGCTGGACTTTCTGACATGCAGCTGTCAGCAGCTGCTCTCACTTCTTCCCAGCAGGCATCCCCCTCCTCCTTGTGCTCTCCCCCATCAGGTAAAACACTTTCTGGCAGCTCCTTTCTGGCTGCCACCACAGCAATTCAGTGGAGAGGAGAATTACTGCGAAGGCAGCCAGAGAGGGAGAGAAGCTGCCAGAAAGTGTTTTAGGCTCTCTGGGGGGGAGAGCACGAGGAGGAGGAGGGGGATGCCTGCTGGTGCTCTAGTACTGGCGAACCAAATGGGCTTCAGTTCGCCAGTACTTCAGATGGTGTCTCAGGGAATGAGGAAGTGAGAATGGTAAGTCCTTTTCTTTGCGTAGCAGTTTTCAGAGATGTAAACTGTTGACAGGTGAGTGTTATGTTTAGGTAATGTATGTGCCTTTTTCTTTTTTTTTTTCAACCGTTTACAACCGCTTTAAGGAAAAATTTAATAAAAACTATAAAAAAATCCCAATTTTTTTAGTTTGTAAGTCATATAATAACCAGGGAGTATTTAATCATATTTTCTATGTTGCATTATTCTAAAAATAAAGAAATCTGAAAATAATCAAATTTTACATCTTGTACTAAAAAACATATTGTTGTGTTCTGGATCGTTCATCCTGTTTTGTCTAAAGTCCTGAAATGTACGGCACATCAAACATTTATTTTGTGCATTTTTCTTCCCGTTAAGATGTGTACACTTGATAATATCATTAATTCAGGACAAACTGTTGTTTATAAAAATAAACTGTTAAAATTCACTAAAAAAACACTGACAAGCAGCTATTAGTGTGTGCTGCGCTATTATTAGAGATTTATCAGATTCTTCTTTTAAAATATTTGTTTTTATAAAGATGCAAAATATTAGGATGTTGAGTGTCTGAATATATATTTTACAAAGAAAACTGTAATAACAAAACTATTCGACTCTACAAAATAGGTGTTGCACTCTGGCCAAATTTGGCCTGCCCCCCTACGAGTTGCACTCATCATCCCTCCATTCTCCTTCTCTGGGAGTAGAGAACTATAGGTTCTGGCTGCTTACTCCCAGAGTTGTAGGGCAGACATGGGTTGTAGGAGAGGCACACATTGACTAAACATGCATTGTACAGTTTATATGTAGTCCATGTGTGCCCTCATCCCTGTGTGTACAGTGTGTGAGTATAGTTCAGAGGTGTCAAACTCTGATCCATGGGTTAAAATATTTTAATATAGGTTTTTACATTTGGCTCACTGTATATTTGAGTTTGACAAGCCTGTTTTACAATTTTTAGTATCACTACACACTTTTATTGCAATCTCCCCACATATATAAAGGGCACACATTAATGCATTTCTGTAATATCAACTAGTAGAGATGGTCGAATTTTTCGACTAGCTGACTTGTGAGCTGATTGCAAAGCCTCTGAAAAGGATATCATCACTAAAATTTCTGGAAATGTAGAGAAGGGTTGTGGTAACATTTAAAAAAAAAAGTTTTACTCTAGCTGTAGTTTTTGCATTAATTAAGTTACAATTTTTTTTTACTTTGAATGCTTAATTTATTCAAAAACTGTTTGTGCTAGAGCAATACTTTTTTTTGTAGTGTTCCCGCAACCCTTCTCTACATCTACAGCAAGTTTAGTGATGATACCACGTTCAAGGGCTTTGCAATTAACTCGAAATCGTCAATATGGTTGAATTTTAGAAAAAATTTTTGGACCATCTCTATTAACTAGTGATGAGCAGCATAGGCAATGTTCCAATTTGCCATATTTTGCAAATAATTCTATGAATATTTGTAAATACGAAATTTTCACCTATGGCCATACATTGAGGTAATGTAATAAGATAATCTCAATGCAAATATTATTATCACATTGTGATGATCTTATTATATTATCTCAATGCATGGTCATAAGCTTGCCAGTGCATAATATTTTGAATATTCTAAATTGCGCATATCCACCGCCATTTTCTCAAATTCTCTAAAAGCTGATATTCACAAAAAATATTTGCAATTCGAATATTCGAGCCCCCCCCCGCCAGTAACCCAGATTGTGGGTCAGGTAGATTTTAACTACCACACTCAGGTTTTCTTACCTGTTCCTGGAGAGCCAGCAACGGCATCCTCAAACCTTGTTGCTGAATCCATGTCCTTGATGTCAGTGATGACTTAAAGTGCCCATTAGTCATATGTTCGCTTTTCTTCTTGCCGAGGAACAGTACGGGTGTTCCACCCGCCCCCTTCATCTGCGAGAAGAAGTCTTTAATTCTTCCTCCGGCCAAACCTTTCCGCACCTGGTCCAGCCAGAGGAAGAATTATTTTCACTAGAGACCGGGTACCGGGAGACATCCAATTTCTATCGGGCACAGGCAGGAAGTGATGTCGGACCAACGCCACTGGTTTAGTAACACGGAACCGTGCTTTCCATATACCAGAAATTACGTTGCAGATTCAAATTTCCCGCCAGTAGGCAGGAAATTTGAATTTCCCTGTGAACAGGCGGAAGTCAGACTTTTATTAAAGTTCAATCTGCCTGTTTCTGAGTGGACACGGCCGATGCTCGGCCATCACTAGTGCCCATACACGCATAGATATGCGCTTGATCGATGCCTGCTTCAAGCATCATGTGTGCTCACGGCCATTTATCTAGCTCATATCACATTCGGCCACCCCTGCCTTTGAGCTGTATCAATCAATTATGCTTGAAGACAGTGTTATCAGACATGACTGTAAATCAGGGTCAATCTCCATTGCATTGGATGGGGACCATGGGTCCCCATGCAAAGCATTGGCTGAGCTCAATAGCGGGCAATGACGATGACATTGATCGATAGCTCATCTATCTCACGGGCAGCCTTTAGGATATGTAGGGAGTGCCCAGCCATTTTGCATAGACATCCCAAGTGTCATTGATGACATCAAGGAAGGGGGAAAGGGGGGGGTGTTGGTCAGAGAGGGTGAGAAATATAAACAGATCACATGTGGGAATATCAGGAAAAGATGTAACTGCCAGGGAGAGTAATGCATCATTAAATGTATTTTAAATGAAAGCAGGGTAATTGGGGACATCATATTTTCCGGGGAACATCATATTTTACATATACACTTACATATATACTGTATATAATAGAGAAATATTACTCAGACAAAACTATATTGAGACCAATCAAGGTTTATAAGGTAGAATGTTAGTTGTAAGGGAAAAATATTAACAGTAAAGTAGAAGGTTTGAATAAGATAAGATTGAGTGCAAAAAGTATATGGCAGGGGAAAAGAAGAAGGAAAAGAGGTAATGAGCCTAAATTCTATCAATGGCCAAAATGATTGTGAGGTGAAATTATGGAGGGTTACCACAGCGGGAAACCACCAGGGTTCCCATGTTTTCAGAAAATTTCCTTTAGAGTTTTGCAGGGCGTCCGTTAGGTCTTTGAACATTTTGGTTTCTTGAATTAGAGACGTACCAATGGGGTCCTGAAATGCCACAGTAGTGGTATACATGCCCTGGCCACATTTATGAGGTGCTTAGTCAATGAAGTGCTTACATTTGTGACAATGAACAGGTATGCAGCTGGATCATCACCCAAATGGACCAAGATAAGCTTTGACACTAGCTCCCTAACTGTAGTCCAGAATGTAGACAACTTTAACTTTGCCAAAAGATTTGGATATGACCCAGCATCCACTTTAAATCTACACACACTTTGCTACCTTAGAAACTGGGTTACTCGGTTGAAGTGAATAAAGCTTCTAATCCCCAAATAGAGATGATTGTGGTTCCTCTTTACTTCACTGTTAGATGACTGAATACTATACAACTCGTTCCTACTTTTATAAATTTGTTGAGGACAAAAATGTGAAGCATTTTCCCATTCTCATTATTTTATAAATTATGAGATCCTTTGTGCAATCCTCTTATAATTAATGACAGTAAATTTGTTGGACACTAAAGACAATAAATGAGATGCATACAATTCAAAATTAAAAAATTACATTCAGACTATAGTTGAGCCATTTACAATATGCAGCTGTTGTGCTTGATTGGCTCTAGTTCATTCTAGATGCAATTTGCATGTCGATGTTGGATTTTGTGCACCTAATTTGTCACCACAATGGGTCACCTATCGGCTTTATACATCCTTATTTTCTGAATGTCTTCTATTAAAGAAAAAATACATCACACATGATGTAACTGCTTAAAGATGATGTAAAATAAACTGAGATTATTATGAAAGCCATGTATGGTAGTTGTACAGCAACCACTCCATCTGTGTTTACCTTACTTTGCAGACCCCTGACTGTCATAAATACTGTTCACTGCATTTCATTTATCTTCTGCCACATCAAAAGGTCAAGAAGAGAAAGCCAATATATCAGCTTTGGGAGCTGACATATATTCTGTCGAAAGGCTGGTATCTTTTGTCATAATGGTATTAGTGTATATCAAAATGTCAGTTGCTTAAATATTAATTGATACTGTTTTATACAATTTGAAATAAGCATTTGAGAAATGTTCTTGACTATAAAAGTAGACAACAGTAAATCTATCAGCTATAAAATGCAGTAAATAGGGCCTTTTCGCAATTGCTTTAGATTGGCAATTAAGCTGGCCATACACCTGCAGGATTCTCTGTCAGATTTCCTTCAGATCAGATCAGATCTACCAACAACCATGTAGTATAGTGACCTCCCTGATACAATACATAGTGATTGGAAGGTGTAGAAAGGTCCTCATATTACATGGTTGTTGGTAGATCTGATCTGATCTGAAGGAAATCTGACAGAGAATCCTGCAGGTGTATGGCCAGCTTTATAGTCTGCTTTTCCCTGTTTCACCATAATATACAACTAATTTGGTATATGTGTATATAGTCCACACACCCCTAGTAACACGTCAGGTTCATGTGCTCTACAAAAATGAGACAAAGATGAATCATTTCAGAACTTTTTCCACCTTTAATGTGACCTATAAACTGTACCACTCAAATGAAAAACATGCTGAAATCTTTTAGGTGGAGGGAAGAAAAAATATATTAATGTGGTTGGATAAGTTTGCACACTAATACTTTTTTGAAGCACCTTTTGATTTTGACTTGGCAAGATTTGCCCACTCTTCTTTGCAGAAACACTTCAAATCTGTCAGATTGTGAGGGCATCTCCTGTGCACAGCCCTCTTCAGATCACCCCACAGATTTACAATCGGATTCAGGTCTGGGCTCTGGCTGGGCCATTCAAAAACTTTAATCTTCTTCTGGTGAAGCCATTCATTTGTTGATTTGGATGTATTCTTTGGGTTGTTGTCATGTTGAAAGATGAAGTTCCTCTTTATCTTCAGCTTTCTAGCAGAAGCCTGAAGGTTTTGTACCAATACTGACTGGTGTTTGGAACTGTTCATAATTCCCTCTATCTTAAATAAGGCCCCAGTTCCAGCTAAAGGAAAACAGCTGCAAAGCATGATGCTGTCACCACCATGCTGTACTGTGGGTATGGTGTTCTTTTGGTAATGTGCAATATTGTACAGTATATTGGCAAGATGAAAGCCTTTACTAGTGAAGAAAAACATACAAGCCAGGCTACATTTTGCAAAAACACATCTAAAGTCTCGCAAAAGCATGTGGGATAAGGTGTTAAGACCTGATGAAACCAAGGTTGAAATTTTTGGGCATAATTCCAAAAGATGTGTTTGGCGCAAAAACAATGCTGCCATGCTAATAGACTCATACTCAAAAAGACTGAGTGCTGTAAAAAAATCAAAAGGTGCTTCAACAAAGTATTTCGTTTACGGGTGTGCACACTTATGCAATCAAATTTTTTTTTTTTTTTTTTTTTCTTCCCTACACCTAAAAGATTTCAGTTTGGTTTTCATTTGAGTGGTACAGTTTATAGGTCACATTACAGGTGGATTGTAGGTGGAAAAAGTTCTGATATTTCTATTTGTCTCATTTTCATACAGCACAGGAACCTGACATTTTATCCAGGGGTGTGCAGACTTTTTATACCCACTGTATGTGTGCCCTCGTTCACTAATGGAAGTCCAGACTGCACAGAGTTGTGTATTTATTAATATCATGCCATGGGTAACAGCAGAAAACAGAGAACAGCATTAAGTCACACAACCTAAAAATGTATGTATGTAAACATGTAATAAATTATATATATATATATATATATATATATATTATTAATTGTATTAATAACTGTTCTGTATTTCTTTCTATATATTAAGACAACATATATATATATATATATATTAAGAGCAACACACTGATTCCAATGCCAATTTTATACCCATGTAAGAAATTCATCACTTAGGTCATCAGATTCAGTGATTCAGTGAGTTGCCATTTAATAGAAGGTACATCATTTGATCACTAGGACATTCTGCCTCTAGTCTGCAATTTATTTTCCTTTCACAGACAGATAATGGGTTATTTTTCCAAGTAAGCTAATCCCATTTATTTAAACTATGATCTTGAATGTGAAAAAAAATCTAAAACTTTTTTTTGCTTTAGTTGCACTGGAGCTCAGGACAGAGAATAAATTCAAGAAAAGAATTGCCTTTATCATAATGTGATGTATATTAATTCACCAGATATAGTAATTCAATAAACATCAGAGAAGACATCATCAATAACCGTAGAGGACAGGTGAATAAGATGTTTTTGTTTTTTTTTCATTCTCCTTTGTTTTTTTTCCACTGCATACAGTGACTATTATATCAGTACCTGCTTGATGGGTCTCATAGCTTCTTTTCAATGCCATGTTCCTGTAAAATTTATATTCATATAAAATGAAAGTTTGATTTAACTATGAGTAGTGATGAGCAGCATAGGCAATATTCAAATTCGTGATATTTCGCGAATAATTCTACTTATATTCGATTCTATATTCGGAAATTTGAATATTCGGTAATACCATAAATTGCGAAAATCATATTCGCATCGCAAAAATCTTTAAAATGAATGGTCACATGCTATGTTCATTATCGCAATGCGAATATTATTTTCGCAATATATGGCCATATTGCGAATATTCGGAATTGCGAATATCTGCCGAAATATTTGAGATATTGGCGAGCTGGTACGAGTGCTCTACAATCCTAAAAAATATACTTACCTGCTGTTTCCTGGCATCATATGAGAAATTCCATCTTTATCTGCCAGGCTTTCGGGGGGGGGGGGGGGGGGGGTTAATTCAAGGTGCAATGTCAGTGGCCACTGGGGGCACTATATCATGTTGTTCAGTGGAGAAAAACTCCATGCCAATTTCAATGCACAGCTGAGATTAGGTACTTTCCCGGCTTTCACAACCAGAGATATAGGCTCTTCTGTCCTGCCACAGTGCTGCCTCATCAGAGGGAGGGCTTGTCCCCACTTAGGTGATCTCCGGCTGTGCGACGTGATTTTAATCATGGAGTGATGATCGTGGGTACATGATTTGATCGCATGCGATTTAGGATGCAATTTTCAGTTGGTGGGTGGAGACTCCCCCTTCGAGTTAACTGCCTGCAGCAGGATCGGAGGATTGGGCACAAAAAGAACCAGCAGGACGGATCCGCGTGCGATCCAACCTGTCGGCCTTTTTTGGTAGGATCCTCAAGGTGGGCTCCCCTGTGTTCTGAAGGAGCGGCGGTCGGTCGCCCACAACTATGGCCGGGAATCGGCCCGTCTATAGGGGGCTTAACTGCTGTGCTGCGTCCAACTCACTTGTGTAATATGAGGGACTTTCTAAACCACCAAGTCTACCTGTGTTCAATCGCAGAGGACCCCATACTACATAGTTGTTGTTAGATCTAAAGGATATCTGACAGAGAAATCTAAAGGTGTATGGCCAGCTTTAAGACAACTTCTTCATTTAAGTTGCTGTAAACGCTACCCAAACTTGCAGTTAGGATTCCAGGCAATGACCCCCCCTGTGTACTCCCTGGATGAAGTTGAAATCAACATTTCTAAAAAATGCATAAGGGCCATTTTACACTATATGCGTTGCGGTGCGTTTTAAAAACGCACACGTTTTTTTACCGCATGCGTTTTTACATAGAAAACCAATGTTACCATTCACACTGTATGTGTTGCTTTTTTAAAAATGCAGCGTTTCCACATGTGTTTTTAAAAACTCACTGCTGTATGCATTTTTGATTCACTCTTCCTGCGTTTTTCATTCATTTGTTCAAAAACACAAACGCAAAAGCAAAACGCAAATGCATATGTAATGTCAAAAACGCATGCGTTTTTGCTTATGTGCGGAAACGTATGCCTATAAAAAATGCATGCCTTTAAAAAACGCATATAGTGTGAAATGGCCCTAAAACATATGTACACACACACTATAATGGTTAAATTGTTAAATTAGAAGACATTGTTTGCCTTCAATAATAGTGATAAGAGGACAAAAGAATCTGGTGTGAGTGCATATCAGTATATAGGCATAATGTTTTATTTCAGGTATTTGATGAGAAATGACTGTTTAGACCAGAATTGGAAATCTTTTTATATATAAACAGGCAAGGCATGAGCTTCAATTTCTTTGTCTTAAGTTGTCTTTTGAGTGCAGCTGATGAGTTTTTGATTTTCAGTTAGTTCCAGCTGATAAGAACACATTGACCCATGCCCTCTTTGTAAGGATGAATTTGTCAGCCAATTGTAAAAACATTCATTTGGGAATCATAAGGCATGGTAAACCTAGTATCCAATCTACCTCTGTCCAATGAAAATAAAATCACACTTTGACATTCACAAGCTGAATATGTAAAGGTATAATATACTTTCTTCAGTTTGTCAATAGCCATTATAAAGTACAATAATGAATACAACATGAGCAACAATATTTGAAATAATGATCCTGAATGCACACACCAAAATGCATTCTAGTTGTAACACATTTGAACAGTAAGTACCAAAAAAACCAAAAAATTATGTTGTGTGCTAACACCAATCAGTATCGCTTTAGGGTGTAAGCAAACCAGAGTACCCAGAGGAAACTCATGCAGACACAGGGAGAACATGCAAACTCCTTGCAGATCTTGTCCAGACCAAGGTTTGAACCTAGGACACAAGCACTGCATGACTAGAGGGCGAACCCCCAGAGCCACCATGCTGCCTGTAACCAAAACAACGATATTTAATATGACATATGCCATTTTGTCAGAAGCTTTACTGAAAGAGAAGCTATTTACAAAGATCATCAGAAACTGAATTGGCACTGTAAAGTGGTAGTCTTGCCTATCCATCATTGTATGTCTATAAAGGTCTCCTTTTGTAGAGATATCTGTGCTGCTGGTTAGAAGTGATTCTCAGTAAGGGTCCCCACACACGTAACGAGCCCACGGCCGATTTTGGATTGCGGCATCGGCCTTAAATCTGTGGCCGATGCCATTAATTTAAATGGGGAAACTAACGGGCGGCACACAAAGGGTGTCCGACCAATACTGTGAGCGATAGAGAGCAGCGTGTTGACATCATCACATTGCTCTCCACAGCTCATCTGTCGGTCCCTGCTCGTTACGTGTGTGGGGACCATAAGTCTTATTTATCATTATCCTATACAACCAATATCATTTATACTTATTAATTATTACACTGAAGTGATAAACTTAATGTAATATCATAACGTGTGAGTTGTTTTTTTTATTATTTTTATGCCATACAAGTGCAGAAAACAAATTTGTCCCACACTAAGTTACCATACTAAACACCATATGTGATTTTTTTTGCTAATGTGAAATTCATAACCTTCAACTGACCTCAAGCTGGATGGAAAGTTCTTGTCCATTTTAGTGTTTATTGCGTATTTCGTTTGTCCATTCTTGTTTAATTAAAAACAGAAGAATGTTCACGAGGGCAGTAATTTGAATTTCAAGTATTTGGTGTAGTAGCCTTTTAAATGGGAGTTACTTCTTAACTGCGATTTTAGGTTTCTAATAGAAAGGAAGCATAGCATTTGAACTCTGGATGGTCATACTGAAATGGTGTGATTTCAAGACAAAATAAAGAAAAATGGACACTGAAAATTAGCTTAAAGGAAGACATAAGAAGGATACATAGTGTTCTATTTCTTAGAACCAAGGCTCACACATATTTCTAACAAAATCTTGTCATAAATTCTCATCTCTCTCATGAGAGTTGGAATATTTGGTAAAAATGTTAAGAAATAGACCAAATATTTTCTGACTTGAGCAATAGCTAGGTAGATGGCTAGGTGTTTTAATATTCGAAAACCTATACCCTAAAGGGAACCAAAAAGCTCCCCACTGTTTGCAAATAGAGTTTTTAAGGCATATAACGTGATTAAATTTGTCCATAAAAGTTCATAGTTTCAAAAGGTCTTTATTATACCAATGAAGGAGCACAATCAATAAGTATAACAATATATACATACTATCAGAATGAAAAAGAAAAGCATTCCAAAATTAATAGTCTGATTTATTTGCGAGCCAACATAACATAGGCCAAATACAGTGTCCAGGATTGTATCACAGCATCAAGTTTATAGCGAACATGTCTAAATGAACCATTTGAGGTGATTCGTCCATACACGGGCTTCCTCAGGGAGGGAGTAAATTTTCAAGATGGAAAACTGCTGGTCAATAATCCCATTTCCCAATCCTTAACAATTATTGTGGAATCCATTCATGGAGTGTGGGTGAAAAGCAAGTGGTCACTAGAGATGGTCGAATTTTTCAACTTGCTAACTCTGTGACCTGATTGCAGAGCCTCTAATAATAGTATCATCCCCAAAATTACTGGAGATATAGAGAAGGATTGTGGGAACATTGGGATAAAAGGTTAGCTCTAGCACATGTAGTTTTTGCATAAATTAATTTTGAAAACAAAGTCGAAATTCAGATTTTTGATTTTGAACTTAATTTGTGTAAAAACTATTTGTGTTAGGGACATACCTTTTTTTGTAGTATACCTCCAACTCTTCTCTACATCTCCAGCAAGTTATTGAAAAAAAATATAACCATCTCTATTGATCACAGGCTTAGGCTTATCCATATGCTGCCAGTGGGGGAGGAAATCAACCTCCCAGATGGATATAATGAAGCATGTGGGTATATCCTAAATAAACGTCTCCCCAGTTCAAAAGTTGGAATTGATATACTGTAGGGCAAAGAAATGAGCCCCACTTGATAAGGTAGACCTTGTGAAGTATTAACTTAGAAAATGGCTTCATGTGTAGTTCCCCTCCACGGTGACCGGTGTGCTACAAAAATGATTGGGTCCTACTTAAAGTGGATGTACTCAATATGTAAAAATAACATGTAAAATTTGACTTACTGGTATAATGATGGCTTAGGGCTGCACGATCCTAAAATAATATACTTACATGCTCTGTAGAATTGTATGTGTTCTGTAGAATTGTATGAACAATTCCATCTTTATTCGCCAGGCTTCCGAGGGTTAACTCCCGGTGCAATATCACAGAATCACCTAGCAAACACTTGTGATGTCTCGCCGTGACTATATGAAGCAGGGCCAGGAAGTGAGGGAAGGCTGCGGGGATCTTCTTAAATCACTCATTACAGGCAAAAAAAAATTATGCATTCCTCCCTATTATCGGCACTTGTAGTGCCCTTCATATGTAGGTAATTTTCTGGTGGTAGGTCCGCTTTAACCACATTTCATTTTTTGCTCAACCCCTTCCAGCTGAGTGATTTTTGGCCCCCAGTACTGAGAATATGCCTTATATAAGAAAACTCTGTAGGAACCAGATAGTGGAGTGTATGGTACAGATAAATACATTTTACAAACATATTCATTTTACAGGTCAGCTGTAGCCTAAGCATTTTTCATTAGTTTTACTAAATGCTGAAATATAATCTTTGAACTTATGTCAGGTTACTGCTGCATCAAGATTACAAATAGAATTTCCATTTAGTTCTTATCGGTTTATCTCCTAAATGAAGCAATAACAGCATAATGATCCCCGTTTTATTTCTTTGCAATCCTGACACTTTAATGGCGTTTAACAAAGCAGCAGCTGCAAAACAGATTTCGTTTTTTTCGGATTCCTTGTTAAACAGTAACAGAAGCTACGAAATTTCTATCTTGACGGCTTCTGTTTGATATACACAACTGTCACTACAGAAGTATGTTATATTATTCAACAATGAAGACAAAACCACAGTGCATGCTTCAGGATTTATTACAACTATCAGAAACTTCTCAAACAGATAGATTCCCTTCACCACGCTAACAAAGGTATTATTGTCATATAGTTAACTGTAAAAAAATGAAAAAAAGTCATAAATTCTAAGCATTGACCTTATTTGATCTAAACATTCAACATATTAAACATAGGATTAACTCATCAAGTCACAGCTCAGGTTTGTTATGCCTTTTTCGCCAAGATCCTGGAAAAAGTCATTTTTATGAATGCCATTATCTATGTGCAATAAAACTGCCGAAAAGATTTATCACTAATACTGCATACCTTTTTACACAAAGTAATCAGAATGTTCTATAGTTTTTTACAGCGTTAAAATAACCCTTAGGCCGGGGCTCCTCTAAGATTTGTCAAAGTGGCCACGTCTTCATATGCACCCCATTCACTATAAATGGGTGCCTGCCTACGATGTCCTAAAAATCATTCTGCGATGAGACATACAGGGCTGCTTCTCCTGCTATGCCAAGTATGCGCATAGGGCTTTGGGACGCCAACGCCACCCTACATGCGCATAATTGCGGGCACCCCCCTGCTCAACAACTTTTCTGGTAGCATCGCAACTGCCCCTCTCCATAACTTTTTCTGTAGCACCCCTATAGCCCCCCTAAATACTAGAAACTGCCAAATTCAATGGGGTGCATACCAAGGACGCAACTTCAATTTTGCTGCCTTACTGAAAAACGTTGTGGAGCGGAGCCCAAACATTATAAGGCAAGTTCTGCTTAATATGTAAGTAACCCCTGAACCATTTTGAAATAGCAAAGTAAATAAAATAAAAAACTCAAAGAAAAACATTTAATAAGCAAACTTACTTTCCCCACAGCTTCCATTAACAGTGGTGAGGTGATATCTTCCTCCCTTGAGGGAGATTTGGGAAATCCTAAATTGAACATAGGGGTTAAAAGACACATGTTCAATAAAAAGAGTGTACAGTTGCTCAGTGATATATATGTAATTAACACAGATCATGTGTGACACCTTTGCAGATGTTTTTGTTTGCAATTACAGAAGTCAAACATTCCCTGTAATTTGCACTACACTACAGGTTTGCACACACTGCAACAGGGATTTTGGCCCACTCCTCCACACAGATCTCCTCTAGATCTGTCAGGTTTCTGGGCTGTAGCTGAGCAACACAGAGTTTCAGCTCCCTCCAAATATTTTCTATTTGATTTAGGACTGGACACTCCAGAACCTTGATATGCTTCTTACGGAGCCACTACTTAGTAATGCTGGTTGTGCTCTTTGGGTCATTGTCATGTTGGAAGACTCTTAGTTCGATCCCATCAGAGGTAGATGAACGATGACTCAAATTTAGGTCCCAGATCTAAGACCCTTGGTCTCTCTTCCTGTAATGAATAATCTCTCTCCGGCCAGGAGATGTAGGGACACACAGCACTTAAGCCTAGTGTACAACACATCTAATTTAATTATCTGCGACACAACCTTTTATACAATGTTTTGGCTGGACATTCTGCCTTAAACTGGTATAAAATACATGGATAGTTTCAAAGTAAGATAGATCTTCTGGAACAATACATGAAATGAATTGTATATCTCTAATAAATTTAGTTAAATGTTAATGTATATGTGTTTGAATTTGCTATCACTGGCAAGGGTCTTCACACCTCTGAGTGTTTGGTATGTTAATATGTCTCAGTTCCTTTGCAAACTCTGCATAACTATTATGTGTCAACAAATATGGCCATAGTCAAATGGACTTCTAACGGTCGTGCTAATGAATGCTAATTAAATTTCCAGGAACTGCATTTCAAAGTGGCCTTAGGTGAGGTCAGGCCCAGGACATGAGCTGAGGTATATGGGTCCTTAATATCAAGGTGATATTAATATTTTTACTAAGGCACATTTATACAACCTTTCAAAGACCCAGCCACAACCCATCTTCAATGATCTGACTGAAGCAAGGACGTTGTTGATCAAAATCTCACAATACATGGCCCCATTCATCCTCACCTTAACTCCTCCTCCTCCTTAAGTCATCCTGTCCCCTTCGCAAAAAAATAACCCCAAAGCATGATGATACCACCCCCATGCTTCAAAGTAGGGATGGTTTTTTGGAATGCAACTCATCCTTCTTTTTCCTCCAAACACGGCAAGTGAAGTTAAGACCGAAAAGTTCTACTTTGCTCTCATCTGACACATGACTTTCTCTCCAGATGATCATTGATAAACTTCAGATGGGCCTGGATGTGTGTTGACTTAATTTGAAACCATGACGACGTAGTGTTCTGCCAACAGTGACCTTTGAAACTGTGTTTCCAGCCTTAAAGGCCCCCATACAAGTCTAAATTTTGCATCCAATCAACTTAATTCAATATTTTTTTTTGTTGATTGATTGAAAATCTATGGCAGGCCACATGGTTAGATCAACCTAAAACAATTAAAATTGGGGAAAAAATTTATCGGACATGCTGGTAAATTTTAATTGGTTGTATTGAAATTTATTACACTTTCAGTCGATCCCCAAAAAGTTGATCAAATATCTGTTACTACAGTTGGCAAACATACAATCAATCACCAGTTTCCCTGACGCAAAAAAAATGTATCTTTTTAAGTTGATTGAACAGATAATCTAGACATGTATGCGGGCCTTTGATGTCATTGACCAGCTCCTCCTGTGTAGTTCTGAGCTGATTCCTCACCTTTCTTATCATCAATGATACCCCACAAGGTGATAATGAGTGGAGTACAGGTGGACTTTTTAAAGGCAGAGTAACAGGTTTTTGAGATCCAGAATTCTTGCTGATTGCCAAGTGTTCAAATACTGATGTGCAGCAGTGCAATGCAAATACATTCTTTAAAAATCATACACTGTGATTTCCTGATTTTTTTTTAAATGCTATCTTTTCAAAGCACCTACAATGTGAATTTTAGACCCCTCCATGATTTCTAGGTGGGAGAACTTGCAAAACCGCAGGGTGTTCAAATACCTATGTCTTTAGTAAGTCGCTTGAGCAGTGGAGGGACTGGTTAGGGGTATATTTATGCACCAGGCTGGAGATGTAAGTGGGACAGAAGGTGTGGACGGATCTAAAAGCAAGGCACTAAACTTTGTATTGGATTGTCTGGGATATTGGAAGCCAGCGTAGAGATAAGCAGAGAGGAGAAGCAGATTAAAAGAAGTTAGAGAAAATATACAGTCTTGTGAAAGCATTCATTATAGACTGAGGAGGTGAAAGTCTAGTTTAAAGAAGACCATAGAGGATGATGTTGCAGTTGAAAAGCCGAGAAATGATGTGAGCGTGTTAATATTAAATTGTATACATCTCAATGATCATCTCTACTGTTAAAGTAATATGATTTTTGCAAAAGCTGTGTGTAATTTCACAGATTGTACAGTATAGTTAGTCTAGTTTGGCCACAGCCTGAATACATTTTAACAAAATCTGATCTAAGTTGACAGCTCCTGTGTCTCTGCAGTTCTTTACTGTAAAGTGGGAGTTTTAAATTAACACCTAAACTAGCGATTTCCACAGTGAGGCATGTGTATATTAGTATGTGATAGTAGTACAAAAATACAAGACAATGCTATATTATTGCAGCATGCTGTGCAACACTGCGATCTTGTAAATGATATTTTCTAAGCTCCCTTGTATGGTTTCATCTCTTTAGATAAAGATGGATATTAGTGTTGAGACAAGCAGACCCATATCAAAAACATAGCTTGACATTTATTCTTAAACCGTGCGCAACATTTCATTGAAAAGAAAGTTTATATGTGAAGGGCAATTTGTGTGATTTATGAAGAGTAATTTAATTTCCAGTAAAAAGGGCTCATCTTAAGTGTGACAAATGGAGAAAGGTCCACTCCAAAAGATAAGCATGGTAGAAAAAGCTCTAAGAGTCGGTTTTGATATTTGTTATTTATTTCTTTATAACTTCAATGTTTTGGCTGGAAATTATTTGTGAATCATTGAAAGTGCTGTGAAAATTTTCATATTCCCACAGTGAGTAGTAAAAACAAATAGCTTTTCCAAGTAATTTGTTTTGAACAATCTTCATGAATGTGTTAAAATGTTATCAAACGTTGGAAATGTGCTGAATACACACAGACATTATATTGTCTTTTTTTGTCAAGGGGGTATGAATAAGCAGCAAGGGCTGTGACTGTGCCATAATCCCTACATTGAACGCAAGGATTCGGGCATAGTGTGCAAGCTCCCCGCGGGTTGCCATAGCCCCTGACCCGTTACTTTAAGCCTTGTGTCAACATAAACGTGATGTATGGCACATCCTTTGACAGTCAATGGACTTGGCATACAGGCATATAAGTGTAGTGGCCCGAGAAACAGTCACTAAACTGTATATATGCATTCTGTAAAATATGCTGTATATGCCATATAATGTTTGTGTCTCCCTGACAAGGGTTGCACCTGTTGTTTACAAAAAAACTGGTAACATGACTCATGTCTGGGTGTGTACTTTATTCCTTCCCTCCAAATTGTAACACATATAGTCCAGCCCAGTGTCAGGCCTTATGCCTGCTCCATTGCTAGGACATAAATAGAAGTCCTTTAGAAGCTTCTGGGCTTTTTCCTGCTCTCCCTGGCTTGTACCTGGTTTCTTCCTGTGACTCCAGAAGAGAACTACTGGACTCCAGCGTTACACCCTGGAGAAGGTCACCCAGCCATTGGTCCAGCAGCTCATGAAAAACGAAGTTTGGAACGTAGATCCCCATGTCTGAACCCCATCCCTGCCTCTGGGTAATGGTGAAGCATGTACATTTTCCTAAATAAAACTGTAAATAGCCCCCACCTGCTGGCGTGGACCTTGGAGTTTTTGGGCTGCAAGCGGAACCTGGTAATCGAGCAGAGGACATCTAACTTAAAGAACCTTGCCGCGTGAGTGGTAACACACACTACACTTGCTCACCACTACATAACTAAAGTTCCTGGGCGTGTTAGGTACATATTGATTTAAAGGGACCCGTTATTGGCTGCACAATGTAGTGTGGCCGATAACATTGCTCTATTGCAGGGGGTGGGGTGAGTGAGCTCATTCAAATGCACAGTAGAGCCTAATACTTTATTCACTGGTCACATGTTATCCACATTTTAAGTGTTTACAGACTTTCTGATGTCATCACATACAAGGCCAGACCAGCAATCGATTAAAGGACCCACGCACATTCTGGGAGAGAACACAGAACAGTGTAGCCTGCCAGGTAAGCAAGGAATGAGGTAAACCAATTAATGTCCCGTTTACACAACCTGAAAAGTAGGACTGCAGGACCTGAGTCTGGAACGTAACCAAGCCCAGCGATGATGGAACTCAGTATACTTCTGCAAAAGGCAAACTTTGGTGCTTGATCCCTGACCAATACTTTACCAACATTTTGGTTCTCTGTTCGACTGACAATTTCTTGGAGTGATATTTATCGCTCCAGATTGGCAGGGTTTGATTCATAAATGATTGATCACGACAAATAATCGATCGTTCCCGAACCGGACGAAAAAATCTATTCGGTTATGGCCAGCTTAGGTCTTTAAAATTAAGGGTACTTTGTATGGGGTAAGTTACCATATAAAAGATTGGCTGTGTAACTGTCCCCATACTGCTCTTCTCCCCTCCATGGTAACCACACGAGGATACATGACATGTAGACCGTAAACCACACTGACTCTTTTTTCCCTAATATAAACCTACAGATTATCGAAGAAACACTTTACATGCAAGTGTAATGATATTTAACTGAGTTTTATCTAAAGGTATTCAGTAACCGAGAAAATATGGTAGCTTATGCTCTTAAAGCAAAACTAAAGTTGGAAACGAAAGAAGAAAAATATCAATTACACTTACCTCTGAGCCATCATGATGATCCTCAAAAATATATTCATCTGCTATTCCTATCAGCCCTGGGATGGCAATATTTAGTTCTCTCTAGCTGCTAGTGTAGTGTTATGGAGGGTATTTTCTCCTTCTAACACAACCAGGTTCTTTGGATGCTCGGAACACACTGTCTTCACATTCTCACACACCAATAAAGTAGTCAGGCAGCTGGTAAGGGGTATGTACAAGGCTTTATTGAAGGGAATATGTACAGGCTTTCAGATGTGCAGGAGCTTCTCATCTGAAGGAAGTAGCGATGAGGGCTTGATCTAGATTTGCTCATTAAAGGACATGGAACACATTAGGCAAGTTTAGATGTTCTTTAAATACATAGACAGTGAACCCAAAGTTATCTGTGAGTACTGAGTATTATATAGATAGAATCCCTAAGAGTTTAGTATCCCTAGTATTTTCACTGTGTTTGCTTAAGCTGTAGTCAGTCTGAAAAATCTCTAAATTTAGGGTATGAATTTGAATTGTATATGTCTGTTAAAACTCACAGAAGAATATATAAAGTATATTTTTGAAAATATATGAAGATTATATTAAATATATTCCTTAAATGAGAGAATTTGCATTCTAAATGACTGAATGCTTGCTTCAGTTAATAGTCATGATAGAGCCATCTTTCTTGGTCACTCTTCCATCCAATGCTTCAGACAGTGGTTCCAGCCTCTGACATCTTCCCTCACAATGCAGAGCCATTAAAGCTATATTGTAAGTAAGGAAGCTCAGGACCCACCCAGAGCCTTGAACACTAGTGATGAGCATCATAGGGAATATTAGAATTTGCAACATTTCTCTAATTAATCTCCAAATATTCTAAGCAAATTCACAAATTCAAGATCTCCTTTCATTATATTTTTGGAGTACGGCACTTGTAAAGTGATTTATAGCAATGTGTGTGTCATGGCAACATCTAGTGGCAGGAGGTGAAATTGCAGCTGCCGTGGAATCACATGACAACACAAAATTCTTTGCGAAAAATGGCATTTGTACATGCAAATATTGCGCAATTCATGCTATTTTTCACACAGAATACACAAATACACAAATAATCAAGATATAGCACTGTATTGAAGATATTGACGAAGTGGCGATATTCGCATGAAAGATTCATGGTTCGTGCTCAACACTATTGAACACTGGGGAGGAGGAGAGGAAAGCGCAGGCATACTATTTACTTTATTTAAGTGACATATGTTCTCTGATATCTAATTACAGTATGTACTGTATGCTAAAGCTGGCATCTGTTATTACGGTAGTTACTTAACATTTTCTGACTTCTATATATTGAAAATCAAAGTTTGTTGCTAGTAAGTAAGAACATGTGGCTTTAGTCTATTAGAAAAAAGTAGGACAACTTGTTACTTTAGTGTCTTTATGTCCTTGTCATTCTATCTAATAACTATGAACTTACTGCAAGCTGTAATGGTGCCAAAAGTTTTTTTGGTGGTACGAGTAATCAGTATACTAGAATAATAGCCAGCTGCTTTTACAGTTCTTTCAGCAGTTTGGAATTGGAAGGTGTAAGTGTAAATGGAAACTAGATACGTATCCATATACTTTAAAGACAAGCTGATAGTATATGTCACTTTATCGATGGTGTGAAATGATGATGAGTCATGTTACTTAAAGAATGCTTTCAGGAAAACTGTTAACAACTGTTAACACAAGATAGACTGTGGAATAAGGATCTATATCGGTTTCTGTATCATGTGTATCTATTCTTCCTCCCGCAGGATCAGGAGCAGAAAGATCGCGCCGGAGGAAGAATCTTTTCACTGAAGATCGGGTAGAGAACACAATCTTCCAGTGACAAACCAGCTCCGAAAACCGCAAGTGATGTCAGTCACGTTACATCTGGCAACCGTAACCAGGAACTATGCATTCCAGGTACCAGATGTGACATCACTGATGTCACTTCTGGTTTTCCCGATTAAAATTTCCCACCAATAGGTGGGGAATTTGAATCTGCCCATGAACAGGCAGACAGTGGACTATTTTAAAACTGGCCAAAGTTTGGCCATCATTACTCACTAATTATTTGTAAAGATGGATACCAAATGGAATACCGCCTTATGTATTCATGCGAAATGCAACCCAGAGTCAGATGAACATTAATAGAGACAATATTGATAAAGCAAGAAAGAATCAGATACAATGATGAGAATAACAAGACCAATAAGTGATTAGTGTGAGTGCAGTAGTGTGGGGAAGTTTTCCCTTAGAGAGGCCTCACATCAAGAGGCAGCGCACAAGTAATTACTAAAGGGTACAATGTTTGTTAATATTTTTTTTCTTTAATGTATTTAATTGTTGAATTTAAATAGCTTTTAAGAATGGGTTAGAGGTTTGGTAGACCTCTTTTCTTAATCCATTCCATTTTTGTTTACTAATGCTGGAATCAGCTAATATTCATAATTATTTATGTGCTATTTACATTTCCTTTTTGGCACACTATACACTTATGGTTATGATTTTGTAACTATGTCTCAGGATTTAAATAACTGTGCTCGTCATCTCAGTAACGCGTCTATAATTATTACCACAGTAGATGAAAGAAAAAAATATGGTTGTCATCTTAGAAGTGCGTCCATAATATCAAATAAATGATCGTGCTGTAATGACAGCTGAGAATATTGTGGCACAATTTATTTAATTGGTTCTCCTAAAACAAGCTGTTCTTTTTGTTCTGCGTGACAAAATGGTACGTGTTTATGTGAAGACAAAGAAGAGAAAGCTTGGAAAATAATTTCCTTTCAAATATTTGACCTCAAGACCTCAAAAAATCAAAGAAACAAAACAAGAGCTATTGTAGTTATATATTTTTATACTAAACACTTATGCAATTAGAGGAATTCTTACAGTAAGTTTTGTACTTTTATTGGTTTATTCCTGGCCTTAAGCCTAAACAAATTCTGTGACTACACAGGGAGGGGACTGCGTGTGTGTGTGTGTGGGAAGGGGGGGGGCCATGTGGGCATTTGCCATTATACCTGTGGTGGCTTCCACCCAGGGCCGTTTGCAATGCTATGTATATGGGCGCATAGGGCTATGGGACCATATGCGGGTCCTGTACGCACATAATCACAGGGATCGCTTGCGCGATGCGTTGCTCGCAAATATGCATGCATGTGACTAGCACCCCCACAGTCAATTTTGACAATTTTTGCAGCTGTAGCACCCACCCCTGGTCAACAACTTTTTTTTCAGTAGCATATTTTCATAGGGCCCCCCAGGCTAGAAACGGCCCTGCTTCCAGCATCTCTTCTTGGCTTGTACCATGCTGTGTTTCCCATTTTCTTGCCTCCTCCACCGTTGTTTTTACTGAACTGCTAGGATGCAGGGAAAAGGAGACATGGGCACAGCATTGTTTAACATGCCTTGATGGGGAATATAAGTTGGCAAGGGGTGCCTATAATACATGTCCAGTCTAAATAACCCTGGAAGGACTGGCATGAGTTCAAGTGGACAGTGAAGTAATTTTGACTCAGAAGCTTGAAAATCAGGTGGCTAGAAAGAACAACAGTCATACAATAATAAGTGTAATTGATATGGTAAGGTCAGTAACATCAAAGCTTAGGATAAGGTATGCATAGGTATGGCTGTCCACAATTCCATTGTAACATTTATGTCAATGAACACATGCATGCACAGGTACTCATACAGAAATTGCATGTAGCTATGTGGGATAGTTTGATCTTCCTGAAACATAGAATTCATGTAAGAAGGTTAGCAGTGGCACTGGAAGCAATGCTAGAAGTCTGAAGCAACCACATGGCTGACGCAGGTGACCCAATACTTTAATGTTCTAGGAGATGGCACAAGTAGCAGAAAAGGGGACATTCATGTCTAGATGTAAGTACATTACCTTTGTAAAGAGTGTGTATACAACCAAACAGTTATGAATGAGCCCCTTTTCTCTAGTGTGTAAAACAAATATTACCAGAAAACAGAATCTAATGTTCTTTTGATATATATTAACAATAGATACGCTGAGATGTGATGGTCCTGGATATAAAATGGAAAACTTGCAGGAAACTTTCATTGGCTTGTCTATTAGAAATAAAACCCACTTGATCTTTGTATATCAAGACACTAATAATAGAATTATGTCTGGAAGCATTTTGGCCAGTAGTTTGTTTTCTACATTAAAAAGTGATATGGGTCTATAGTCAGTCTAGGTGGTATTATCCATCAGAGGCTGAGGGATCATAGTTCTAATGGCTGTAAAGGTATCAGAACAAAAAGTGGTGCTGATCTAGCAAACTATCGAAGGCATGAAGTGAAAGAGCCTTAAAAATTGGTCACATTTATGTAGTAAGTCGGAGTTAGACCATCTGGTCCTGGACATTTGTTCGGCTTGAGACCCTTAATTGCTTGATACATGAATATCAGGGTGATCAGGTTGTTTTAGTTTATGTTCATCTCAGAGAGAAGATAGTTGAAAAGTAGTTGAAGAGTATTCTGTAGGCAGATTATGTTTTAGCAAAACACTTAAAGGAGAATGACCTTGATCATTCAAGATAAGAACATGCAAGTGTGTAATGCTGCAGTTACTCTTGGAAAACATGGGGGAATGGGGGAATGTGAGTAATTACAACAAAGAAATCAGTGGTGGAGCAACAGACATACCACTCATCAAGGCACCCATAAGGTACCTCAAAATTAGGTAAAAAGGGGGAAGGGTCACAGTGAATAAAACAACATAATATTAATATACATTAAAATAGTCAATAGTCAAGTGAGAACACATAAAAAAACATCATAGCAAAAGCACACATTAGGCCGTTAAATTTGATACTTCTAACTGACCTACAAATACATGTGGAAGGGTGAATAGGCAAACAGCAAGGCAATTATTCACAGGTGATATCATCCCTATAGCTACATTGGCAATTGAGGGTTTATAGGTCCTGCAGTTCACGCTGAGTGGTGGGGAGCAGGTGCAGAAGAGAGGCAAAGTAAAGGTGTTGGAAATGTAAATGGAAGTTATTTGTTTTTCAGTTTATTTGACAGTAATTGGAGATACTTCTGCTCACTTGCTCTTTCAGAGAACCAAGAGTGGAAATCACAACTGTAATGTCACAGAAACCTGTGCCACCATTAGAAGTTTTTACCTTACCATCTGTGTTTGACAACAGATAAAATACATATTAAAAGTATTGGCAGGGCAGAGGTTAATACCAAGACTTATTTTAGTATATAAACTTTTTACTTGATACAGTGATTGGGCGCACCAGTGCTGGTTTACGTTTGTATTGATTTGTTACATGCTGTACAAACAAAAGTTGAATAAAAGCTGTTCAATAGTTACAGTAAAACTATTAACTACTATAGAAAAATAACTGCTGCAGCACCCCATGATAGCTGCATCGACATTAATAATCAAGCTGCAAACTAGTAAGTTTTCCTGTACTTCTGTGGGATATCTACTACAGACCAGAATAAGGATTACATCATTATATGAGGATAATGCCCAAACCAGTGCCCTGTCTCTTCTGTGAGCAAATCTACTTCTAAAACTGCCTTCCAATTATCTTTTTCTATTACCTGTGGGTTTCAAAAGTCACATGTGATCTTATTTTAGATTCAGTCATAATAAGCTACATAAATGCATTGTAAAGCATTTTTATATTGTTGTGCTTGGTATTTCTTGTAATACTTTTTCCTAAAAATCAGCAATTCCCCTCACACCTGCAAAATTCTACAAATGAGCCTTTCAGTCAAGTCTACCAAATGGTACTGCAATACTGCATTGCTACTTATTCAGAGCACTCTCCTGGTGATTGTGACTACTTGCACTAGGGTGGGATAAAGAAATGTTGAAGGAGCTTGGCAATCAGCACTGCTGCTGCTGGTTCACTGCTGGTTCACAAGCCTGTAACTGGAACAAGAGCCCTTGACCATATTGCTTTCTAATTTAAAATCATTACTTTTTTCTCAAAGCCCATTCCACGATGAGCTGCATAACTCCCTGGTGCACACACCACGAACGGCTTCCATACACTAGCATGGGAAGCAATAATGCAGCGCATTCAGTGACACATAACTGTGCAACAGTACACAAAACATGTAGCGAGAAAGCACTCAGGGACCTTTATTTTGTTTACTTTTTGGAATTTGTACATCACATATTAACTGGTTTTGGTAAGACTCGTATTACTTAGCATTCAGCTGTACTTTTATTTGGTAAACTTGACATTTTTCTTCCCCATTGATTATTGTGCAACATTGCTTTGAAATGTACCATACCAGTAGATGCTCACTGGGCACTGTACCAGAATACCCATTGGTGTAACTAGCACCATGTCTAACTGTGCAATACCTAAAACCTCTGAAATCAGTTATCTCTTTGTTTTTATCTGTAGATGAGTATGAAGTTATTTGTGGTTTACATGGTCATGACACGGTCATGTCCGGTATCCCTGTTTTCAAGCGGGATTGATGTGTCCCGCTTGAAAACAAGGATGGTTGCATTAGATATCGGCAGGATGGCCATGAGTACGCACGCCACTCGAAGCGGCCATCAATCTGGCCCATATCTATGCGTGTGTTCCCAGCTTTACAGTTGAACAATGAACAATACAAAAATTAAGCATTTTAATTTTATTTTGCTTGAAATTTCCATATCTGCACAGTATTTTTCTTATCAAGGCAGCTTAAATGTGAGCTGCTTTGCATATTAAATTTAATCTTTGTGACTTTTCAAGTGTTGTATGCTTTTTTTGCATCTTTAAAATCCCCGTGGATTTATTTTACAGTACATGACCTTGGCTATTAACTTCTGAATAATTGCAAATATTAAAATTTCCTTTACTTACCTGTCTTTTACTTACAGGTTGAATACCTGTATCATGTGTATCATGAAAAGGGTCTGTTTCCAAAGCTGTGCAATATATACCTGACAGTACAATAAGCAAGTAAAATAATTCCTCAAGTTGTGAGATATATGCAGGGAAACGTAAAGATTTTAGAAACCTTGACAAGAGAAAATTGTGATTGCTAGTCAGGGTGGCTGTAATATACACTCACCGGCCACTTTATCATGCACACCTTGCTAGTACCGGGTTGGACCCCCTTTTTCCTTCAGAGCTGCCTTTATCCTTCGTAGCATAGATTCAACAAGGTACTGGAAACATTCCTCAGAGACATTTCTCTGGTCCAAATTAACATGATAGCATCCCAAAGGTGCTCTATTGGATTGAGATCTGGTGACTGTGGAGTAGTACACATTTGTGTACAGTGAACTTATTGTCATGTTCAAGAAACCAGTCTGAAATGATTCAAGCTTTATGACATGGTGCATTATCCTGCTGGAAGTAGCCTTCAGGAGATTAGTACGCTGTGGTCATAAAAGGATGGACATGGTCAGCAACAATACTCAGGTAGGCTGTGGTGCTGCAATCATGATCAATTACTTCTAAGGGGCCCAAAGTGTGCAAAGAAAATCCACACCCCATTCCAGGTGTGCCTAATAAAATGGCCGGTGAGTGTATATATGTGCTATGGGTTTGTGCCAAACAAAAATGGTCCAAAGGCTGGGTCATGGTTTCTAAAGTATCTATATTGGCATTGTAGAGGAAGGCAGAAAGCAGAACATCTACTATGGCACCTTTTGCTAAAAATGTTTAACTCTCCATGGGAAAAAGGCTCCTAACATTGAACATCACACAATGGATGAATTTCCATCCTTTTTACCTTTTACTGTAAAATTTACCCATTTTGGACTAAAACATAACCATGGAGCAATGTGAAAAGTTGGCCTGGTCTAATAAATCACATTCATTTAGATAATTTGTATAGGCAGGTGCGTGTGAGTCATTTACCTGGGGATTTTCTGGGGGAACAAGTCTAATTTCCTGCTTTGAAAAGAATAATCCAGTTGTATATGAGCTGGTTTCATAAGGGAGAAATAACAGTATGTATATGTGGACACAAGGGAAAAAGGAAAATAGGAAATTGAAATGAGCAAAATAATTGAAAAATGAGAACAAAACTAACTGAGAATACAAGACATAAGCTTAGAAATGCCCTCAGGGAGGAAAAGCAAGTTTTCCCATATTTAATATATATTTGCTATCAAAAAGACAAAAACAATAGATGATTCTCTAAATTACACACCAAATATTTTAAGTCAATTTATATATAACCTATGCATATGTATATTTACTCATTTTTTTGTTGTGTATTACTTTGCCTCTAAATATTCTTACAGCATTTAATCATACTGTGGACAAGCATTGAAATGCAAGACAAAAAAAAGTTACAAAAATAAATACAATAAGAACAATACATAAGACACAATATAGAATAATAATGATAATAATAAAGAAACCTAATATACCATGTTATCTTCTATTTTTGGATCAATAAGAATAATTGTGTAAACCTTAATTTTTCAAGTCATTACAGTACAACACTCTGGGTAAGGAACCTGTTGGCTCAGGATCTCAAGAACTTTAGATCCTATTTTTTTCACTGGATAAATCAGTATTTATTGTGATGCTAGTAATTTTTGTTGATATATTAAATGTCATGAAAGGTAGCATCTAAAGTGGTAGAAGCAAACATACCCCCCCTCAAAAACTCATCTGTAAAGAGAAGTTACACATTGACATAAAAATGGCAGCGGGTCTTAAATGGACAAACGTTTTGAAAAACCTTGCTATACGGTCAGCATCAAATACTCTACAAACATAGCATCTATGTCTCCACCATTCAGTCTGCCATCTGAATCTACACCCCAATTGTGCATCTCCCGCACAGGTGTATGGGAGACATTTGAGTTTTGACTCCAAAAATGCATGCTGCAGGACATTTGTGAAATGTACAACAGAGTTCCTATGGAAACCTTTGCACTTCTCGTAAGCCCAGCTACATGTAGCAGTGAAATGGCACGTAAAGAGCCTAGGTTAGAGCAGACACTAGAGAAAACGAATTCCAATAGGTCTAGGGGAGGAGATACTCACAGTTCAAACATTATATTCACAGTTATTTGTAGATGGTGGTTGTGCAGCTTCATCCTTCTGCAGTAAAGTTTTGTGACTACAAAACAGCAATAAGACATTTACAAGAGAGAGTAGAACATTTATTCATCAAACTCTTTATCAAATTAAATCATTCTTACAACTGGTTGTTGTGTTGATGATATTTGATGCCATCAAGGTAAGTCAAATATATCTCTGGCTAAAACCAAAAGATTGCACAGCCCTCACCTCCATCGGTCTGTAACCATTTGTAAAGATGCATATACCTACAGTGGTGTGCAAAACTATTTGCCCTCTTCCTGATTTCTTATTCTTTTGCATGTTTGTCACACTTAAATGTTTCAGCTCATCAAAAACCGTTAACTATTAGTCAAAGATAACATAATTGAACACAAAATGCAGTTTTAAACGAAGGTTTATGTTATTAAGGGAGAAATAAAACTCCAAATCTACATGGCCCTGTGTGAAAAAGTGATTGCCCCCTTGTGAAAAAATAACTTAACTGTGGTTTATCACACCTGAGTTCAATTTCTGTAGTCACCCCCAGGCCTGATTACTGCCACACCTGTTTCAATCAAGAAATCACTTAAATAAGAGCTTCCTGTCACAAAGAAGTAGACCAAAAGCACCTCGAAAACTAGACATCATGCCAAGATCCAAAGAAATTCAGGAACAAATGAGAACAAAAGTAATTGAGATCTATCAGTCTGGTAAAGGTTATAAAGCCATTTCTAAAGCTTTGGGACTCGAACCACAGTGAAAGCCATTATCCACAAATGGCAAAAACATGTGGTGGACCTTCCCAGGAGTGGCCGGCCAACCAAAATTACCCCAAGAGTGCAGAGACAACTCATCCGAGAGGCCACAAAAGACCCCAGGACAACATCTAAAGAACTGCAAGCCTCACTTGCCTCAATTAAGGTCAGTGTTCACTACTCCACCATAAGAAAGAGACTGGGCAAAAACGGCCTGCATGGCAGATATCCAAGGCGCAAACCACTGTTAAGCAAAAAGAACATTAAGGCTCGTCTCAATTTTGCTAAAAAACATCTCAATGATTGCCAAGACTTTTGGAAAAATACCTTGTGGACCGACGAGACAAAAGTTGAACTTTTTGGAAGGTGCGTGTCCCGTTACATCTGGCGTAAGATTAACACAGCCTTTCAGCAAAAGAACATCATACCAACAGTAAAATATGGTGGTGGTAGTGTGATGGTCTGGGGTTGTTTTGCTGCTTCAGGACCTGGAAGGCCAGTCTACTGTCTACCAAAAAGTCCTGAAGGAGAATGTCCGGCCATCTGTTCGTCAACTGAAGCTAAAGCGATCTTGGGTGCTGCAGCAGAACAATGACCCAAAACACACCAGCAAATCCACCTCTGAATGGCTGAAGAAAAACAAAATGAAGACTTTGGAGTGGCCTAGTCAAAGTCCTGACCTAAATCCTATTGAGATGTTGTGGCATGACCTTAAAAAGGCGGTTCATGCTAGAAAACCCTCAAATAAAGCTGAATTACAACAATTCTGCAAAGATGAGTGGGCCAAAATTCCTCCAGAGCGCTGTAAAAGACTCGTTGCAAGTTATCGCAAAAGCTTGTTTTTGCAGTTATTGCTGCTAAGGGTGGCCCAACCAGTTATTAGGTTCAGGGGGCAATTACTTTTTCACACAGGGCCATGTAGGTTTGGAGTTTTATTTCTCCCTAAATAATAAAAACCATCATTTAAAAACTGCATTTTGTGTTTAGTTGTGTTATCTTTGACTAATCGTTAAATGTATTTGATCAGAAACATTTTGTGGGACAAACATGCAAAAGAATAAGAAATCAAGAAGGAGGCAAATAGTTTTGCACACCACTGTACCTATATCCAAGTCCTCTCCAAGCACAAGGACCCCCACTTACCCCCTATGCTGTTCTTACTCCGCTGATATTTCTTGTTTTTTTAGTGATCAGTTATAAAGGGGGTTAAAGGGTTTTATTTATCCCAGATATCAGCTTTAGGCTCTTGACAATTGTTTATGTTAGTTGTTTATTCAATTGCTGAAACACAACCTTTTCACATTTGATTGTAAAGAGATTTTCCAATAATTTCCTTGACTAAAGATATATGAAATTACTGATGAGTTTACATGTTAATTACTTTGCAATGAATCCAAACATATTAATTCAAAATGTCACATCGTTGTACATCAACAACATATGGTCTTTGTGCTTAACTTCAATCAAACAGTTGAAGTTTTAATAAGCTAATAACAATATGTTTTTATATGTTTATCAGACAAGAGTTAAGCTTCTAAAAACTATTAATATGCATTTCAAATGTTTGCATGTTATGCCTGAACTTAAATCAATTCAAATATAAAAGACAAAGACATGTTTTGTTGTAGATAAACTGTGACCATGCAGAGTGGGGGTACTACACAAGAATTCACAACAAATCATTGTTTCCAGTGATAAAAATCTGCACTGCAATAATTCTGCACTCCCTGTATAACTGTTTGAATAGAGCAGATTGTGCCCATAACAATACTTGATGATTCATTTTCTTTTGTGAAGATTTTTTTTCAACATAAGAATTCATATACAAAAACATCTTATTTTGGGAATTATTATTCTTGCAGAAGTACAACTGATTTCTATGCTCCCCCCCCAGAATTCAGGAGAAAAACATCAAAAGAAAAGAAGTAGAGGCGCCCATGAGAAAAAGTCATTTTGAACAAAAAGTTTCACCTTTCAACACGGTTTCATCACATAAGACACTATACGTTTGGCTCCAAAAAATTAACTTTGGGTTAATTAACTAAAAATCAAATTGCTTTTCACATAACAAATGTAATTTTTGTTTTTGTTTTGGGTATTCTGTTAATCTTTTACTTAGTTTGACCTTAGGTTTATAAGGTGACATTTTTGTGAGCTATAAAAATTGGCTTTGCAAAATAAACATGCTGTACCTCTTTGGTAAATCAACCCTAATATTTTTATCATGATTTTAGAACTTTTACATATGTGCATATATTTAAACCTTGTTATTTAAAAGAAGCTTGTTTATCCTTTCTAATTACTGTATATACTCAAATATAAACTGTATAAGCAGCATCTGAAATGTCTGTAATCTGGGCATTTCGTGGGTGGACTTTGTGAGTGAATTGCAAAGCCCCTGAACTTGGTATCATTACTACATTTGAAAAACAAAATGTATTGCTCTAGCACATGTACTTTTTAAAATAAGTTGACTTTCCGTATTTTTCGGACTATAAGATGCACCGGAGCATAAGACGCACCCAGTTTTTAGGGCAGGGACACCAGAAAAAAAAAGATTTAATATATAAATTTTCACATCAATTGGGTTAATGCAATGAATTCAATTAATGCAATATTCAATTCAGCTAGTAGATGTCACTAGCAGCAGTACACTCTTTGTTAAACACGTCATTCTCCACACTGATTGGGAGGAGGGGGGCCGGGCCGAGGGAGAGAGGGATAGATGGCAGTTCATTTATGCCTCTCTTCATTGTTCATGCCAGCAGGGCCTTGTTTATGGTTCAAAAAACACGGAATTTTTATTTATGCAAAAATGCTGTTTTAACTTCAAGATGTTTCCACAACCCTTCATACATCAACCCTTCTACATCTCCAGCAATTTTGCTGATGATATCATGTTCGGGTTTGCAGTGAACTTACAAATAACATGGTTGAAATAATAATATTGCAAAACAAAAGCACATTTGCTGTGTGTTTCTGTTACTTAGCTGCTTCTAACACCAACCACCCCCTTCCACCTCGACTTATATTTGAGTCATTCAGTTTTTCCAGATTTTGTTGTAAATTAGGTACCTCTGCCTATTTTCGGATTGGCTTAAACTCAAATATTTACTGTAATTTGGTAGCTTATCAGCTAGATGTTAGAACAATAAACTGAACTGTTTTCCTATTTATTAAAGGGCAAGTTGAAGACGTCAATGTGCCACAAAGAATTATGAATCCAGATAGTCTTATGGCATCTATCAACACTTAGATTAACTAACACGAACACTCAATTTGGGGAATGATCTTGAATTTAATTAAATAGAATCACTTATTGATACCTCAAGAATACTTACAGACATATGCATTATACTTTACTCTATGTTGAAGACCAGGTTAATGAACAATACTAAATTTCAAGATCAATATTTCACCCTGAGTTAATAAAATAATCAATATTATACCATTACTACATAATAGAGCACTCATCCTGACTAAAGTGAAAAGGTCAACTCAATAAGTTGCATACATTATTGTAATGGCATTGGTGATTTAATCATCCAAACTTGTGACAACCAACCTTTTGAATCAATCAGAAAATTTATCCAATGATTTTGCAAATCTGAAGTTGAACCTGCTTATATTTACCTTTCCCTGATACCTTCATCCTACTCCGTCAACTTGCAAAATGTTTATACAAGACCTTTCAATTCTCAATACATACATGATTTTAGTGACATCAATCATTACTGTGTTTCTATGCTTAGCAAAGGCCATAAGTGGTGAAAGGGGCTAGCGGACTGCTGCACATATTTTTGTACAAAAATTACAACCTGCTTTAATGTCCCCATGCTATGTACCACATGAAAGAAATGTAATTCAGGGAATAAAAGAATAAAGCAGGATGTAGTAGAAAAGGTCTCAACGGTGTTGTCTGAGGTGGGCTGCAACTGACTTGCTGCAGCTTGTGATGGAGGCAGTGAGCAGTGAAATAAAAGTAAGCAATTTAATACAAGAGAAAAACCTGTACAACTGTACCAAAACTAAAAGGTAAGACTGGAGTTCAGCTTATACATGTCCACGCATGCATCCTACATTTGGAAACACTTTGGCAGATTTTCTCATCCCTAATTACTATGTACTGTATTAATAAAGAGACACATCAGCTTCGAACTCTTCAATTCCAGTTTTATTAAAATTAAATAATTTAGTTTAGTTTCCCGAAAATTGATTGCTACATTGTAAGATTTTCCCAGACAATTCATGTAGATAATATTTAGTGGGTTATATATTACAGATCTGACTTTCTTCCATGTGTCTTGACTCTACATCCTGACTTAGTCAACCTTTCCTTGAGAAATTTGGACAAACATTCCCAAGGGTTAGTTAGTGTAGAAAATAATATGCTTAGTTTTGTAAATAACAGAGATGTTTATCTGTGTTTGAGAATGAAAATGGTATAGGAGAAAATTAGGGTGGACATCCCACTAAAGTCTACACTACTGAAAAAAGAGTAAATAGAGCTAAGAGCAGATTACGTTGTTTCTTTCTTTTTTTTTTTTTTTTTACAAATTTTTATTGATATTTTCATATACATCCATGTGAAGTATGCCATACATGAAAGAGGTACAAACATATGTATATAATTGTGAACAGAAACAAAACAAAAACGAACGTGCCACACAGCACAACTGGGGATCGTAGCAGTCTGCAACAGTCCATTAATGCTGGCCATACACATACCGATAAACGGCCGGATTTTAATCTGACCGACGGGCGTGCGCGCTCTCGCCGTCGGTCAGGTTAAAATCCGGCCGTTTATCGGCAAGTCCCCACATGGGGCGACAGATGCCTGTCGCCCCACTTCTCGGCCGGCCAGAGATCCGACATGTCGGAAAATCTGAGCCGATGGGAGCCGATTGCCATAAGCAGCAATGAAGACGGCGTCTCCATCGCTGCTTATGGCCGGCACACAAAGGGTGCCTGGCCGATTGTGGGGCCCCAGAATGCAATGGGAGGCTAACGTGATGACGTCATCACGTTAGCCTCCCGGAGCGACATCGGGGGTAGTCTGCCTGCACACATCGGAGTGTGTATGGCAGGCATTAGTCTAGTGACTTCTGTAGATAGCAGCACATGGCGAGGAAGTCCTGGCAGATTACATAGTAGTGATGACAATGAGTAGATTGACCTCTCCACCCTTATAGCCAAGACAGATAAGATGGTGTGAAAGTAACAAGTGAATGAAATTCATAACGACAATGTTAACACTTATCGGGATATTGGAAGGCACTTGCAGACCCTGATGCGCCCAAGTGACAATGATCACAAGGAGAGACCGATTAGCTCCGGACCCCCAAACCATCCTCTACCTTGAATCTCTCAAAAGTCGGCAAACCATTACAGATATAGGGTTTCCACCTTTGGTAGAACTTGAACCCTTGAGGCAACCGGGCGGTAAATTGTGCATGTCTTTGTAAAATATTGCGTGCAACTGAGTTTGTACTTGAGTTAGTGTAGGAGGCGATGTTTGCACCCATTCGTGGAGGATAGCTCTCCTGGCCGACAGAAGGGATATGTGAATGCAGTCGTGGTGAGCCGGTACTAGTTTTCTGGTCGCTGGGGAAATGTAACTAAACAAAAGAGCATGGGGTCGAAGGGTATCGGTCTCCCAATTCGTTTTTGCAGGAATCCTCGAACAGCTGTCCAGAAGTGCACTATGTGTTCGCAAGTCCACAGATAATGCGACAGGGACGGTGTGTCAGCACTGCACTGCACAGCACGGCAAAACAGTCTGGGTTTCGCTCTGTCTCCATGTGGTTGTCCCTGGGGCATCTGTTGTACACATAACCTGTAAGCCCTGTGAATGATTTTAAACTGCGCCTCCTTCCATATCTCAGAGACAGCAACTGTACCCTGCGTATAGTTTGATATCCGATGTTTAGGCACTTCGCGACATCAGTCTTGGTGATGGATAGGGCCGCGCCCCACTTAGGTGCGCTGGAGGCCTCCAACGGTTTCATGAAGCTGTCCCTGAGATATGCGCACAGCGAGGACAGACCATGTAGTGGGTCCTTCATAATTGTGTTAAAACTGGAGTGACGGAATAATGCGGAGAGGTCGTGCGGGAGGGATTTGGTGTAGGCCTGGATCTGTAAGTAATGGAGTGGGTGGATCACGGCATGTGGTGCCATGATTTTGGAGTTCAGTTTCTGCCAAAGGTAGTAGAGTCTGGGTTTCATGGTCATAGAGATCTTGTACGGAGCGGATGCCTCCTTCCTGTAGGGTGTGGAAAATGGGGTGGGGCGTGCCCGCCTGGAACTTTGGGTTGCCTACAATGGGGATATATTTAGACAGTGTGTGAGGGAGGTCCAGCGCTTTTCTGATTTCTCGGAACGCAATAACCGTGTCCCTGATTAGTATGTTGGATTTGAGGTCATTTGGTAGTGCACACACTGGACAGTGAAGGAGACCTGCAAGGTCCCATGGGGATACCATGGCCCGTTCCAGATCGAAATTGGAGTAGTGCGATGTCATTTTTATCCAGTCAGTGGCGTGGCGGAATAAACTGGCCAGGTTGTAAAGTCTGAGGTCCGGTAGGCCTCCTCCTCCTTTGGGCTTTGAAAGGTACAATGTTTTTAGGGAGATGCGAGGCCTTTTACCCTGCCATAGGAATCTCGTGAGTGCCGTGAGTCTAATTTGTTTACAATTTTCGCCAGCAGGGGGGTGTTATTTAGGTGGTATAAGTCAGAGGAGGTTCTCCCGATTTTAATACCCAGGTAAGTGATGTAGTGGGGGGCCACCCTAAACACCGTCGACTCCAGCCATGGTCTTCTAGCCTTCTTAGTTAGTAGGAGCAATTCACTTTTGGTCGCATTAATTTTAAAGCCCGCCAGTCCTCCAAATTCAGTTATGATGGCTGTCAGGCGGGGGATGTCTTGGGAGGGGTTCGCGGAGAACAGCAGAATGTCATCCGCGAAGAGGGCCGCCCTTAGAGAATGCTTCCCATAAGGTATGCCTGTCAGTGATGGGTCCTGTTCAATTCTTCTAACCAGGGGATCTCTTGCCAGGTTAAAGAGAAGGGGCGACAGTGGACAACCCTGTCTTGTACCTTTCTCAAGCCTGAAAGATTTTGAGAGAAAGCCTGGTGTGAAGATTCTGGTGTGGAGAGGTACATGCCCTGTAAGAGGCGCATTATATTACCAGTAAAGCCACATCTTGACAATACTTGGAACAGCCACTTGACATTTACATTGTCAAACGCCTTCTCGGCATCTATGGCTAGTAGAGTTACATCTGACTGAGGATGTAACCTTGCATATTCAAGGGCTTGGAGCGTTTTACGTATGTTGGTCACTGCACACCTCCCCTGGACGAATCCCGCCTGTGTGGGGTGTAAGAGTTGTGGCAAGTATCTTGCTAGCCTGTTGGCTACTATCTTGGACAGGATTTTAGCATCTAAGTTGATTAAACAGATGGGGCGATAGGAACCAGGATCTAAAGGGTCTTTGCCCTTTTTAGGGAGAAGTTTGATGTAGGCCTCATTAGCTGTCGGGAAGTACACCCCCTCATGCCACAGGTGTCTGTATAGATTAAACAGAGGGTCTAATAGGTCCTCCCTCAGAAATTTGTAGAATTCTGGTGTGTAGCTGTCAGGTCCTGGGGCTTTGTTGTCTGACAGATTCTTAATAGTGGTCTCTATTTCTGTCACAGTGATCGGCATTCAAGTCTTCAAGTTGGGTGTCCGTCAGGTGGGGCAGGGGAATATCGTCTAGCAGTCTGGCTTACGACACCTCATCCATTTCGTCTGCCGTGTACAGTGATGTGTAATAGTCTGCCAGAATGGTGTTGATGCCTCGGGGATCATTCACCACCTTGGCGTCGTGATTACGTTGTTTCTTATGTCCACCCTGATAGTCAAAGTATTTTTTGTGTGAACCAAAAAAGTAGTACAACCTGTAGATTTTGCCATTACAGCCTGCCTGTAGAGATCTACAAAGTGGTGGTTAAAAGACCAATGATGTTGTACAAAGTGACCTTTCATAATTACAGGAGCTTATAATATTTATTTATATATTTATATTTTATATATATGTAAAGTAAAGATTTATTTATATTAAACATATAAAAATGAATATATATTAAATATAAAAATGAATCAACCATTGTACATGTTTGTAGAATATATTCTGCGAACCCTTACATTACATTCACAGGTTCATTGCCTTGAACTTATCTCAATCTGTTTCGCGATACTAGATCCCTTCATCAGGAGAATAGGCAGTGTATTCTGCATTAAGACTACAGGAGAAAAACGAAAAACCAGAAAATCAATACTGTAATGCATATGTTCATGCTTGAACAGAAGATACATATTGGTGTTCAACCAATATCAAGAACATGCATAGGTCTTAGAATAGGGTAAAAAAGGAATAGCTGGACCTTAGGTGCTGATTTGCCACATCCCAACTAAGTATATGAAAAAAATATATAGAAATTGTTTTCCCTCTCCGTTTGAAAGCGGATGAGGGACTTGGGGACTTTAAAGGCAGTATCAGACTTTACGGTACAATCAAACGTATTTTTAATGTGTCATTTCTCATATGCTGTGAATACCTGCTGTTTTGGCGTGGTAACCACGAGCTAAAGCTATACTTTTTTCTTTACAATGTTCCCACAACGCTTCCCTACATCTCCAGTAATTTTGGTGATGATATCATGTTCAGGAGCATTGCAATTAACTTACAAATCAGCTAGTTGAATAAATAACATCTCAAAACAAAAGCACATTTGCTGTGTGCTTCTTTGCCTTAGCTGCTACATATACCCCCTAGGCTTATACTGGAGCCATTTAGTTTTCCACAATCTTTTGTAAAATGAGCTACCTTTGCTTATATTTGTGTCTGCTTATACTAGAATATATATGTGAATTATTATGTTTTTTTTGCACCTCCAATCTGTCCGGTGCCGATAATATAAAGCAGACGCAGAGGTTGTAGGTCTGCTTTAAAATAATGCTAAATAAGGGATACGATAACAAATAGCCAAAAATAATACGGCATTGCTTACTCATTTGCCATCGGGATGTGAGCCCTAAATCTGGAATGTCTGATAGTAAGTTGGATGTCTGCTTTAATAATCAAAGCTGTAGTGTGTATATTGGCGGTTGATTGTATCTTATGTTTTGCATACTATATTGATGTATTTTGGATATTGATGTTGATTATCTGTAACGATACTTTTTTGACATGTGGAAGTGAGTGAACAGATGTAGATTTATTGGCAGGGGGGTGGACTTTTGGGCCCACCCACTCTAGCAAACCTAAATAAATTGGACTAAGTAAAAATTGTAATGCAGGACATGTACTAACAGTTTCTTGTATATTTTAGGACATATAAAACATATATTTTAAAAAGTAAAACTTCCAGATGAACTATTTGGACCCTAATATACCCCTGATGAAGCCCTGTTCGGGCGAAACGCGTAGGGTATACTCATTGTGGACCCGACATCGGAAGCCATCTTGGAAGTGATAATGTGGCTTTATTGATATGGTTTTATTGATATGTATCTGTGATTTATGGGTCCTTTGGCCCATATGTATATGTCCAAGTGTTTACTATTAAATATACCATTTGTTTTCACATCCGTGTCTACAACTTTGTGCCGTTAAAGTCTCGGGGACTAGCCATCCCATTATATTGTGGGTTAATGTTCAAACCCACACATATATATTTTTCCCTGTGTATATTGGAACACTAGGCTATACTTGCATCCATAATAGAAACAGACAGACTGGGATCCTAATTATTTGGATAATGATTAACTATGCTATTTAGTGATGTGGAGAATATTCCAGACAGAGAAAGTGGTGGCTGACCAACAAATTGCACAGAAGTCATCTTATTATGATACATTATATTTACAATGCATTATTTATTAACCCAACGTCTATGGATCACTTGTTTTGTATAATGCTTAGTTAAGCTAGATCAGAGTTAAATACACATGTATAGTTTGTCAAATTAGTTGAGTAGTGGTGGGAGTATATTGTGGCCTTCAATTTTAGCAGCTTAAATATTTTAGCAAAAACATTTTAGATGTTTATTATCTTGTTTACAATTGCTTATTGAAAGCCTTTAAAATGCTTCTTTTTTTTATTCTTGGGATAATAAAACCTCCTGGGCTAAAAAGATTTGTAGCCATGGAACAGATAATAAAATATCTTGGAAGGCAGTGATATTTAAGTTAATGCCAGAACAAATAACTGCAGAATCTATGAAAGAGTAACTATTTGCGTGGATATAAATGTAAATGTCAACTCAACACACAATGCACGTTCATTTTACGTACCCCACTCATGTATTTAGTGACTGCGCAAAAAATATGTGGAGTAGGTCTTGGTGATTGTACTACTTCAAATAATTTAGTGCAATAATAGCTATACCAGTGGACCTGCGGTGCAAACATCTCACTGTTCATACTTTAGTAATTATGTGGATCAGTGCTTTCTCTGCCTTTCCTGCTGCTTGTTAATAATTTCCTTACCTGTCATCATGTCAGTAGTCTGGGGGGGGGGGGGTTGTAATTTTGATGTGGAGCAAAGCCATATTCCTCTACTGAGATGGTTACCTCCCCATGGCAACACAGTGCACAATGCAGCAAAGTTATTAATCAAAATAAATTTGTACAGGTTCAGGGGTCAACCAATGACAGGAGGCGAACGTACTGCAAAACTGTTTATTAAATGCAATGACAGAAACGTATGGAATGAAACGTAGCTTAAACTAAGTGAAATATTCCAAGAAAGGGGACTGTGTTCAATAATAAACTGGAACAGTTCAGTCTGTCCCTTGTAGAAACAGGGGAACCGATACTTGCACACCACTGGAGATTGTGGAGTCTGCTGAGCTGATCCACAGTCTGCACCTAAATTCACCCCACTTTAATTGGGTATATAGGATTACACCAGCCTGGTACGCAAGCAACTGGGTTTTGTCAAATCAATGGGTACTATTATGTCCACCAGATGCACGCATGCCGGTATATTCGGTGGAGGATGGCAAATTTGAAGATAGCTGGGTAGCCCAGTCTCTGCTGTCGCATTAGCACCTGCTCCTCTGGACTGGCCCTCCCCTTCCTGGGACTCAGATTTATCCTCTTCAGGCCTCGAGCCTCATGGGACATAGAAAAAACTACACTACAAAATAAAACTGCCAAGCAACATTATCTTCTACATGCCTTTTTGGGTATGGTTTCCAAAGTATTAGAGCTCTTTCACATTGTAACTAGATACAAGCGTTATGTGGTTCATGTTGCTTAGTACACATGGAACACATTTTTGGACATACCAATTTACCTACTAGAACTGCAAACACCAGGGTGTCAAAAGTACATACAGTGTTTAAAACTGTATAACACTCCAAACAGTGTATAAAACTGTATAGCACTCCAAACATTGCTGAGAAATGCAGTGCAGGGCAGCATGTTGTCTGAAGCTTTAAGGCCTTTATGGTATGCAAAGTACACTGTACAAGTAGCTCTGCTGTTAGTTCAAGTAGATTGTTTAAATAGATAAAATACATTGCTGGTATATTGCTGGAATTGGTTCAGTTGTCTTAAGGTAGCCATACACACATCAACTTTTAATTTTGCCTTACAGTCTTATCATATATCATATAATATGAGGACCTTTCTAAACCTTCCAATCACAATATATTCTATCAGGGATGCCGCTATACTACTTATGCTGGCCATACACATGCCGATAAACGGCCGGATTTTAATCTGACTGACGGGCGTGCGCGCTCTCGCCGTCGGTCAGGTTAAAATCCGGCCGTTTATCGGCATGTGCCCACATGGCCGGCCAGAGATCCGACATGTTGGAAAATCTGAGCCGATGGGAGCCGATGCCATAAGCAGCAATAAAGACGGCGTCTCCATCGCTGCTTATGGCCGGCACACAAAGGGTGCCTGGCCGATTGTGGGGCCCCAGAATGCAATGGGAGGCTAACGTGATGACGTCATCACGTTAGCCTCCCGGAGCGATATCGGAGGGCGATATCGCTCCAGCTCGCCGTGTGTATGGCCAGCATTAGTTGTTGGTAGATCTAAAGGAAATTGTACAGAGTGATTGAAAGGTGTAAGCCTCAGTCAATAGAACCAGCACACAGCGTGATCTATGCAAAACCAATTGATTCCTTTCCTATGTAATGCGCACATGCATCAAAGTACCATCAAATACAAAATGATTGAAATACCTGGGAAACCCATCAGATACTTGTATGTATGACTCAAGTTTACCAACAGCATTTTTCCCTTCCAGGTAACTATTTTTTTTCTTTTAATCTCTGATCTGTCCTATTATCGGAACTTCTGTTGAAACAAACAGCTACCATAGCTAAACGCTTTAATTGGATTTATTGAGATAAGGAAACAACTTTGCTTGTAAATTAGTATTGTGATCTTAAAGCTGTGCATTATAATTTCTGCACAAAAATGACTCTTCTCATAGAGACTGTTTACACGTATTGTGAGACCTCACATTTCTATTTTTGCTTGTAAACATAGCTGCCACTATAATTTGAACTGAGAAGAAGAGAGGATCCTGCTGTTTTATAGACAACATTGTCTAAATTATTAATGTCTGCACAGTGAGATGTGTTGTTGTGTCAAGGGGTTACTGGCTAACAATAGAGACTGAGAATAAAGCCCCAGTAATACAGAGATAATGTACAGTATAGGGAACAGATAACACATTTACAGTAAGGTGACCAGGTCATATAAAGCAGCCCATACACGGGTCAGATTTTCAATCAATCGACTTAAAACGATCAATTTTTTAGTCGATTGATTGAGAATTGAGTTTTGCCCACCTGGTTAAATCGACTTAATCCGATCAAAATTGAGTGAAAATTCAGTCGTTTTTTGATCGGACTGGATGGTAAATTTTGATCGGTCGATTGAAAATTGGTTCGCTATTTTGAGAACCAAGTGTGGTCAACCAATTTTTGATCGATTTTTTTCTACCTATTCTACCTCACTTCTGATTGAAATTTTAATCGGACTGTTTTGGATCGATTGTTTTGTGGATTTAAAAAAAAAAAATCGATCAAAAATCTTGTATTACATATGGCCCATGATACAATCGACATACAATTTTATACCGATTTTAAAACTTGAAAATTTATCGTTTTAAGTTGATTGATTGAAAATCTGACCCGTGTATGGGCTGTTTAAGTCTCATTGAGGTAGATTTGTTCAACAGACTCTTGTTCCGATCAAAATATAATGCAGAGTATTCTAGTTTGAAAAGAGTACATGAAAGTAAAATATTGAAAGAGTATAGAATATGCAATACACACACACACACAGATATATATATATATATATATATATATATATATATATATATATATATATAAAGGGTTAGCAAATTCAAGGTTTGAAAGACATAGGGATGATGGGGGAATAAGAAAGAATGTTATGATTGTTGGTGGTTTTATTATATCTTACCTCAAGAGAACTACCTAGACTCAGATTCATTAGGAGAATACAATTTTGTTGTTGATGCTGAAAAAAAAGCACATATGCGTTTTACTTTAAAGATTTGTAGTATTGGAGATTTATTTTTTTATTTACTATAATGTGAATCTAAATCCATAAGTTAAAAAAATCTGATAACCAGGACAATGAAATGATGTAGCCTACTGCTTTTGTTCAGTGGTTTGCTACCTAACTTGAATAGTTGGCCATCATGGTCAGTGAACTGTTCTGGTTGCTTCTTCTGTTGGAAGTGGTATCTGAAAAGCTGTAAAGAAAATAGATTTGGGTGGAGATGTGATGGTCTATATTCAGGGGTGCACATAAGCAGTACCCTGGTATGTGAAATCATCTAAAACCTAGCTCTGCGTACCTTTCTTTTCCTTGCTAAGCGCATCTGCGGACTACAGGAGAAGAGAGGAGAGATGCAGGAGCTTTCCGCCTCCTCCCTCTCCTCTCTGATGAGAAGGAAGCCGTGCGTTTATTGTGCTCTGACGGAAAGTGCGCTCCCGGTGGCTGAAACAGATATTGCAGGTTGAGTTGAGATTACAGCTAAATTGTTAAATGTATACAATTTATGTCACTGGGATAACCACAGGGAAACTTTAATAACTATATATACTTATTAGGGTGTTGGAGATCTGGGGGGACAAAATAAGAGTAGGCATATGTAGGGTAAAATCTGACAAGAGAAACGTTGCACTACTGAGGTAAGATACTAAGATCTGGGGTTTCACACTGTGTTGTACTGTGAGAGTTACATTTGACCTAAAGCCAGCTGGTGACCTGTGGATGGAGACAGCTTATCGGAGGATCAATCAGAAACAGGGAGGTCCATCTGCAGCAGAATCTACCATGCAGGAAGCAGAGGACGGTGAGGGAGACGGTGAGGTAGACCTCCCTACATATGGGGTGAGTACCAAACACCATCGGCTGGTACTCATCTAAGGAGCTCACTAAAGTTATGTGCATCCCTGTCTATATTATGGGCAATTACAATGATAGCAAGAATAATTTTTTATCACTTAATATATGTGATATGTTTGTCAATCTTGAAGCAAACAATCATGCATTTTTTTATTTTTGTTGGAAATGAAGGCAACAATATATTGGCCAGTAAAATCAGTTGGAAAATGTTTGCTGAAAATAGTGAATCATACCCATGGTAAAATGTTGGCAAAATTGCCTCTTCTAATTGTTTTTCCATGGTGAATACAGGGCCTGGACAAGGCCCTCTGACATCCAAAGCAATAATAGGAAATTGCCCTCCCCAAGTTTTATACTTCATTACTATAAAAACTCAACAGAAATGTAGCAATTAAATTTTTTTTTAAGGAACCGTAAAAAAGTTAAAAAAAAAGTATAAAACTGTATTGACAAATGTTAGACAAAAACAAAATAAAAAACGAATGACTGCAAATGTGTGCGTAAAAAAAAACACAGGTTCGCTGTAAATAAAATAATTAAAATGTATTTACATATAACATTATTCATGAATGAAAGCTACAACAGTAGAATTTGTGATAACTTTGGTCTCAAGGGCTTTAAAATCCAACACATGTGGTTAATTAGCTGTATATACTTGGGCTCAAGATAGAACACACTCCCTATTATGCTGCGGTGGTGCAAAATATAGTCAAATATTGTAGAAGAATCCCACCAACATTGCTAATTGCAGATTGTGCAACCTGTTCAGTTATTCATTTTCCTGTGGAGGAGTAAAGGTGTCTATCCATGGCAAATTTTTTTTATATATTAGAGCACAAACTAGCAACGTGCACGTTCACCTCGCTCAATTGTGCTCTACTCTATAAGCCAATCTAGCTGTGGAGGCCTTTCTTCGAGTAGGATCAATCAATACTGCTTGAAGACAGGTCTGCCGAGCAGGTAACGGACATGTCCGTAAATCCTGCTCAAAAGTCATCAGGCACCTAGTTGTGCACCTTGATTCCTGTCCAATCGACGGGCGTCTGAGCACAGTGTGCTGACGTCATCATGACATCACCAAGCGGGGCTCAAACGGGAAATCTATCGAGCACCCATCGGGATGTGGATGGGGACCTTAAGCCATTATACACATGATATTGCCAATTTAGTAGATAGTTAGATAGTTGGAAAGTTTGCCTTATCTGTGGAGCAGTATTTGATATATTCTACTTACAATTATGCATAAAGGTATATTTACCTGTATGTGAACAACTACCAAAAACAAATTAGAAGTGTTTTGCTGGATTAGTTAAGAAAAAATTAGCTGCCGTTCTATTGCAATGATCAGCATCTGCACTTTATTTTCCAAAAACAAAACCACTGTCTGTAGAATTAACTTACTTTAACTTTATTAAAAGTGTTTATTTGCTAATGATTGTAATCCGTATGTGTTTGTTTGCGGGTGGGGGGGGGGTCGTGAAATACAAACCGATTTCATTCATGCCAGTACTACTATTGAGGTTAGTGTAGGTTTACTATCAGTCTTTCTCTTGTTGTCTTTATTCATGTATTTCTAACACACATTGAGTAACTTCCCATCTTCTGGGAATTTTTTATTCTAGAAGGAATTTTCATAGGCATCATTGGTGTTTATTTGTTTTGGCAACTAAGAAAATTTAAGCTGAGTTTTAAGTTATTTGCTATCAAACACATGCATTGAAGGAACACATTTTAGGCTTGATGAAGTTTAAACAAACATTTAATTAACTAATAAATACATCATGAGCATTCCTGGAACAGGAACCGTGTCCTCTGGAAATTTTATTAGATAGGGGTTAGGACAGGCAGGATACGCAAACTTGGGATTTTATCTGAGCGTCATTATTATGTCCAGCATGAACAGAGAAATCAACAAATACCCAAAAGGAACATATTTCTTTTATTTAAGGGTCAATCCAGGAAACAAGTGAAATTAATCAGTGAGCTACCAATGTTACCATTTGGAAGTAAAGTGAGGGATCTCCAACAAAGCCACACAAAGCAGTACAATCAATAGTTCA